>CM042146.1:107420420-107735420 GCA_023376005.1 Doryteuthis pealeii
ATATAAATATATAATATATTTATATATTAATAAATTATCACAATAACCAACATAATATAATAACTATATACTCACACGATTCTTCAATACATTAATTAAAAATACCTACACAGTAGACTCCAGACCTCAGCAAACACAATCAGTCCAAAGTAACTTTGCAAAACATTATGATATTATAAAAACTAGTATATATTATATATATATATATATATATATGCATACACACACACAGTTTTGGATTAATGTTCTTTTATTTATGAGATAAACTCAAGTTATGTGCTGATATTTTTGGTTGACAGCTGCAGCGAATACCATCAGATATCATTATTTTCTTAACTGAATTGATTAATAGGTCTTTGTGGATAGGTGCATTCATAAAGCTTACACCACAGACATTTATGTCTCATTGGTTACATACACCTTTAATGTGTGAGTGTTTTTGATGCAGGTGTATATGCTTCATGTGCATGTCGTATATATTGTATATACTGCTAAATCTGAGTGGTTTAATGGATTTATGTTCTTTACATGTATTAATCAGCTATTTTCAGATTCTGTTGTGATAGTAGACATGCGTCTTCTAGGCTTTTAACTTAGTGTATAGGGCACAATGTAATATAAAGGGTAATTGGGGTGGAGAAGGTTGTGTAATATTTCTGGGCATTAAATCCCTGTCTTTTACTTAGACCTAAATACAATCACTGATACTGGTGGGACCATCAATCACTCACAGCTAGGCACACACACACAGATATTATATCTATATATATATATATAATTATATCATAATCCTTTGGGAAAGTATGCATTCAACTATCTCCCTCACTCCTATGGGTAAATAGTAGAGCAGATGGGCTCTATAATCCTTGGCCAGGTAACCAGTCTAAGAGAAGGAAAATTCTGAATTCAAGCTTGTTTTAAACTCCACTTAAGAAATTGACCTTGTGTCACATCCTGCACATGCACAGAGGGGTTGGTTATATATATAATATATATATTATATAATATATATGTTTTGTTTTTTTGTCCTTTGTCTTTTTTTTTTGTTTTGTTTTTTCTTCCTTTGTTTTTTATTATTTATTGGTTCATGACTTTTGTTCTTGAATGTTTACCTTTTTATTACTTGTTTTTTTTCTTTTCTTTTTTTTTTTCATTGGATTTTAGTTAGTGTTCTTATAGCAGTATGTATGCAAATATCAAAGGAAGTTAATTCTTTATTTTCTTATGAGTGTTTGTCATCTTCAGCTAATAATGAACCATTCCATTTTATTATAAAGAAGAAAGGGGAGAAAAAAGGACATGCTACAAAGAAAAATATAATAGAAGAAAAAGAGTAGGGGAAAGGTAGAGAGAGGGGGTGAGCCACACAGAAGATAACACTAATCTCTTTTGATCGAACAGTTAATGAAAGTGGCAAAAAAACAGAAGTAAGAGAGAGTTAAATTAAGCTTATTATACTTTTACCATATTGAACTATTTTAGGCAATAGCTCTTAAGTAAGATATCAAATGTTGTAATAAGTTTAAATTATTACTATAGTTATAATCACAGGTCCTGCTAGTTTTAGGAAAATGAATTCATATGTTGATAAAGCATAAATGTTATCACCAAACAATCATAAAAAGATTGTCAGAATATATAATGCATAATTAGCAATTTCCTCAATGTCAAAGAAATTCCAGAGAAATGTTGGGTTTTTTTCTATCAAATAAAAATTTGTGATAAAAAAGGTGGTACAATAGTGTTATGTGTGAATGTGCATCATACAATCAAACCCACCACCTTTGAAAAACATAGGCTTGGCTATCCGATTACAATACAACTGGCCAAAGTGCAACATTGGATTGATTCCGGAGTTATTTTTCCTCATATAACCAAAGGACGCCTGTTTTCAGGTGGTAACAACATGGGGAAGTTTCTGTTGCTATTGGCTAATGTGCCTGGACTGTGACATCATAGTAAGTCTGTTTGATGCCAGTTGCTGCTATTATATTCACTTTCAGGCTAATCTTTTAGAATGGGTGTGAACCCCTCATCCTCCACTACTGGTTAAATAATACCACTTACTGGTCCTTTGTACAGTATGGCTTCTTGCATTAATAACCTACAATTATTGATATGCCATTAAACAAAGAACTAAAAAATAAAACTATACCACCCACACACACCATCCTTTTTTTTTTTTTAACTGGATGAAACCATATTTTAAATTTTATTTTTGTTTGGTTTATAGTTACAGGAATTACTTATTTGATTTGTTTTCTAAAACTTTTAACTTAGCTTGACACAAGGTCAACAGTAGGTAGAGCTGGAATTACAGTTAGTCCAAGTAAACCTACCCGAGATAGTATGCAACACTTTTTTAATAGGTACAAGAGATAACACTCTTTATTTGTATTGGATGGAGGGCTTAGAAAATATCACGTTTAATAATTTTCGTTTTATACTTGCTAGTATAATTCAAGAGAAATATGGAGAGGGGAGTATATTCCTGCTGCTTATTTTCTCTGGTTTTCCGGTTTGGCTCAGTCAGGAGAGCGTTCGAAGCTGGAATCACAAGCTTCCTGTTGATATCCAGCCCTCACTAACTCAGCATATCAGTAGAAAGGAAATCTGTTGCAGTAAAGTGAGGAGCTGATGGTAGTGTGGCGCTCCGCACCTCAGACCTAAAAATAATCTAACTTTGGTCTAGCGCTAGAGAAAACGGGGATAGATTCCCTTGCTGTAATGGCTCATACCGGCATTAGGACCTGCCGCTGAGATCTTATTTGTAATAATAAAAATTAAATTTAATTAATATAAAATAAAAATAAAATGTTTACTAAGAAGGTTTATATTCCAAGTTTATTGTCTAAATTCTTTAAGAATGCTTTCTGGCATTCTATTCACGTTCTCGCATTAAAACATTTGTAAGATACAATAATAGAACTTATCATTTTACTGCAACCCACAAAAAAAATAAATCCCATGTGTGAAGGAATTATTTTTTCAGAGTTCCAGTATCAATATAGGTTACACCCCAGTCAGTAGAGCACCCACTAGGAATCGCAGATCTGACTTCAAAACCAGTCCCCACCAACTCATTGAATGAGTAGCACAGATTAGGAAATCTGATCTGTTTGCGATAAACTGGGAAGCTGATGATAGTTCAGCATAAAACAATCTCCCTGGTTTAGCGTTAGCAGAAAGGAAAATGACTCCCTCGCTGTCTGGTTAACAATGGCCACCCCGTTAATTTACCTTTTTATAGGTTCACACATTCAAAAAGGATTTGCCCAACGTTGAGAGCATTGTCATCAATATCCATTTTTTAAACCCACAATCTTTTTTAGCCTATTTAGTATATTTAGGGCTGAAGAGCTAATGTTTTACAGTTGCGTTTTGCGAATTGTGTGTATGAGTGCTTACTGTTTGTGCAATGGTTTAACTGGCTTGCAGGCTAGCATAGTAAGTTACTTTGATTGAACAACAAGATATCTATCTAGGACAGTGTATGTATGTATGTACGGATGAAAACAAAAAATAAAACAAAGTAAAATTATATTATATATACACATTAAAAATCTCCAGTTCTTCCTTTTTTTGTGCAAAAATTACGAAGATTTGATTTAATATTAAAGATTTTAAGATAAATATACATAGAATAGCATTGAAATTCTACTTTAAAATGAACCAGCATTTGTAATATCAAAGGTACCCTAGGTTTATTTTTATTTTTTAAAATTTTATTTTGGTTTTTGTAACCCCTTCTCTACTTAGGGCGTGCTGGTAGCAGCTTCTAGTGCTCTATACTGTGGTCTCTCTGCTGAGTTGGAAGGGCTCCGCCAAGTTCTACTACCTGTACGTTTGCTTCGCCATGTGTAACTGTGTGTTCAATAGGTTTTGTGTGTAGTAAAAGCAATTAACGGAAATATTTAGTGCTGTTATTTGAGGTGTGTTGACCCAGTTTAATTTGGATAGTTTAGCGGGAGAAAAATGGCTACCTTTGGCCTACCTGAGTAGTCAGTGAGAAAGAAAGGAATCGGTCGTCGTGAGAGGGGAGTGTTAGGGGTAGGTCTTGCATGAAGGTTGTCCGGGTAGACGGATGGAGCTGGGATGGGAGGGGGGTCACGGATAATACTGCCATTTAAGAAGCAACCTGTTATTTACTACATCCTCTCACCCACCATCCGTCGTACACAACAACTGCTTCACCAGCTGTGTCACTTGCTGTCTGTTTGGAGTCACGCAAAAGCGGTTGGGTGGGTAGAGTGCCGGGGTTAGGAAGGAAAAAAAACGTCCACTATTCCATTTTGGCTCTACACACACTCACACATATTAATTCAGGCGTATATGTCGTGATTGTGTACATAACAACTACCCACGTCTGCATTTGTGTATGTGTGTTATAGGAACACACTTAACTGTTTTCTACAGTCACTACCAAGGATATACACTTGTTTACACACGGTATCCCATTAGCCCATGAGTGCAGTGTGTCTAAATACTTCTGACCCGGACTAGGTCAAAAGTATTTAAACAAGATTTTTAATGCTCTGTGTGTGTGTGTGTGTTGTGTGTAATTTCAGTAAAAATATGCATTAAAAAATGTTTAATGCGCTGGTTAAGAATAATATTGAATTTTATAGTCGAATATTTTAACATTTATAAACTATTTTTTTTTTTTTTTGTATTGTTCAAATTTGATGTAGTTTAATATAATTTTAAACTTTTGATATTTATTTCCAAACTTTTAAAGCTACTTTTGTGGTAAAATTCTTTTTTTCGCATAGAGACCCACAAGTCGCTTATTTGTAAGGTAAAATTAATCGCGTGATCCCCAAGGGCTGTCAATAAAAGGGGCAGAGCCAAGTTTATTGTGTGGTGCCA
The DNA here is from genome assembly GCA_023376005.1 of Doryteuthis pealeii. NCBI lineage: Eukaryota > Metazoa > Mollusca > Cephalopoda > Myopsida > Loliginidae > Doryteuthis > Doryteuthis pealeii. The sequence continues at coordinate 107,425,290 of CM042146.1, forward strand.
GAGGCGCCACAAAAAGGGAATGCTAAAGGGACTATGCACTGGCCAGCGCATGAGCTTTGTTTGTGCATGGCTCCCCATGTTAAAAAGATCTTGTGTTAATCCGGCTTGGTGGGAGGTCAGGAAATGAATATGTCCGGCTCTGGAGATAGCATTATTTTCCATGCCTGCTAGACACATCACATGGTGTAATGGTTAGCAAGCTAGATTAGCAGACTATTGTTAGTGACTTCAATTCTCACTAAGAGCCTATACATCTGGCCTTGTACCACAACTAAGCTAAGCTTATTAAATAACTATTCCATGCTTGCTTGCTTGCTGTGTTTTTTGGTTTTTTTTAATTAAAATCGGCCTTTTAATAATAATAAAAATATTTTAAAAAGTTAAAAACTTTTTGTTTTTGATCATACCATTTTTTTTTGTTTTGGGTTTTTGTTTTTTTTTTTTTTTTTTTCAAATGTCATTCAGGTCAACTTTAGGGACTGGGATAGGATAGCTAGCCTTCTTAAACTTGAATGCCATTCCAAAAAGAAAAAAAGTTTTTGATCTGAACCGCCTTTGCTTTGTACTGTGAACAGGGTGTAGTATTGTTTTGTCACAAACTCCTGCAGCATACTACGACGACCGACATAATCATTTACCACCGCCAACAATTAATATTTCTGGCGCCAATCATGATCTTTACAATTTTCATCCAGGGAGAGCAGGAGGAGAGTGAACAATTGAAAAGGGCACCCACACTACAACATGGCTTGATCCTACTATGACCATGTTTAACAATAAGAGAGATGGCGTGAGAATTATTCTAGCCATGCTTGTGCTGGATTGACCAATTTTGAATTTGCTTTCATCTGACAACAAGACATTGGAGCAAATCTGGTGTCCAGGCCAGATGTGGTTTAACGTTTGGCAAGCTCAACTAAAGTTGCAGTTCTTATGTAAGCGCACCCTCCTGTGGAACCAGTACATGGACATCCAGTGCAGGGTGTCCAGCAAGTACTTTCATTGACCAGCTCACTATATTCTATAGCCCCAACCGACAGGGCAGTTGACAGATTTTATGCTCTTTCTACTCAATAGCCCCCTTTAAAACACCTTCTTATAAGTCTCTGCAGCAGGACTTCGCAAAGTTTTTACTTGAATGCAACATTTGTAAACAAATCTCCATTCACCCTCAAATTAGTAAAATCTGCAGAGTAGCCTAGTGTTTAGTATTTAGCCAAACAGTGTGTCTATCCCCCTTTTGCTAGTGCTAGACCAAGAAGATGTTTTTGCTAAGGTAGAGCACCACACCTACCGTCAGCCCACTGATGCTTTATCATACATAATCAGATTACCCAAGCCGTGCTACTCATTTTCCGTTAATTGCATTTTACATACACACAAACCTATTGAACACACAGTTTCACATGGCGAAGCAAACGTACAGGGTAGGTAGAAGTGGTGGACCTCCAACTTCAGCAGAGACCACATATAGAGCACTAGAAGCTGCTACCCAGCATCGCCTAGGTAGAGAAGGGGTACAAAAACCAAAATAAATTAAAAAAAATAAAAATAAGTGACGGAGACCAGTATTGAACCCAGAAAGAACTTTACAATTCCTAGTGATGAATATTAAATACAAAGGCATAACTAATTTACCAGTGAATAATTTGATGTTTCAGACTTTGCTTTTCATCTTTATTATGGTATGTAAAACACAACGTTTCGGGCCTTTCCTCAGGTTGTTCCCTGTGTATCCGAGCATTGTAATGACCCAACCTGGGGAAATTATTTTTAATAGTTTGACTGTTGATCAAACCAAAAGCGTCAAAGAACTTTTGAAGATCTTAATTCAAAATCATGACATCATTGTTTTTTCTCAGCTACTCAGAAAACACCTGTGGGAAGGCCAGAGGATACAGCCGCAAAATGTTGTATTTATAGATACCACAATTAAGATGAAGGCAACTGTCCAAAACATCAAAATTATCACATCAAGCCCAAATCTCAAAAATACAGACAAATAAATGTGTTTAATACATTTTACATAAGAAAAAATCAGTAAACTTTAGATGCAAAACGTACCTTTAATTCTTTAATTTTTATTCCCTACCCCCAAGGGATCTATATGGACTCATCGCCCCAGTTCAAATCCTGGACGTGGTAATTGCATTTCACTTAGCACTAATACTCTTGGGAAAGGTATGAATTTCTCTCTCCCTCCAGCTAGGGTAAATAGTAGGACAGACTGGGCTCTTTAACCTTGGTTAGGCAACCAGTCTAAGGAGAAGAAAATCTGAATTTAAACCTGTTAAACTCCGCTTAAGAAATTCACCTTGTGTCACATCCTGCTCGTGCGGAGGGGTTAGTTAAATATATATATGAACCTCTTTAAGAAGCCCTGCTCTTACAGTGTCAGCCAGAGGTGAATGCTCAAATGAGAGTCCCCATTTCAGATGTTTTCCCATTAACTTGTCTCGGGTCAGCATCAATTGATGCTTGTTAACCAATACTTTTACATGTAATTACACGATGAGGCTAGACTGTAACGAACCAACTTTAGCAGTTATGCTGTGGAACAATTATTTTGGTTACAAATGAAGGCTAACAATTTTAGCCTTTATTTTCAAAGCCCAATTCACTGATTTTGGGGCGTTCGAGAATCAAATTTTTTCATTCATATCAAATTAACTTTTTAATTACATTTATATTAGAAATTAATTTTTTATGAGATTCCAATGAAAAAAATTGTGTTTAAGATATATTTTTTATAATTTGATATTTTGGTATGTTGTTCCTCATCTTTATTGTGCTATGTATAAAACCAAATTTCAGGCCGCTGTAACCCTCAGGCCTTGTTTAGGTGTTTTTTTATTTAAATAAAGAATAAATTGAATAGTTGTGGTGAAATGTAACTAAAATTCAGATGTCACATTTATATCATGGAAAGTCCACACTTGGAAAAAAAATTTTTTTTTAATGTACATATATAATATTATTTTTTAAAATTGAATTAACTTTTTTTTAAGAAAAATATATAATATATAAAATTTGAATTATATTATATACAATAAGTATCATTTTAATATATGCATGGTGTGTGGTGTTATATATATTAGTATTAATATATATATATTTAACCACATATATATATTATAGACATTTAAAATATTGAAGCTTGTGAAAATGTGCATGAAAATTTACTGTCCATAAAAAATGATAAAAATTTCATTTCTGTCAAAAATATTTTTCAGGTGGGCTACATATCTATTTTATATATATATATATATATATATATATATATATATTATATAATATATATATATATTGTGTGTGTGTTTACTGACACAATAAAAAATTGCAATAAACAGTATATGTTTAAATTTACTCAAGATTAATTATACAAGTAAATATATCTGTATTATAGAGAATGATCAATATACAGAATCAATACTTGTAGAGGTTCAAAAATAAAGAATCTATTAAGAGTATTTCAGATTCCTATGTATATATTGCACCCAGATTAAAATTAACATTACTCTTCAGAGTGTTGGCAATTTTATTTTCCATCAGTATGATGTATGTATGTATAACACAGAAATAGTTGTCATTTTTATTTCTTGAGCAACTACCTATTTTCTATGTCTACTCATATACTCTGTTATGAAACATCTTCTAATGCACCTACTAAATTAAAAAACAAAAAATATATCCCTGATATGACGTATACTGCATTTTAATGGTGTGGTTCCAATTTGGAGCTTTGGGAGTTGGAATAAGTATCCCTTCATTGCCATTATCCCTGGTCCTCTCTGACCAGGTGGTAGTATCTGTTAGTGTCCCATCTATAGGTTAAATAGATGAAAAAAATGAGTATTTAAAAATGTGTTTAAAGAAATTGAGTTTGGGAAAAAAATGTATACCCAAAGAGATGAACAAAAAAAAATGTCTTCAGCATAAATTTGGAGTTTGGGAAAAATTATACCCAAAGAAATGAACAAAAAAAACAAATGTCTTCAACATAAAATAAAACCAAGGGTTGACATTGTCGTAAACCAACCTACTAACCAACCAACCACCAGCAACAAAAACAAAATAATATTTCATTGAAAGAGTTAATGATTATCATTTTGTCAAATTGCTGTGATCTCCAGTTCACTTATCTTTTGTGATGAGCAGTTTTCCATGGAGAAAGATTCATGTACAATCATGTCTGAGACCAAATTGAAATATAGCAGTCATCCAGAGAATTTATTTATTACTCTGCTGATTCAATACTGCTGGCCATAATCTTTGGGCAAAATAAAAAAATAGTGTATTCTTATACTTGTACTCAAAGAAAAATATGCATTTGTTCATACAACCCATTTATTAAGCAATTTACATTTGCTCTTCTTTATTAAATTGAAAAATGTAGGAGATATAATACACACTCAAATATTCACATAAACATTCATAATCTATAGTAAATATAATATTATATATATAATATATATTATATATACTATATATGAGTGTGTGTGTATGAAAAAAACAATGTAATCAACGGATGATTCTGAAACCTTGTGTTTTCATACTTCATATATTACATTACCTTTGGATTTATTCATTTTCCATGATAATATATATATATATATATATAATATATTTTATATTCAGGGACCCCACTCTCAAAAAAGGTTTTAATACTTGTTAGAGGGGTCCCTTGGAAAGATTTTTCATTTTTATCCCCCCATTTCATCATTTTTTATTTCCCATTCTTCATTTTACCATTAATTTTAAACATATATATATATATAATATATATACACAGTGTGTGTGCGTATGTGTGTGGAGGGAAATTGGACACTATGAGACAAGTTCAAATCCTGGACAAAGGCTGTTTACATTTCACATAGCACTAACACCTTGGGAAAGGGATGAATCCAACTATTCTCCTCCAACTATGAGTAAATAGTTTGCAGACTGGGTTTTTAAACCTTGATTAGGCAACCAGTTAGGAGAAGGATAACTTTATCAAACCTGTAATTATACTTAAGAACATTGACCATGTGTCACCTCCTGCTCATGTGGAGCAGCTGGTAAAAATACAAGGGAGATTTAAAACATTATCTGAATTCTTTATGGAAGCTAGCTCATCATGGATGATTTGATTGAGAACCATGACTAGTCTGCAGAGAACAGCCACTCACCAGTTCGGCCATTATGTCATCTCTCAAAGCTTACTGTATCGTCTCACTGTGTGGATGTTGACGGACGTTCTTCTCCTCTTCCTGCATCATTGCTTGTCCAGCTACTTTAAACTTTCTCTATCCCACTCATACCACTTAATAGTAGTGCACTGTTCCATATAGTACTAAAAAGCCTCTGTTAAATTTCAGCTCCTGACACTCCTTCTGACCAGAGTAAATTGGGTCACTTACTTGGTGCATACGGCTAGTGGAGTGACCATGTTTACACTGTAAGACACACAAACAAAAATGGTGCAATAAGGCTGAAACTTCGATCAACGTGATCATAACAGTTGTCAAGCTATAAGAATGCATGCCACAGAATGCAATGTGACAATAAAGACTATGGCGGGGGAAAAAGTTGGGCAAGATAATTTAATTTATTTTTTCATCAATCATACATAGTTATAGTTTATCCAAAGTTCCAAAACAGTCATTTTGATTAAAATATTGAAGGCTGTTTGATGCATTCTTAAGTTGACACTGTAGATCACGTTGATCCGAAGTTTCAGCCTTTATTGCACCATTCTGTTTGTTGTTCTTTACCAGTGTAAACAGGTCACCTCCACTACAGTATGCCACCAAAGGTACAGTGACCCAATTTACTCTGGTCATGAAGGAGTGTTTCAGGAGCTGAAATTTAACAGAGGCTAGTACTATATGGGAACAAGTGCACTACTATGCATAAGTGTGTTATGAGCTGGGATAAGAAGTTTTAAAAAGTAAGACTGGACCAGAGCATGATTGCAGGAAGAGGAGAAGAAAACGTCCGTCACATCCACCACAGATGAGGACGATACAGTAGCTTGAGAGAGATGATAAATTGGCGAAACTGGTGAGGTGGGCTTGTTCCTGCAAGGATAAGTTCATGGTTCTCCAATCAAACACCATTGATGAGCTCAGCTTCCATCTAAAACAAGAATTCAGATTAATGTTATCTCCCTTGTAATATTTGACCAGCTTGCTCCTCCACATGAGCAGGAGGTGGACCACATGGGGTCAATTTCTTAAGTATAATTTTAAAGGTTTGAAATCAGTTATCCTTCTCCTAAAGACTGGTTGCCTAATCAGGTAAAAAACCCAGTCTTGACAAAACTATACTCATAGTTTGGAGGAGGAATAGTTGAATTTCATACCTTTCCCAGGTGTTAGCTGCTATGTGAAGTAAACAGCCTTGTCCAGGATTTGAACTTGTCTCACATGTGTTTCCATTTCCCTCCACACACATACCACACAACGTGTGTATATAATATATATATATATATATAGTTAAAATTAATGGTAAAATGAATGAATGGATGAAATAAAATGGAATGAAATGAGGGGGATAAATGAAAAATCCTTTCCAAGGGACCCCTCTCAAAAAGTATTAAAACACTTTTTTGAGAGTGGGGTCCCTTGATATAATATAATAATATAATATATATATATATATATCATGGAAAATGAAAATAAATCCAAAGGTATGTAAAATATGAAGTTATGAAAACACAAGGTATTCAGAATCATCCGTTGATTACATTTTTTTTCATACACACACACTAATATATAGTATATAATTATATATATATATATATATATATTATATATACTTATAATATGAATGTTATGTGAATATTTGAGTGTGTATTATATCTCCTCATTTTCAATTTATAAAAGGCAATGTTTAAATTGCTTAATAAATGGTTGTATGACAAATGCATTTCTTGTGAAGTACAAGTTATAAATTACACTATTTTTTATTTTTGCCCAAGATTATGGCCAGCAGTTATTTGAATCAGCAGAGTAATAAATAAATTCTCTGGATGACTGCTATATTTCAAGTTGTCTCAGACATGATTGTACATGAATCTTTCTCCATGCTGAAACTGCTCATCACAAAAATAAAGTGAACTGGGAGATCACAGCAATTTGACAAAATGATAATCATTACTCTCAATGAAATATTATTTTTGTTGTTTTGCTGGGTGGTTGGTTGGTTAGTAGGTTGGTTTTTACGACATGTCAACCCTTGGTTATTTTATGTTGAAACATTTTTTTGTTATTTCTTTGGTTACATTTTTTCCCAAACTCAATTTTATGCTGAAGACATTTTTTTTTGTTCATTCTCTTTGGTTATACATTTTTTCCCAAACTCAATTTCTTTAAACACATTTTTAAATACTCATTTTTTCATCTATTTAACCTATAGATGGGACACTAACCAGATACTACCACTCTGGGTCAGAGAGGACCAGGGAGTAATGGCAATGAAGGGATACTTATTCCACACTCCCCAAAGCTCCAAATTGGAACCACACCATTAAATGCAGTATAACGTCATATCAGGTATATTTTTTGTTTTTAATTTAGTAGGTAGCATTAGAAGATGTTTCATAAACAGAGTATATTGAGTAGACATAGAAAATAGGTAGTTGCTCAAGAAATAAAAATGACAACTATTTCCTGTGTTATACATACATACATACATACTGATGGAAAATAAAATTGCAACACTCTGAAGAGTAATGTTTAATTTTAATCTGGGTGCAATATATACATAGGATCTGAATACTCTTAATAGATTCTTTATTTTGAACCTCTACAAGTATTGATCTGTATATTGATCATTCTCTATATACAGATATATTAACTTGTATTAATTAATCTTGAGTAAATTTAAACATATACTGTTTATTGCAATTTTTTATTGTGTCAGTACACACACACAAATATATTATATATATATATATATATATATATATAATAATATATATAATATATATATAAAATAGATATGTAGCCCACCTGAAAAATATTTTTTGACAGAAATGAATTTTTATCATTTTTTATGGACAGTAAAATTTCATGCACATTTTCACAAGCTTCAATATGTTAAATGTCTAAAATAATATATGTTGTGGTATATATATACTATATATATATATATATACACACACCACACATGCATAATATAAAAAAAATGATACTTATTGTATATAAATATAATTTCAAAATTTTATATATTATATAATTTTTCTTAATAAAAAAAGTTAATTCAATTTTAAAAAAAATATATATATGTACATTAAAAAAAAATTTTTTTTCCAAGTGTTGGACTTTTCCATGATTATAAAGTGACATCTGAATTTTAGTTACATTTTCACCACAACTATTCAATTATATCTTTATTATTAAATAAAAAAACACCTAAACAAGGCCTGAGGTTACAGCGGCCTGAGATGTTGTTTATACATAGCACAATAAAGATGAGGGACAACCAACCAAAATATCAAAATTATAAAAAATATTACTTAAACACATTTTTTTCATTGGAAATCTCATAAAAAAATTAATTTCTAAATATAAATGGTAATTAAAAAAGTTAATTGATATGAATGAAAAATTTGATTCTCGAACGCCCCAAATCAGTGAATTGGGCTTTGAAATCAAAGGCTAAAATTGTAGCCTTCATTTGTAAACCAAAATAAATTGTTCCCACAGCATAACTGCTAAAGTTGGTTCGTTACAGTCTAGCCTCATCGTGTAATTACATGTAAAAGTATTTGGTTAACAAGCATCAATTGATGCTGACCGAGACAAGTTAATGGTAAAAAACATCTGAAATGGGACTCTCATTTGAGCATTCACCTCTGGGCTGACACTGTAGAGCAGGGCTTCTTAAAGAGGTTCATATATATATTTTACCAACCCCTCCGCACGAAGCAGGATGTGACACAAGGTGAATTCTAAGCGGAGTTTAACAGGTTTAAATTCAGAATTTTCCTTCTCCTAGACTGTTGCCTAACCAAGGTTAAAGAGCCCAGTCTTCCTACTATTTACCATAGCTGGAGGAGAGTAGAATTCATACCTTCCCAAGAGTATTAGTGCTAAGTGAAATGCAATTACCCACATCCAGGATTTGAACTCGGGGCGATAGTCCATATAGATCCTTGGGGGTAGGGAAAATAAAAATTAAAGAATTAAAGGTACGTTTGCATCTAAAGTTTACTGATTCTTTTCTTATGTAAAAATGTATTAAACACATTATTTGTCTGTATTTTTGAGATTTGGCTTGATGTGAATAATTTTGATGTTTTGGACAGTGCCTTCATCTTTATTGTGTATCTATAAATACAACATTTTTGCGGCTGTATCCTCTGGCCTTCCACAGGTGTTTTCTGAGTAGCTGAGAAAAAAACAATGATGTCATGATTTGAATTAAGATCTTCAAAAGTTCTTTGACGCTTTGTTTGATCAACAGTCAAACTATTAAAAATAATTTCCCAGGTTGGGTCATTACAATGCTCGGATATACACAGGGAACACCTGAGGAAGGCCGAAACGTTGTGTTTATACATACCATAATAAAGATGAAAGCAAAAGTCTGAAACATCAAAATTATTCCACTGGTAAATTAGTTATGCTTTGTAATTTAATATTCATCACCTAGGAAGTAAAGTTCTTTCTGGGTTCAATACTGGTCCCGTCAACTTATTTTTATTTTTTTAATATTATTTTGGTTTGTAACCCCCTTCTCTACCTAGGCGATGCTGGGGTAGCAGCTTCTAGTTGCTCTATATGTGGTCTCCTGCTGAAGTTGGAAGGTCCACCAACTTCTTACCTACCTGTACGTTTGCTTCGCCATGTGAAAACTGTGTGTTCAATAGGTTTGTGTGTATGTAAAATGCAATTAACGGAAATATGAGTAGCACGGCGTGGGTAATCTGATATGTATGATAAAGCATCAGTGGGCTGACGGTAGGTGTGGTGCTCTACCTTAGCAAAAACAATCTTCTTGGTCTAGCACTAGCAAAAGGGGGATAGACACACTGTTTGGCTAATACTAACACTAGGCTACTCTGCAGATTTTACTAATTTGAGGGTGAATGGAGATTTGTTTACAAATGTTGCATCAAGTTAAAAACTTTGCGAAGTCCTGCTGCAGAGACTTATATAGAGGTGTTTAAAGGGGGCTATTGAGTAGAAAGAGCATAAAATCTGTCAACTGCCCTGTCGGTTGGGGCTATAGAATATAGTGAGCTGGTCAATGAAAGTACTTGCTGGACACCCTGCACTGGTATGTCCATGTACTGGTTTCCACAGGAGGGTGCCGCTTACATAAGAACTGCAAACTTTAGTTGAAGCTTGCCAAACGTTAAACCACATCTGGCCTGGACACCAGAAATTTGCTCCAATGTCTTGTTTGTCAGATGAAAGCAAATTCAAATTGGTCAATCCAGCACAAGCAGTGGCTAGAATAATTCTCACGCCATCTCTCTTATTGTTAAAACATGGTCATAGTAGGATCAGCCATGTTGTAGGTGTGGGTGCCCTTTTCAATTGTTCACTCTCCTCCTGCTCTCCCTGGATGAAAATTGTAAAATCATGATTGGCGCCAGAAATATTGAATTGTTGGCGGTAAATGATTTATGTCGGTCGTCGTAGTATGCTGCAGGGAGTTTGTGACAAAACAATACTACACCCTGTCACAGTACAAAGCAAAGGCGGTTCAGATCAAAACTTTTTTCTTTTTGGAAGTGGCATTCAAGTTTAAAGGCTAGCTATCCTATCCCAGTCCCTAAAGTTGACCTGAATGACATTTGAAAAAAAAAAAAAAACCCAAAACAAAAAAAAAATGGTATGATCAAAACAAAAAGTTTTAACTTTTAAAATATTTATTATTATTAAAGGCCGATTTAATTAAAAAAACAAAAAAAACACAGCAAGCAAAGCAAGCATGGAATAGTTATTTAATAAAGCTAGCTTAGTTGTGGTACAAGGCCAGATGTATGAGGCTCTTAGTGAGAATTGAAGTCACTAACAATAGTCTGCTAATCTAGCTTGCTAACCATTACACCATTTGTATGTGTCTAGCAGGCATGGAATAATGCTATCTCCAGAGCCGGACATATTCATTTTCCTGACCTCCCACCAAGCCGGATTAACACAAGATCTTTTTAACATGGGGAGCCATGCACAAACCAAAGCTCATGCGCTGGCCAGTGCATAGTCCCTTTAGCATTCCTTTTTTGTGGCGCCTCTGGCACCACACAATAAACTTGGCTCTGCCCCTTTTATTGACAGCCCTTGGGATCACGCGATTAATTTTACCTTACAAATAAGCGACTTGTGGGTCTCTATGCGAAAAAAAGATATTTTACCACAAAAGTAGCTTTAAAGTTTGGAAATAAATATCAAAATGTTTAAAATTATTAAACTACATCAAATTTTGAACAATACAAAAAAAAAAGAAAAATAGTTTATAAATGTTTAAAATATTCGACTATAAAATTTCAATATTTTCTTTAACCAGCGCATTAAACATTTTTTAATGCATATTTTTACTGAAATTAACACACACACACACACACAGAGCATAAAAATCTTGTTTAAATACTTTTGACCTAGTCCGGGTCAGAAGTATTTAGACACACTGCACTCATGGCTAATGGATACCGTGTGTAACACAGTGTATATCTTTGGTAGTGACTGTAGAAAACAGTTAAGTGTGTTCCTATAAACACACATACACAGATGCAGACGTGGGTAGTTGTTATGTACACAATCACACATATACGCCTGAATTAATATGTGTGAGTGTGTGTAGAGCCAAAATGGAATAGTGGCGTTTTTTTCCTTCCTAACCCCGGCTCTTACCCACCCACCCGCTTTTGCGTTGACTCCAAACAGACAGCAGTGACACAGCTGGTGAAGCAGTTGTGTACGACGGATGGTGGGTGAGATAGTAGTAAATAACAGGTTGCTCTAAATGGCAGTAGTATCCTGGACCCCCTCCCTTCCAGCTCCATCCGTCTACCCGGACAACCTTCATGCAAGACCTACCCCTAACACTCCCCTCTCACGACGACGTATTCCTTTCTTTCTCACTGACTACTCAGGTAGGCAAGGTAGCCATTTTCTCCGCTAACTATCCAATATTAAACTGGGTCAACACACCTCGAAATAACAGCACTAAATATTTCCGTTAATTGCATTTTACATACACACAAACCTATTGAACACACAGTTACACATGGCGAAGCAAACGTACAGGTAGGTAGAAGTTGGTGGACCTTCCAACTTCAGCAGGAGACCACATATAGAGCACTAGAAGCTGCTACCCAGCATCGCCTAAGTAGAGAAGGGGGTACAAAAACCAAAATAAAATTTTAAAAAATAAAAATAAATCTAGGGTTTACCTTTGATATTTACAAATGCTGGTCATTTTAAAGTAGAATTTCAATGCTATTTCTATGTATATTTTAATCTTTAAATATCTTTAAATATAAATCAAATCTTCGTAATTTTTGCACAAAAAAGGAAGAACTGGAGATTTTTAATGTGTATATATATATATATATATTTACTTTGTTTATTTTTGTGGTTTCATCCGTACATACATACATACACTGTCCTAGATAGATTATCTTGTGTCAATCAAAGTAACTGTACTATGCTAGCCTGCAAGCCAGTTAACCATTGCACAACAGTAAGCACTCATACACACAATTCAAAACGCAACTGTAAAACATTAGCTTCAGCCCTAAATATACTAAAATAGGCTAAAAAGATGTGGGTTAAAAAATGGATATTGATGACAATGCTCTCAACGTTGGCAAATCCTTTTTGAATGTGTGAACCTATAAAAAGTAAATTAACGGGGTGGCCTATTGTTAACCAGACAGCGAGGGAGTCTATTTCCTTTCTGCTAACGCTAAACCAGGGAGATTGTTTTTGCTGAACTATCATCAGCTCCCAGTTAATCGCACAGATCAGATTTCCTAATCTGTGCTACTCATTCAATGAGTTGGTGGGGACTGGTTTTTGAAGTCAGTATCTTGCGATTCCTAGGTGGGTGCTCTACTGACTGGGGTGTGAACCTATATTGATACTAATCTTCTGAAAAAATAATTCCTTCACACATGTAGGATTTTTTTTTTGGTGGGTGCAGTAAATGATAATGTCTTTATTTTATTGTATCTTACAAATGTTTTAATGGAGAACGAGAATAGAATGCCAGAAAGCATTCTTAAAGAATTTAGACAATAACTTGGGAATATAAACCTTCTTAGTAACATTTTATTTTTATTTTAATTAATTATAATTTAAGTTTTATTATACAATAAGTCGTCAGGGCAGCCTAATGCCGGTATGAGCCATACAGCAAGAGAATCTATCCCCTTTTCTCTAGCACTAGACCAAGTAGATTATTTTTAGGGTCTGAGGTGGAGCGCCACACCTACCATCAGCTCCTCACTTTACTGCACAGATTCCTGTGCTACTGATATGCTGAGTTAGTGAGGGCTGATATCAAACCAGGAAGCTTGTGATTCCTAGCTGAACGCTCTACTGACTGAGCCAAACCGGGAAACCAGAGAAAATAAGCAGGGAATATACTCCCCTCTCCTATATTTCTCTTGAATTATACTAGGCAAGTATAAAACGAAAATTATTAAAGGTGATATTTTCTAAGCCCTCCCATAATCAATACAAAAAGAGTTTTTATCTCTTGTACCTATTAAAAAAAGTGTTTGCATACTATCTCGGGTAGGTTTACTTGGACTACTGTAATCCAGCACTACTCTACTGTGACCTTGTGTCAAGCTAAGTTAAGTTTAGTAAACAAATAAATAAGTAATTCCTGTAACTATAAAACCAAACAAAAATAAAATTTAAAATATGTTCATTCCAGTTAAAAAAAAAAAAAGGATGTGTATGTGTGGGTGTGTATAGTTTTATTTGGTTTAGTTTCTTTGTTTAATGGCATATCAATATTTGTAGGTTATTTAATGCAAAAGCCATACATGTACAAGGACAGTAGTGGTATTATTTAACCAGTAGCTGGAGGATGAGGGGTTTCACACCTTTCTAAAAGGTATTAGCCTGAAAGTGAATATAATAGCGCAACTGGCATTCAAACAGACTTACTATGATGTCACAGTCCAGCACATTAGCCAATATGCAACAGAACTCCCCCATGTGTGTACCACCTGAAAACAGGCGTCCTTTTGTTATATTGAGGAAATAACTCCGGAATCATCCAATGTGCACTTTGGCCAGTTTGTATTGTAATGGATAGCCAAGCCTATGTTTTTCAAAGGTGGTGGGTGTGATTTTTATGATGCCATCACACATAACACTATTTACACCTTTTTTATTCACAAATTTTTATTTGATAGAAAAAAAAACCCAACATTTCTCTGAATTTCTGACATGAGAAATTCTAATTATGCATTTATATATTCTGACTAATCTTTTTATGATTGTTATGGTGATAACATTTATGCTTATCAACATAGGAATTATTATTCTAAAACTAGCAGGACCTGTGGATATATCATAATAATAATTTAATTATTACAACATTTGATATTTTACTTAAGAGCTATTGCTAAATAGTTCAATATGTAAAAAGTATAATAAGCTTAATTTAACTCTCTCTTACTCTGTTTTTTTGCCATCTTTTCATTATGTTCGATCAAAAGTGTTATCACTTCCGCGTGCTCACCCCCTCTCTCTACCTTTCCCCTACTCTTTTTCTTTCTTATTATATTTTTTCTTTGTAGCATGTCCCTTTTCTTCCCTTTCTTTCTTTATAATAAAAATGGAATGGTTCATTATTTAGCTGAGATGACAACACTCATAAGAAATAAGAATTAACTTCCTTTTGATATTTGCAGTACATATTGTATAAGAACACTAACTAAATCCAATGTAAAAAAAAACAAAAAAAAGACAAGTAATAAAAAAGTAAAATTCTAAAGAAAAAAAAAAGGCTGAACCAATAAATAACAAAAACAAATGAATTTAGACTGTTATTTCACTCAATTGATAATCATAAAAGATATTTAAAAAATTTGTCTTGAAGAAAAAACAAAAACAAAAAAAGACAAAAAAACAACATATATATATATTATATATATATATATATATATATAATATATACACCAACCCCTCTGCATGTGCAGGATGTGACACAAGCTCAATTTCTTAAGTGGAGTTTAAACAAGTTTGAATTCAGAATTTTCCTTCTCTTAGACTGGTTACCTGGCCAAGGATATAGAGCCCAGTCTGCTCTACTATTTACCCATAGGAGGAGGGAGAGTAGTTGAATGCATACTTTTCCCAAAGGTATTAGTGATATATATATATATATATATATATATATATATATATATATATCTGTGTGTGTGTGTGGCCTATGTGTGAGGTGATTGATGGTTGCCCACCAGTATCAGTGATTGGTATTTAGGTCTAAGTAAAAGACAGGATTTTAAATGCCAGAAATATTACACAACCTTCTCCACCCCCAATTACCCTTTATATTACATTGTGCTATACACTAAGTTAAGCCTAGAAGATGTCTGTCTACTATTCACACAGAATCTGAAAATAGTGATTAAATACATGTAAGAACAAATCCATAAACCACTTACTAAATTTAGCATGTATATAAATATATACGAATGCACATGAAGGCATATTTACACCTGCATCAAAATACACTCACACATTAAAGTGTATGTAACAATGAGACATAAATGTCTGTGTGTGTAAGCTTATGAATGCACCTATCCACAAAGACATATTAATCAATTCAGTTAAGAAAATAATGATATCTGATGGTATTTCAGCTGCAGCTGTCAACAAAAATATCAGCACATAACCTTGAGTTTATTTCTTTCAAAAGAAAAGAACATAAATCCAAACTCTGTGTGTGCATATATATATATAATTATATATATTATATATATATATATTATATATATACACATTACAAATTTTGCAAGTACTTGACTGATTTTTTTGCTGAGGTCAGTCTACTGGTGTAATTATAGAATCTTGAGTATATATATATATATATATATATATATATATATATATATATAGTGAATAAATGAAGGAAAAAACTTTAAATTTGCTTCATTGTAATAATTTATTTCAACTGCATAAATGCAGTATCAACAGACATGAGCAAAAACATGGTTATTAGTAAAGAATTTCCTGGGAACACAGAAATTTATGCAGTTGAAATAAATTATTATGATGAAGCAAATTCAAAGTTTTTTCCTTTATTTATTCACTATATTGCTCTGTCTTACCACATACTAATACTAGGCACATTGAGCTCACACTACAGTTAACCTGTATCACTACGGTTAAATTTCATATGGATTGATCCAATACATTATATATATATATATATATATATAGGGTAATAAGAAGTTCTTCTCGCTGATAATGTGAAATAATTGCATCATAATTTATCATGTTGCACTATTAGCATGGATATCCATGACAATCTCTTACCAACAGTCTCTATCATTCATTGCCCTCAGGTCCTCTGTATAGCATCCAGTATCTGTACAGAGCTAATCAATGTAGGTCTTTGCTGGACAGCACACACTGGCATGCCCATGTGCTGGTTTCTATAGATGGATGTCATTTATGAGTTTGTCCTTGCTTGTCCAGCATGTCTTGTTCATCTCACTCCAATGGTTTGTATGATAGGGAGAAAGTGGCCGTAAAGCTGCTTCCCTTGTGGGGTTTTGTTTTCATGATTTTTTAAAGATTGCACGCAGCATTCTTGTGCAACTCCCATCTAGCTTATTCTCTAGTCACTTAGAGTTTAAGTTGTGCAGCCATATAGTAGTACTGATACAATGATGGCTTGGAAGAATTGTCACTTTAACTTGTGAGTGAGGATCTGAAAAGTCTTGCAAATACACCTGCACAAGCAGAATCTCTGCTACATAGCCTGGACAAGGCAGCACAAAACATCGGCCTCAATAAAACTGAGTTCATGTGTTTTAAAAAGAAACAACAATAAGCCCCTAAGGCCAATAAAACAATTCATGTACCTAGGTAGTAATATCTCATCCACAGAAAGCGATGTTAATGCATGCATTGGGAAGGCATGGTTTCCTATAAACAGATTATCAGACATATGGAAATTAGATCTCACTGACAAGTTAAAGCAACAATAATTGCATAGCATTATAAAAATCCAGACAAAATATAAAAATGTTTGAACTGATAAATCTCTTAAGTGTCAGTCACTTAAATTACAAAACATTTTTCTACAAAATTTAAAAAAAGAGTATTAACTTAAAAAAAAAAGATATTTGTCAATCTCTTTTCTGTTATATAAATTTATCTTTTATAGTAACACTTACCATTTGTAATGAAAAAAAAAAAACCCTCATGTGACCAACCTAATCAGTTAATAAGTCATTGGAAGTTTCCCAATTGGATAAAGAAATCCTTTTGTTTTAATATAACTGAAGAATTACTTTGGGAGCAAATGTATTGAGTGTTCTCTGTATGACACTAAACTGTATCTCGTGGTAAGGTTTAAATTCTGGAGCTCTGAGAAGTGTGGAGTACCCCTTCCTTGCTATTACCCCCAGGTTCACTCTGACCTGAAGTGGCATGTATTTACCAACCCCTCCACACTACTGGGATGTGACACAAGGTTAATTTCTTGAGTGGAGTTTAACAGGTTTGAATTCAGTTTTCCTTCTAACCGGTTGCCTAACTAAGGTTAAAGAGCCCAGTCTGTCCTACTATTCTAAACATTGCTGATGGGAGAATAGTTGGATCCATACTTTTCCCAAAGGTATTAGTACTATGTGAAATGCAACCAGCCTCATTCAGTATTTGACCTCAGGTCATTGAGTCCATTTCCTTCAATGATAACCATTACACCAGACGCCTCCACCTGACCTGAAGTGGTAGTTCCTGTTAGGACCCCATCTATTGTTCATATAGATCTGTATGGAAGTTAATGGAAATTATTTGTACCAATTTATTAATAAATAAAGCTTCATCGAACTAACTAAATGTATTAAAGAAAAAGCAACAAATTAGCTGGTTATTATCATATTACTCCTAGGTCCACTCTGACCTGAAGTTCTATGTATTTATCAACCCCTCCACACGACTAGGATGTGACACTAGGCCAATTACTTAAGCAGAGTTTAACAGATTCTAATTCAGAGTTTTCGTTCTCCTAAACCGGAAAACATACCTAATTTAAAGTTTTCAGTCTGCCCTACTATTTTAAGAATACTTGGATTCATGCCTTTCAAAAGAATATTAATGCTATGTGAAATGTAACCAGCCTTGTCCTGGATTTGAACTCGGGTCGCTATGTCCATTTCCTACGCCTCTACTTCATCAGAAGTGATAGTACTTATTAGGACCCCATCTATTGATCATATAGATCTGTATGGAAGTTAATGGAAATACAATGAGGAATTATATTCACACATTCACTATACACTTATCATTTTTCATGTTTTACCCCCACATAAATTTCTATAACAGTGTCCTGATGATGGTTTAATATCGAAATACTTAAGTATAGACACATACAATTGTTTCCTCTGATCGTAACATCCTGTGTTTGTTATATTTTTTGAAAATATTTTCTTCACATGGAAGTTAATGAAAATTATTTCTACCAATTTATTAATACACAGGAAGTTTTAAAAAATCATCTATTTATAAAAGAAGATTTGGCATTAAATAACCTACAATGGTTGATATGCCATTAAACAGCAAATCAACTAATCAACCAACTAAATGTATTAAATAAGAAAAAGAAAGAGATTTTCTGGTTATTTGTAAAGTCATTTGATATTTTTTGATGATGTTTTTCAAGATAATGGAAATATTCCAATGAGTAATGATTTGCATTTAATTAACCCACTAAGTGCAGCAGTGTGACATGTGTAAAAAGGCAATTGGCTGTCAAAGTGTAGAAAATTATCATAGCAATCAGAAATTGTTCTGTGTATTGTGCACTCATTTGGAATATCAAACAATCTTACAAGACCAAGAAAAATGGAGTCAAACACCTTTATTTAAACAATGTAAATATACTCATTAAAGAAAATGTAGACACTTTTTGTAGAAAGAGATTAGATCTTACTTAGTATTAACCGATTATATATATATATATATATATATATATATATATATATATACACACATAGATAAAACCCATCAATTACTTGGTTGTACGTGCCTTATGGGCAGCCTACCCTTGGATAATAAAAATTAGTCTATAGTGGTAACTAGACTTCATGTATTTACCCAACCTCTCCACTACAGGCAGAATGTAACAAAGTCAATTTTGAAGTGGAGTACTGCTGGTTTGAATTCAGACTTTTCCTTCTTCTAGACTGGTTGCCTCAACAAAGAGAACCAAGTCTGCCCTACTATTTACCCATAGTTGAGGGGGAGAGTGCAAAGTGAAATGAACACTTAAGCAGCAGGTACTGTAAAGCAACCTGAATCCTTTGTTTATCAAAATGACTTGATTAAGCATTAAATGACATGAAAAGGGTTGAAATGCCCCCCACCCCCCAAAAAACAACACTCAACTCAGTGCATGAAACACAACCTGGTTCGTCCAGGATTTGAAGTTGGGTCTTCATATCCATAGGTGGTACAGACATCAGAAGTAACTAGAGGTCACCACTTGGGGCAAAAATGTTATTTCCAGTGAAACAGAAAAATATAATGGGTTATTTCCTATAAATCGAACATAAAAAAGGGGAACCACTCTGATTGACTGATAAATTATTTATTTTCCCATTAAACTAACCCTAAACCCTAACCCTAACCCTGTCTTCTTTTTTTCCTAGTAGATCAATAAATAAATAAATAATTTATCAGTCAATCAGAGTGGTTCCCCTTTTTTATGTTGGAGTTATAGGAAATAACCATATAATGGATTTACTATGGAATGGATTATTTAAGAGTCGGATCTAAAAAAAAAAAAACTGGTCCTTCTTGCCTTAACATGAAAGACGGCTAATGTTTATCCAGGAACATTATCGACATTAAAAAAACTTGTGCATTTTGTCAGAATTCTATTATTAGCTACATTATCCTTTGCTTTTTGCTCTTTTAAGATTCATTATTAGTATTTACTCAATTTTTTCTGACCAATGCCAGGTACACTAACTAGTATATACATGTGTGTGTGAGTGTATGTACAATCTTGATATAGACATCTTTTTTGTTCTCATAAACTTCATATGTTGTGACAGAGAGAATATATAATCAGCACATTAAATAAAAACAAAAAACAAAGCTTAACCCCAAGCGTGTTATGCAAATTAACTAGTTATTTTGACTTACCTGACGAAGCTCCTCTCCATCTGGTTAAGTGATGTATGCTGTTTTATTGTTTTACGTTGGAAATATTCTGTATCTGAATCAAGATCTCCAACTGAACATGCTGTAGAAAAGAAAGAAATATCAGATGAATAAGTTACCAACACAATAATGTTTGATTATTTATGGTTGGTGGCAAGATAAGTGTACAATATAAAAGTCAAGTTTACTTTAGATAAAAATACTAAAAATTACTTTTATGAGTTGCTAGGTATACATGATTCAAACTAGTGAGTTTAGTAAAGTCGGTTGGGACTTACAATATGTTGACTATATTTCTTGCAGAGGTCTAAGACTACCCCCACCCCCAAGAAGTACACTGGGTATGATACCCAGTTTTGGAGCTCTGGGGAGTGTGGAGTACACTTTCATTACCATTACTTCCAGGTCCACACTGAGCTGGAGTGGTAGTACCTGTTGGGTCCATCTATAGGTCAAATAGATATGTTTTAAAATTATTTGTATTTGATAGGACCGTATGCAAAAATTCTCTTAAGATACAACCACACAAAAAATGTAAATATGAATGTACAATGAACATGATTCCCTAACCTCTAAGTATAAAATAACTCATGACAGGTTGACATGCCATTAAAATCAATCAATCAATCAAAGTTTTAAAGGCAGTTCAACTCAATTTTGTAAATATTAAGGTATATAAAATGTATTTACTTTTTAATTGACTTTTACACCATAACTTATTTTATGCACATATCTAAAGACTAGGGCTGGTATTACAAACTAGCTTCTCCCTATATATATACACACATATATATATACATGCATGCATATATGCATGCATGCATGCATGCATGCATATATATATATATATATATATATATATATATATATATATATATATATATATTCAAACAAATATGATTAAACAAAACAGAATCCTTATT
Source organism: Doryteuthis pealeii (assembly GCA_023376005.1). Taxonomy (NCBI): domain Eukaryota; kingdom Metazoa; phylum Mollusca; class Cephalopoda; order Myopsida; family Loliginidae; genus Doryteuthis; species Doryteuthis pealeii. Next base: position 107,446,576 of record CM042146.1, read on the forward strand.
ATTTTCAAGTGTTTTATGTGTATGCATATATTATAAATGAAACCTAAATCTTGTTAAAAGATCTTTTAAACAAACCTTTAACTGATCTTTGAATAATGAACTCCTATTTGACTTGAAAAAAATCCCATTGAAAAATGAGGAATATCTTGACTGATTGTACAGTAGGTTTTATTTTATTTCAATGCTCAACTAAGCATATCAGTTTGTTTACTTTTTATTTATCTAATTACAGAAATCTGATTAATTTAATAACTTTATAAGCCAATTTTTATGATGTGTCTAGAGAAGCAGAAACATTTTTGCTTCTTCGTTGTTGCATGAAAAATGGATGCCAAAACTGATTTAAAACCGAATCCGTTTTGGCAAATGGTGCAACCCTATTTCAACTTTTATGCTTCAAGATTATTCCATAAAGTCTATTGAACAAACATTATTGATTACCGGTTCTTCTTGGTTAATCAATATCTTATTGTTTTTAATTTTTATGTGAAATGCGTTATGGTTCCTAACATCAGTGTTCCAAATATTAAAAAAACAAACAAAGAAAAAACAAACAAAAAAAAAAAAACAAACAAACAAACCCCCCAGAAATATGGTATCATGAAGTTGTAGCCTATAAAATCAAATTATATGATTATGTATATCAGGCAAATTCAAGTTCTAGAAAACAAGAAATCAATATCTTTCATTATTGGGAATTTCTCAAGTAGTCACCCATTTAGTGGAGGACAAGCAGAATGTGGCTTAATTATTGATAATTAGTTTTTTTTTAAAATTTATTTTTGAAGTATTCAAATCATAAGTCTGAAACTATCAGAGAATTACCAATTATTTATACAGCAATACACTTGGTTTCTGCAGAATGATTTCAGTATCTTACCACCCACCCTCCAGGCCTGCTAATAAGGCATAAACTCTATGGTCATGTTATCTTACTACCTACAAATCTATTAATGATTCTCAAGTCATAGATAAATTCAACCGAATAATAAGAAAGAGTCAAAGTCAAACACATTAGAATATTCTTGCAACAACCAGTATTTAGCCACTTGCAACTTTTTGCTGTTTCTTTTACAATACACTTCAATATGTAAAAGTTTAAATGAAATTAAAAAAAAAAAGAAAGAAGAAAAGCATAGAAGAAGAGGAATATTGTCCTCTAATGACTTTATTAATTTTATGAAGTTTTTTCTCTTTTGTTCTATATTCTATCTACATATTAATATGCATGTTCCTAAATCTTCTATCTGTTTTCATCCTGCAACACCCTCTTGTTAAAAATGAAACCATCCAAAAATGTAAAGATTATGTGGTGTCGCTTAATCGCAGATTTCTTATTTGTCCCATTTTATTTCACCCAATTTTAAAAATGAAACATTCCATATGGTCTTGCAATCCTTAAATGCCCAATGTAAAATTAGAATGAATTTTTAAAAAATCAAAAGAAGAATTTTGATCTTATATAGTCCCATGACCAGCAATACCGTTAACAACAAAATAGAATATGCAACTCTATTGATCTTGAAGTTTCTGTAGAATCAAATACTTACAAATGATATGTGTATTAAGTGTTATATCGATTGTTATCGATATTTTATATTATTTATGGCAAAGACAACAGTAGGATTTATATGTAAGGAAATTGCAAATCATCGTTTCTGGCTTAAATAGCTTCTCTTGATTTTTGTTTCATTTTGTGGAAATTCCACGGGTCACGCTAGTAAGAATCATCTCATGTGCAATTCCTAAAATGCAACATGTTCTACAGAATTTCTCTTGGATGTGATGGTTAAAAGTTTTTAATAATAATAGGATCTAAGGTTCAAATTCTAAATTTAGTAACACCAGGTAACATATTATTAAATTAGTTTCGGATCTATAGGAAGGAAAGTCTCGAGGTTGTCAAGCATTATTGAATAAATAAGTCAGTATTTGGAAGATTCAAGCAACTAAACTTTTTTTTTTTTTAAAGTAGAAATTAGTTTGGTTTTAAAAGTTATTCCCCTTGGATGAACTTGCAAATAAATAAGGCAGGCCCATTGCAATCTTAATCAACAAAGCCGTAAGTGTTGGGTCGTAGAGGGGGGTGGGGTCAAAGTTTAGGTACTGGACATGTATGCCGAAAAAGGGGGTCCCATTAAAAAATAAAAAAATTGTGTTATTGTAAACCTCTAAAAAAGGCGGCTTCATTCCTGAAATGAGGTAACCAAGTGAGTATATGGTACTATTAGTATTTTTGTAATTTAACCATTGTATGTGTGTCTGTGTGTGTGTATATATATATACACACACACACACACACACACACACACACACACACATATTTGCACATGTCTGTGTTGGCAGGTGCACTTTTCCTTCCACTAGAGTTTGAGAATTATTCTTTAGCCAGGGACAATGCCATAGGATACAATTTATCAAACAGAAAAATACAAATATTCAACATTGGAATCTTAAATTCTCTTTTGTTCATTTTCTTCTTTTTTTTTTCTTTCTCAAAAATAAGAATAGTTCAAAAGAACTCCTTCAAGAGATTTAATAACTGTATCTTATTTACCTACTCTTACAATTTCTTTAAAGTACATTGTGTTAGTCTTGATTATTTAAAATAATACTTCTTTTTGACAATAACAAACTAAATAAAATTATTCTAATCAATTATTATTTTAATAACTTCATTGCAATCTATTAGATTTCCAAATGCCACAATTGAATGAGCTGTATATCTTTATTAAATTATAAAATGACTTGATTAATTAAGTTAAAATTTAAAGTTATAGAAACAATGACATTGTGACATGCATTTAAAAAATTGAAATAGTTTATTAGAAATTGTTTTAATTTATTATCTAGATATATACATGAATTATTTATATTATATCTACATCTAGATAATAAATGTTCTGCTTAAGTAATAGGTACCAGGTACTTTTCACAATATCCCAATTTTTCATTACGGGAACCCTCCTTCTTGGCATACATGTCCAGTACCTAAAACTTGACCCCCACCCCAACCCATTGGGTACACATTGAGGATTGAAAAATTATTTTTGTAGTAATAGTCTGAGGTATTAGTTCACTAAACACTGCTCTACAATCAGTCATCCTGCACAATTGATGTTTTATTTACGACAATTGTTAAACAATTTTATGAATGAACAATTTCAAATGGTTGACTATTTGAGAATAGAAGATGAATTAGTGCTTAAAAAACAACAATAACCATAATGATATTATTTTAAATAATCAAGACTAACACAATGTACTTTAAAGAAATTGTGAGAGTAGGTAAATAAGATACAGTTATTAAATCTCTTGAAGGAGTTCTTTTGAACTATTCTTATTTTTGGGAAAGAAAAAAAAAAAAAGAGAAGAAAATGAACAAAAGAGAATTCAAGATTCCAATGTTTAATATTTATATTTTTCTGTTTGATAAATTGTATCCTATGGCATTGTCCCTGGCTAAAGAATAATTCTCAAACACTAGTGGAAGGAAAAGTGCACCTGCCAACACAGACATGTGCAAATATGTCTGTGTGTGTGTATATATATATATATATATATACACACACGCATATTGTATTTTATACACACACAGGCATACTTACATGTCTTTTACATACTTATATATATATATATATATATATATATATATATATATATATATATGTATGTATGTATGTATGTATGTAGATTATTGTTGGCAAACCTCAGTATAAAATGAGGAAACTACTTTAAAAATATGATGATGATGATGATTTTTAGTAAGACCCCCCCTCCACACACATTATAAAGAAATAAAAGACAAAAAGCATTGATTATTGAAAATATAACAGCAGTGAAAAGTTTGTTATTCAAGATATAGACTTGTAACTAACTAAACAGGGGAGTAAAAAGAGTGAGGGGGGAGAGAAGGGGAGAGAGAGAGGGGGGGAGAGAAGGGGGAGAGAAATGGCAGAAATGGAGGGAGAAATAGAAAGTATAAAAAATACAGAAATCATGAGCTTTTTTTAAACTTTGCAAATTTTGATTTAATTATATGTGATGTTTTGTAAAAATAAATAAATATATAAATATGTCAGACAACAGCAAAAAATTAATAATATTGTATTACAAATTAAAACAATTTATTCTTGTTGTGAATGTATTTAGGATTTAATAAATCCTAGACCAGCAACCAGTTAATTGGAGTAAATTACCTGGGATGGTTAATTGTTTTTGACAATTTTATCTTCTTCAATTTCATAAAAAATAAGTAAATAGAATATTATTAAATGTTATTATTTTCTTCTTGTACCAACAGGTAAAATGTATTCTCAAAACTCCTGGTTTGGTTTGTTGGATTTTATGGCATGTCAACCCTTGTTGGGTTATTTTATGCCAAAGACGATTTGTTCTATTCATGCTTGATGGGTATTAAAAAAAAAAATTTAAACTATATCTTTTTAACACATTTTTAAAACTCATTTTTTCATATCTAACTCATAGATGGGACCCTAAAAAATATTATCGCTCTGGGTTAGAGTAGACCTGGGAAGGATGGCAATGAAAGGGTACTCCACACTCTCCAGAGCTCCAAAATTGGAACTTTACCATTAGATACAGTTTATAAATTTCCTGGGTAATGACATCCCTGAATATAGTCATGTTAGGGTATTGGCAAAAAGTTTTATTATAACTGATGTCCAAGACTAACTCACATGGAAGAAGGAATGACTTTTTTTTTCTATACTCAAGTGAACATTTAGTAATTTGAATCAATGATTTGGTATGCAGGAATGAAAGTTAAGGATTTCAGTCAATATTTAATTGTTTTAACATTGGAGTTACAACATATATCTATACATATACATATATAAAGGGCAGTTGATGTGTATGTATGTATAACTGTCCAGAGGAAGCTATGAAAAGAAAACAAATTAACGACAAAGTAAATATATATATATATATATATATATATATATATATATATACACACACATTCACTATCACCAGATCTTGCTTTTTGAGCAAAACCAACAAAGAATTAATATATATTCATGAAGATAATTAAACAATAAAATTTAGATAGTAACAGCATGGAATTTTTTTTTTTTTTGCATTTAATATTTTAAATAGGAGACATTAATTTTTCTTTTCAGAGTGTCTGAGCACATTTTTTTCTGACACCCCACCAGGTTGGATCAATGCAAGGTCTTTTTACCTAAGGATTTTAATGGGGCATCCTGTGAGGATCCAATTCGTAATTCACTAATAATGGATCTGTAAGACTAACTTTTTTGCTCCCCCCTCTATCCAGGTGATGTTGGGTAGCCACTTCTAGTAATATATAAAATTGCCTGTACTATGAGTGGTTTGGTCAAACTCATCACAATGGTTATGGTCTGTAAGACTGCTAACCATGAATTCAAAATGAGAACCTGAATTTTTCTAATATATCAAAGACAATGATAACAAAGGGAAGATAATCACAGATACAAAATATCTATCTATCTATACATATATAGAGTGCATTTGGTGTGTATACATGTATATCCAGATGAAACTACAAAAATAAAACAATTAACGACAAAGTAAATATATATACACAGTAAATATCACTGGTTATTGCTTTTTTTTTGCAAAATTTATGAAGATTTGATTTATATTCAAAGATATTTAAAAATTAAAATATACATAGAAATAGCAGTGAAATTCTACTTAAAAATGTCCAGTATTTGTAAATCTCAAAAGTAAACAAATCAATACACCAGTTTCCCCCCAAGCGTTGCTGGGTAGCCACTTCTAGTATGTGTATGTATATATATATATATATATATATATATATATAGAGAGAGAGAGAGAGAGAGAGAGAGATTATATACACACACACAGATTTGTATGTAAATCTGTCTGTCAAAAAAGCAAAAGAAATTAATTTTTTTTACTTCAATGTCGATTTGTATAATTTTCAGAAAACCATATATATGTGTCTGAGAGAGAGAGAGAGAGAGAGAGAGAGAGAGAGAGAGAGAGGGGGGAAGAGAGAGGAGTGTACATTTTATAATTACAAAACTTATAAGAAAGTATTTATAAATCTAATAAATAAATGAATAAAATGTTCAACTTTCTGTAAAGAATTTCTAAAATAAGAAGGATTTTGAGGATGAAAACAAAAATAGCTGGTTTGTTTAAAACAATGTATGATATGCCTGCTGTTGTTATTATTATTAATTAATTAATCAATTAGTTTTTAGTTTGGTTTGTTGGATTTTACAGCATGTCAACCCTTGTTGGGTTATATTATGCCAAAGATGTTTTATTCTATTCATGCTTGATGGATATTCAAATTTTTTTAAAAACTATTTTTTTAAACACATTTTTTTGAAAACTCAGTTTTTTTTCTATTTAACCCATAGATAGGACCCTTACAGCTACTATCACTCTGGGTCGGTCAGAATAGATCGGGAAGTAATAGTAATAAAGGGGTACTCTACATTCCCCAGAGATCCAGAATTGGAATTTCACCATCAGATAGAATTTAACATCATACCCAGGACACTAAGACCCTCAGCTACCGCCTTCTAGCACATATATGATAAAAAGGGTTAGGGCTTGATTGATCGGAGGGAGCCTCTCTAACCACTCATCTAACCTATGTAAGGGCCAAAGTGGAGTGTTGCATATCATGGACTGCTCAGCCACCAGGGTTCTGTCCTTAAGCCTCATGGGTCGACACGCATGGTTAACAGGTGGCCCCATTGGGTGGGGGACCCCTTTGCAGAGGTGCATGTAGTGTATTTTAAAGCCCTAGTCAACAGGGTTGAAAGATATAAGTAAAACAGCAACTGATTTGTGAGTATAATAATACTTTAACAAACAAAGCTCACAGAGATGAATATACAATTCTAAACGGAACAAAATATAAACTGAATATTTTCAAGCCAACAAAATTATCAGAGAAAAATGTACTGAATAGCAAAACAATATTTACCCTTTTTTTTCCCTTTTATAACCCTTTAAAAGATTTCAATTAATACCAAGTCTCCTTCTGTCAGGTCATCACCTGGGGCACACCCTTTACTCTTACGACTCTTATCAATATAAAATGAATATTTTAAAATACAGGAAGAATCAAATTAAGAAATTCTTGTACATTTACCTCTTCTTCTGCGACTGTTCAAGTTGATTTCTTCCACAGTAGAGCAAGGGAACCAGCCTTCTTCTCCATTCTCTCGCCTCCCCTCATAGTATCCATGCTCACCCACATGGAGCACTGGTAAGAACCAAAAGAAAAAACAAGCAAAAAGTTTTAGCTTGCAGAGAACAGAAGGAGATCGATTGTAGCTAAACCAATATAGCAGCTGGGAATTGCTTCTTCTTCATCTTTGCAACTGTAATCATTTAGAGAAGTAGTTGCTTAAATATCGGATTAAGATAAAAATTGATGCCAAAAATTAGGATTTGGGATTATCTTAAAATTGTTTTCTAAAATCTGGATTTGTTATTTTTTTTTTATCTTACTTCTTTATAAATTCTTAACACAACTAAACATGCAACCAAAATTAGTTACATTTGACCTGTATTTTAAAAAAAGAGAAGAAGATTTTAAAAAATGTTTCAATATTTTTTTTGCAATATAAAGAATATTTAACCCAAAATATTGACCTATTAAATATAACTATATTAAAACAAAATATGGTTACAAAAAGCTATTTATCCTTTAAAAGAAAAAAGAAGAAGAAAAAAAAGGGCTTTAACTTAAAATAGACCTAAAAGATTGTTAAAAATCAAATATAGTTATTTTTCTATCCACAGTTCAAACTTTAATTCTGATCTGCTAAACAAGAAATAAAAAAAATAAAAAGATTTAATAAAATCAAGATATAGATTCCAGTCCTAGAATAAATAAAAATAACTTTTATCTTGGGGGAAAAACAAAACAAAACAAAACAACTTCTATATAGCCAAATGAATATGAATCCCAAGTTTTATTCCTTCTGATTCTAAATAAACCTTATATAAAATATTTAAAAGGCACAAGAGAAAATGTGAAAAAGAATTGTACTTGCTGATATGTTGCAACCCATATTTTGAAGATTACTTGATACAATTCAAAGAACATGGGATTGATTGTTGTTGAATGAATATAGCAGCAGGGAATTGTGGATTGCAACTGTAATCATTGGGAAACTACTTAAGATATGATTAAACCAACATTTTCCAGAAAAATCATTCTGGATTATTCTAAAATATTTTTTGCAAATCTTTTTATTTTTTATTTTACTTCTTGATAAATTTAGTTTAGAATAACATTAAAAAAAAAAAAGAAAAGAAAAGCATTAAAAATTATGTATAAAATTAGTACCATGATCATAAGTAATAGTATATTTTAAAAATAGCCAGTACCTAGATATATGTTGTAATATATCATCCATGTAGTTTTTTGAAAGAGCTACACAAATATATTATCTCTTGCTTATAACTACTGTTATAAAATTTAAATAGTTAAGTATAGTTGTATTACTAATTGTTATAAGATCAATTTAGTTATCTAAAATTATTAGTATTAGATTTTTCTGGATTGGCCTGGTTGTAAGTGAGTTGGTTTACTCTGTATGTAATAGAAAAATAGTCTGTCAAAAAGGAATAATTATTCACAGAGAAGAATATTGTTTTTGATTCTAGATCAAGCTATATTATAATTATACAGATTTTGTATGTACATTATTATAACACAACAAAAATGAGACATTGTAGTGAGATTTTGTTATGTAACAGAATTAAAATGCTTTAACTTTAATTCCAATCCAATTTGCAAAAAAATAGATTTGATTACTTTTTTGTTTGTTTAAAGAAAAAACATGTTATTTTGATGTTTATTCCTAAAATATGAAAATACCCTTTGAAATATCATGGGTCAAGCTAGCAATTTCAAAATATGATAATGATAATATCATCCACATAAAAAGAAATCACAATAAAAAAATGTTGTTCAATATTTCATAATTATCACATTCTTAGTACTGCTTTTTTTTCATTAGTATGATATTCTTCTCAGTAATTAAAGCCTTGATGATAATCTTTCAATTAAGATTTTTATAACATTCAAATTACAGTTTAGAAAATCAAAATTTAATTTTTTTTGTTGGATTTTACGGCATGTCAACCCTTGTTGGGTTATATTATGCCGAAGAGTTTTTTTTTTCTATTCATGCTTGATGGTTATTCAAAATTTTTTAAACTCTTTTTTTTTTCAAACAGACTTTTTTTTAGAACTCATTTTTTTTCTATCTAACCCATAGATGGGACCCTAACAGGTACTACCACTCCAGATCAGAGTAGTCCTGGGAGTAACGGTGATAAAGGGGTACTCTACATTCCCCAGAGTTCCAGAATTGGAACTAGCACATATATGATAAAAAGTGTTGGGGCTTGCCATAAAGGCAATAGGGTTGAGACAATCATATAAGTGCTAGGGCTTGACATGACCAGCCAACTGATCAGAAGGAGCCTTTCCAACCACCCATCTAGCCTAAGTAAAGGCCAAAGTGGAGTGTTGTATATCATGAACTACTCAGCCACCATGCTGCTGTCCTTAAGCATCACTAGTCAACATGCATGGCAAACAGGTGGACCCTTTGGGGTTCTTTTTCATTAAGTTCGATTGAACAGACTAGAGTTATCACTTCCGCGCACTCAGCCCCCTTCTTCATCTTTTCCCTACTCTCTTTAATTCTTTTTTTCTCATTATATTTTTTTTTGTATAGTAAGTTGTTTTTCTTGCCTTTCTTTCTTTATAATAAAAAAAGGAATGGTTGATTATTTAGCTGAGATGATGACCCATATATTTAGAGTGGCATGATAAGAGAAAACAAAGAAATTTCTTTTTGCAACAGTTTTATAAGAAGGGTTAAAATTGGGCAATATTTAAAAGAGTCATAAAAAAATACGTTGACCATTACTAAAAGATCAGAGAAAAGCAATATGGGTGTCAAATTGTTAAAATGAAGAATATAAACATTTTTCTGTCTCTTTAAATTTTATTTGTTTGTTCTATTCAATCAATCATGTTAAAAGTGAATATAAAAAAAAAATAAAAAAATAAAAATAAACCTATTTGCCTGAATTTTTGAGATAAGGCTTGATAATTTGTATTCTTTATTGTTATATACACAACGTTTCGGCTGATGTGCCCTTCAGCCTTCTTCAGGTGTTACTTGTTGAACTCTGGAAACTTCTCTTTGAACTAGGGAACATTCTTGTCAAACTCAGGAGCCTTCATGTCACTTTGAAGTTTCACAATGGTTCCAGAGTTCAACAAGAAGGTTCCTGAGTTTGACAAGTAACACTTGAAGAAGGCAGGAGGGCACATTGGCTAGAATGTTGTGTATATAAAAATAACGATGAGGATAATAGTCTGAAAAATCCAAATACAAAAAACTTATTTACAAAACAATTTAGCAATCATGTTAATATCAGTTTAAAATGGGTAATTCTTGATAATCTTGCATTCTATAGACAGCATTGCTCAAAATGAAGGTGTTTGTAGTGTAATGGTTATCATCATAGGAAATGGACATGATGAACCAAGTTCAAATCCTAGATGTGGCTGTTTGCATTTCCATAGTGCTAATTCCCTTGGAAAAGGTATGAATCCAACTATTCTCTCTCTAGTTATGGGTAAATAGTAAGGCAGATTGGGTGCTTTAAGCTAGGTCCGGCAACCAGTCTAGGAGAATGAAAACTGATTTCAAACCTGTTAAACTCAGTTTAAAAAATTGACCTTGAGTTGTATCCTACTTGTTGGGTAAATACATATATTTTATTGAACGAGTTGTTTCTAAAAAGAATAGAGGGTGTGTAGAAATGTTCTCACTTGCTCACTTGCAAAGATGACCTAGAACAATGAAACATATATAACTATCATTCCAGAATCATCCTACAGTTCAACCCACTTGTATATCATTTCTCAAGTTTATTTAACCATTTCCACCAAAAACATCTATCTATCTATCTATACATATATAAAGAACAGTTGGTGTGTATGTATGTATGTATATATGTCTGGATAAAACTATGAAAATAAAACAATTAACGACAAAGTAAATATATATACACATTAAATATCAACGGTTCCTGCTTTTTGTGCAAAAATTATTAAGATTTGATTTATATTTAAAGATATCTAAGAATTAAAATATACATAGAAATAGCATTGGAATTCTTCTAAAAATGTCCAGCATCAAAAGTAAAATCAATACACCAGATTATTTTTCCCACCCACCTCTACCTAGTTGATGCTGGGTAGCCGCTTCTAGTATTCAATAAAAGAAAAAGAAAAAAGAAAAAGAGAGGTCCAAGAATTTTTCAGCACACCCCCTTGATCTCAAAAGAGAACTTTATAAACTTTTAAAAAATGTAAATGGATGTGTAAGGTCCCAAGGGAAGTATTTTGAAGTAGACTAAGACACCATTGCATTTTTTTGTTAATATCAAATTTTAAATGATGTACATCCTCATTAGGTGTCTCATAAATATGGCCTTATGCCAAACTAGGCTAAGCTTAATAACTATCTATAGGATTTATATTTGGAAAGCAATTCAACAATTATACTTTGCACTCAGTAGCCTTGGGTATATTGTTATTGTTTGTTGACTTCTGATAGAAATGAAAAAAACTATATACATATATACATATATATATATATATATATATATATATATATACATACATACACACATGCACACATTCATATTGTTAGTGCTTGCTTATCGGGTAAGAGCATATGAAAGTTTATGCAATTGAAAAAATAGGTGTGCAAACATTGATCAAATTGGAGTCACTATGACATATGATCTATTTAGAAAAAAATGTAACTAGAAGTTCATTTGTCAATAGAATGAATTCAAAATGGTAGATGTTAGAACTATGAGATTTATAGCAAAACATAAAATACTTCTGTAGATATGTACCTGAGTTTACTATCTTTTAATACACACACACATATATATCAGTGATGCCGATAGCTTTTTGATTTAGTACGGCCTGGGATGCACATATTTGCTTTGAATGAGTCTATTTTCTATCTATCTATCTATCTATATATATATATTATTTATTTATGTATGAGTAGTGGCTTACCAGTGGGTACGGGTATGATTGTTGGGAGTGCACAGGATCCAAGGGTTAAGACCGTGAAAAGACAAATACAAAGTGCTCAATACAATGTAGAGCAAAATTTATTTAAGAAATGGATATAAAGTAACCTACTCCAGTTTCATCATCTGAATCATCAGGGTTACATCCTCTGAATTAATTCAGAGATCTAATGCTGATGATTCAGATGATGAAACTCGAGTAGGTTACTTTATATCCATTTCTTAAATATATATATATATATATATATATATATATATTATATTACTTTAATTTGTGATATTTAAGTGTTATTTTAATTTTTTTATGCCATCAATTCTTATTTGATTTTTTTATGTTGAATTCCTCATATTATCTAAATAATATATATATATTTACCAACCCCTCCACACAAGCAGGATGCGACACAAGGTCAATTTCTTAAGCGGAGTTTATCAGGTTTGAATTCAGAGTTTTCCTTCTCCTAGACCGGTTGCCTAACCATGGTTAAAGAGCCCAGTCTGCCCTACTATTTACCCATAGCTGGAGGGAGAGTAGGATTCATACCTTTCCCAAGGGTATTAGCGCTAAGTGAAATGCAATTAGCACGCCCAGGATTTGAACTCGGGGCGACGAGTCCATTTCCCATGACTTTAACCATTACACCACCAAATAATATATAAGGTGCATTGTTAAGTTGGTGGAATGTGAAAGATAATTGACAAAGTTTATAAAGTAAGGCAAGTAGTGAATGAATAGAATTTATTGACATGACCTTTTCTCACTGATTATTTCATTATTCAGATTTTAATGTTGTGCTGAGAAATTATATTTATCTAAGATGAAATTTGCATAGTGGGCCGATTCAGATCAATGACAAAGTCCTAATTCTGAAATAAGAATCCATTTCTGTTTTATCTATGTTTTTATATAATAATTGCCTTCTATTAAAAAACAAAACACTATTTCAATTTCAAAGCTCAGTTCTTGTTAATCTATACATATATAAAGGGCAATTGGTGTGTGTGTATGTCTGGATGAAACTAAGAAAACCCCCCCCCCAAAAAAAAAACAGTCAACAATAAAGTAAATATATATACACATTAAATATCTTGCTTTTTTGTGCAAAAATTATGAAGATTTGATTTATATTTGAAGGTGTTTAAAAATCAAAAATATACATAGAAGTAGCATTGAAATTCTACTTAAAAATGTCCAGTATTTGTAAATCTCAAAAGTAAACATATCAATACACCAGTTTTTTCTCCCTTCCCTCTACCCAGGCAATGGAGGGTAGCTGCTTCTAGCATATATATATATAATATAGATATTATATTGCCTGGGGAAATAGTCCCCTGGGATCATGCTGATATTAGATATCTTACTGATCCCATGCCCGAAGCCACTAGCTACAGGGACACTAGTCCAGCTAATGTGACTATAATACACCCAATAGAATGCCCTAACTTAGAGAATAAAGCAATTTCCATTCTAATTTGCAACTCAATAATAATAATAATGATACTACTACTACTACTACTAGTAGTAGTAGTAGTAGTAGTAGTAGTAGTCATTTTTTCATATTTGCCTAATCGTTATAACTTCACAAAGGAAATAACAATTAAATTCTAATTATGGTTTACTTATCCATATTTATTTACAATTAATTATAACATAAACCCTGTAAATATTTACTTGACATTGCACTGAACAATTACTGAAGGTCATCTTTAAGGAATCTTAACACAAAGAATAAAACTCTATTTATCAGTATATCTAACTAGGCTTGTAAACACAGGTGGATACATGTGCTGAAAACCTGTTTACTATAGGTAACTATTATATATACATAAACAAGGCTGTTTGCAGTCCCAATATTTCTGACTTTTGTTTACATATTCATATTCTTCATAGACCTATGTCTATTGAAATAATTGCAGTATAGAAAGATAATTTAATCTTGGTAATGTATGTTCATTTGATCAAATTTATTTTTGAAAACATAAATAACCAGTTATACCTGAACATTAAACTTATATATATATATATATATATATATATATATATATATTATATATATATATATATATATTTATTCCAAGGTTAATGTTCAGGTGTATAGGTTTGAGGCATAACAGATAAAATTAGATATAATATATTTGAATCACTTCTAAACAGAATCTCTAAGAGGTAGGTATGAAAACCCGTTAATCTTAGTTTATTTGAATTTTCAATTTTTAGATACTTTTTACATTCATTTGTCCCCTGCTTTGTAAAAGTCCAGTAACTAAAATTAAAAAAAAAAATACATTCCTGACCAACTATATATATATATATATATATATATATATATATATATATCTTAGCACTTAGCTTTGGCCTGAGTAACCCAACTGTCAAGCCTATTTCAAACCAATCAGCAACATCTCAGAACAGAACACTCATTTGTTCTTGATGTGTAATAATTTCTGACTCCAACCAAAACTATTAAGAATAAAAACATCCTCAGTGGTTTTAATTCATTACTAGCAGGATCTGTGGATATACTACAATATGAATGATTTGGATGGTCTCATTTTTAACCAGAGGGTGTTACAAGATGATAACGGTTGTACAATTAAGGAACATGAGTATTAATATATAGATTTTTCAAGTAACATAGCTTTGTTACAACTTCATAACTTAAAATATTAACTTAAATAAATTTACTGTTCCTAATCATATCAATGTTATAAGAACAAAAGTTGTTGAGTCTAATTTGGGCAAATTCAATTCAGCCAGGTGAAACTAATCAAAAAGACTTCATTCATTATTTCTAATAACATGATTTGGGCTAACAAATTTCTACTCAAACTATTAAGAATAATCTTAAAGATTTCAAATTGTTTTATTTACTATTTTTCAAGGTATATAGCCATGTTATAATGTAAATTAAGGAAAAACACTGTAATTTAAGGAAACACCGTAATTTAAGGAAACGTGATCTTGGAGCCAGGAGAATTTGCAAGTGTATTTGCATATATGCAAATTTTTTGGACCATATGACCTTTAGGCACCCCTTTTTGATCTCGATTAAGAAAGGACATGTTTTTCATTTACACCATCAATATCCGGTTGTTTTAACAGAGAATTTTTAGATTTTTAAAAAACTTATAAAACTAACCCCTAACCCTAACCCACTGATATTGACGGTGTAAATGAAAAACATGTCCTTTCTTAATTGAGATCAAAAAGGGGTGCCTAAAGGTAATATGGTCCAATTTTTTCAAGATTGAGTTGTGTATAAAACACCAAGCATGACAGTGAAAGGGGTGAGATGCTTTAGAGCGCGTTATTGAGTTTATGTTGGAGGCTGCTGTGTTATTGTTGCAAGCAATAGAGTTTGTTGTTGTTGGACTTTTTAAGTTTCGAGAGTGATCATTTTACAAATATTACTTCATAACTTAAAATGTTGACTTGAATAAATTTTTTGATTCACAATTATATTAATAAAGCAAACTCGGGCTGATTGAATTTAGTCTAAATGTCCAAACACATAAACTGGAACACAAAGTATGAACAGGAAACACTGTTTACTAAACAGCTGTAAATATAAACAGATTTTTCCCATTTTCATTCTTGTATTTAGTCAACCAGTGACAGTTTTTCTGTGAATAAAGATTGTGAACTATCTTAGTATTTATTACCTCTCATGTAAAAAAAAAAAATCAATAAAAAACAAACTACATTTCATGTAACAAATAAAGTATAAATTATGATTTTAATAACATTTGCTCTGTTAAAATATTATTTCTCTTTAAAATTATTTTTGCTATAGACTAAATGAATTAAGATATTAGATTTTATTAATGAATAACTAATTTCTTTGGAACATTTTCAATGACACTATACCTGATATCTCCCCTCCATATACATACACATGCAGACAGACACACATATATATTATGACTGTACACTATTCATTATTCCGACATTAATACATTATTCTATGTACTATACATGAGCCTTTGGTGAGTTGTGGTGCACCTGAGTACTGTATGCAATAATTTCATCATTATAACTATGTTGGTAAATAAATATTAAATATCACAAAAACAAAAACTTTTTATCCATTCAAAAAATAGTTCTTATTAATTTACTAAATAAAACAAAACATTGCTTAGTTTGCTAAAAAAAAAAAAATTTTTTTAAATTCCAGTGACTTTTGTTTCAAGAAATTTTGTATTTTCTAAATAATTAGTCATTACAGTTTAATTATTTTTTTTCTAAATAAATGAAAATAAGTAACATAACTTTAAATTAAATGTAAGACAAAAAACTGGGTCTGATAAGTTGTACCCAAACCTTAGGGTGGTTGCTTTAGTTTGAAAAATTCCACAGATAAAGAAAAATTCCATAGATAAAGTAAAATAATCATGTTAGATTTCATATAATGTTGAGTAATCCTGGTGCATGTACACTAGGGTAGGTCAATTTTTGAACTGTAACATGTCTCCATATAGTGAAGGTTGCAAATTAAAATAAAGAATTACCACACAAAATATTTTTCTTCAAAACTTTGCCTTCATTTGAGGAAATAGATTTTAATCTTTTAAAATGTTATTACTGTTACAGCTTAATTATTAGGCAAAAAGCAGCATATCAAAAGTGTCAGTGGTCATTCAATTTGAATTCTAGTTATATTTTATTTGTTTCGTTTAAAATGACAATCTTTTCTGTTTTAGATATTGAAATTGCTAAATTTTCTAACCAATTTCTAGGCTAAATGTTGGAAAACAGTAATTTTGGTTCATTTTACTAAACAATCTTTGATGCTATTTCCTCAAACAATTGTGCAAGTAAGAGATCTATTTTTTGGTATCAGTATTCATTATACCAACACACAACTTTTGCTGTTTAAGAGAATTTGATATTTTAAAAAAGTTAAAAATCGACCTACCCTAATGTACACATACACAGATTTGTTCAATTGTAATTATATAATTAAATTCTTTTACTGAATATTGTATACCCTAACTTGTATAGATACAAAATTTTGGTAAAACAGTTATAATCAGAATGAGTTTAAGCTAAAGTGGCCACTGATACACACACACAAACACACATTTGTGAAAAGAGGGGTGACTTAATGGAGAAGGCAAAAAATCAAGCAAGCCATAATTTTGACTATCGATAAAAATAATTAACTAAATAAGTTGTAATTATGAATGAATATAAAAATTATATATATATGAGTGGATCTAGAAATCAGTAGCAAGGCATGTAGTAATTAGCTAAGTTTTCATATAAAATTACCATTGAATAATATTTGACTTATATGAAAAATATTCACCAGTGAATAAATATATTTTACAGTAAAATTAAAGAAATATGAAATGTCCCCATTTATAGTTTCATTCCCAAATAAACAGAATCAGCTTAAGTATAAATCAAGGTAAGGTCTCTTTATTGGCAAAATAATAACAAGCATAACAAATTAGTGATTTCAATAAATCTATTGGAATTTTCAAGAAGTAATAATCAGTAAGAAAATCAATTCAAGTCAACATTACAGCATTTTTTTCTATTTGTCTGAATTTTTTAGATGAGGCTTGATAATTTGTATTATTCGGACTATTGTCCTCATCTTTATGATTATATACACAATGTTTCAACTGATGTGCCCTCTGGTCTTCTTCAGGTGTTTGTTCTCAAATTTTACAAAAGAATACTAATTATGAAGTACAGTTAGAATTGAGTTAATACATTAGTGAAAATTATCTTTAGGTTGCAGGTTCAATCCTGATTTTGACAAGAAACACCTGAATAAGGTCGCAGGGCACATTGGCCAAAATATTGTGTATATAACAATAAACATTAGGACAATAGTCCACATATTCCAAATAATCCAAATCCTTTTTTTCTTTCTTCTTTTACATAAAGAGGGAGATTCAAAATGAATGTTGACTGATGTTTCAGAAGTTGCAATTAGAACCACAAGTGGAAAAAAGAAAGAAAGAAAAGACACAATACACAGTGAAAAAATCAGAACAAAAAGACAATAAAAGAGAAAATGTAAAAGAAACCAAAAATTTTGATTCAGTGAAGAAAATGAAAACAGATAATTTAATCAAGTGGAACAACAAAATGGATTAAAGAATTTGATAAAGAATTTTTCAAAAAATAAGAAAACAGAATTGATTAGAAAAATATAAAGCAACATCAAAATAATTTTTTAAATGATTTTTTTTATACCTTACCTCATATTGCAAAAAGTACTATTTAAATTATTGACAACTATCTTTGAGATAGTAGAAATTAAATACGAAAGAAAATTCATCAATCCCATAAAGTAAGTAAAGTCAGAGAAGTGGCTTATTGTCAATATCGGCCAGATAGTGAGGGAGTCTAATCTCTTTTCACTAGCGCTAGACCAGGGAGATTGTTTTTTTGTATCTGAGATGGAGTGCCACGCCTACCATCAGGCCCCCCCACTTTACCATAAAAAGTACTATTTAGATTATTGACAACTATCTTTGAGATAGTAGAAATTAAATACACTAATCCTATAAAGTAAGTAAAGTCAGATCCAAGCTGTGCTACTCATATGCTGAGTTAGCAAGGGCTGGTGTCAATCCTGGAACTTTCTGGTTTCTAGGCGGAAGCTCTACCGACTTGAATTAAACCCGGCACGCATAAAAAAGCAGATAAAACCAATTAATTCATGATGACAACAAATATCTCATACAGTTAGAATTTATTTTACCATTAGAGAATAAGTAGGTGTAATCTCATAGCTGTCAATAGTCTTACTGAAAATATTAGCATAAACATTCAATAGATTAAACAGGTTTAACACTTCAAAAAATTTAATAATAATAATAAAGAAAAGTATTTTAAAAACTGTATATTCTAATTATGAGATTAGGTAAAAAAAAGTCATTCAATGTTCATAGTTTTCAAAATCTCATGCACATGTAAGAGATTGCCATGCATATATATATATATATATATATATATATATATATATATATATATATATATAAAGAAAATAAAGGATTTGGAAAAATTTGACAAAATGTGAGGAAAAATTAAAGAACAAAGTGAATAACAAAACACAAACAATTACATTCATAATTGATATCTCATCTCTGTTGGTTTTAGAAACTTCATAAGAATGAATTTTAAAACCAAGAGGCAAAATATTAATTGAATATAATTGTTTGTGTTTTGTTATTCACTTTTTTCTTAATTTTTCCCCACATATATATAAATATAAGTAAACTGTTAGTAAATGTTATGTGATTTGCAAGTATTAATTGTATACTTTCTTCAGTTGAATGTTTGTAGCATAGTATACACATGCAGATATTTAAAGACATGCATTGATACACATACATACATTCATAAGCAGAGACAGAGAAGGACAGAGGGAAATTTAGAAGTTACTAGCAGGACCTGTGGATATACCACAGTATGATAATTTAATTATTACAACGTTTGATATGTTTACTTAAGAGCTATTGCCAAATGGTTTAATATGTAAAAAGTATAATAATCTTGATTTAACTATCTCACTTTTTTTTTCTTTCTTCCCTCTTTTCATCTTTTCATTATGTTCAATTGAAACTGATTAGTGTTATTACTTCTATGCGTTCACCCCCTATCTCTATCTTTCCTCTACTCTCTTTCTTTCTTATTATATTTTTTCTGTGTAGCATATCCTTTTTCTTGCCTTTCTTTCTTTATAATAAGAACGGAATGGTCAATTATTTAGCTGAGGTGACAACACTTATAAGAAATAAGAATTTGGTGGATAAGCAACACCAGATAATCGATATTTACATTTTTTTTGCATTTCATCTTGGATGATTTGGACGGTCTCATTTTAACCAGAGTGTGTTGCAAGATAATAATGAATGTACAATTAAGGAACATGAGTATTAATATATAGATGAGATCATAAAAAAAAAAAAAAAAGAAATGAAAAAAAAAACTTCAAAAGTTTCTTCAACCTGGTCTATTTGTCCTAGTTTAAATTTTTTTTTGTCCTAATTGTTTTTGTTGGCCTTGCAATTGGATTTAAGCTCTTATATTGATTTTGTGAATATGAAGAGAACAAATGTTTACTCAGCTTTGAATTTATCTTACAGTGACACCAGTGGAGGTAAGTGTGATGTAATGGTTATCATCATAGGAAATGGACTCAATGAAAATCCTGGACATGGCTGTTTTCATGTCACTAAATACACTTGCAAAAACTAAGAATCCAACTATTCTCCCTCCAACTATGGGTAAATAGTAGGGCAGATTGGGCTTTTATACCTTGGTTAGGCAACCAGTATTAGAGAAGGAAAACTGAATTCAACATCATCATAAGAAATGGACTCAATGAAAATCTTGAACAATAATGTTTTCATTTCACATAGCGCTAATACACTTCGGAATGGTATAAATCCAAATATTCTCCCTCCCGGTATGGGTAAATAGTAGGGCAGATTGGGCTCTTTAACCTTGGTTAGGCAACCAGTATAGGAGAAGGAAAAAATTCAGACCTGTAAAAAATCCGCTTAAGAAACTGATCTTGTGTCACATCCTGGTCATATGGCGAGGTTGGTAAATACATAGATTAACATCAGTAATAAAATGATCAAGATTAAGAAGTCTTAAGAAACACAAGTAACGAGTAACAGGCAGCGTTTTAATTTTTGCAACTGCGTCTTAGCATTATAGAATTAATATGTGTATATGTTTATGTGCTCCTGTACACATATACACTATCTCTCTCTCTCTCTCTCTATCACACACACACACAGGTGTATTAATAAGTCTTCAACTTGGTATATAGTTATTAGCTGAATTTCCAGATGAAATTCTCACCATAAATTGTTCAGTTTATGTTATTAATAGTCATTACTGAATTAACAACGAAGATTGTGTTAAAAAGGAAAGAAAGAAAGAAAAGAGGGTTGTATTATTTTCTACAATAAATATTTTAATATTCCTTTTCATTACTAGATGTGTGAAATTTCCAGCAAGGCAGAGAATGTTAAGTAATTTGACATATCAATAGGTTCATCAGTTTCATTGAATTTCCTGAAATATGTGTATGTGAGTGAGAGAGAGAGAATAAATCTTTAAGTATAATTCTTTCAATGTACCAATATTTGATTAATAATAATTTTGTCAGTGGTTTGATGTTTGTTCTTATCATTCTAAGAGCATTAATGAAAGTTACATTATTTTCCATTTTTTTTTATTAAATAAGAGTATTGTACATCTGTACAAAATAAGAAAATGAACATACAAATAGAATCAACAGGAACAAATGTCAAACCAGCCAGAGGATAGACTTATAAAACTTAAAGACGTTTTTATTTATATTGTTCTAAGGAGGATGTGAATAAATATTGAAATATCAAATTTCAGTAATGACTCTTCTTTCTTAATTGAATATTGATTAATTTACTGTGCTAACTTTATTCATTTGGTATGAAGTATTTTGTGGGTGGAAAAGGGAAGTAAATCAGAGTGTTCATGTATCTTGATCATACTAAGGGAGATAACTCGGATATTGAACTATCGTGAAACAAGTATACCTAATGTGTATGATATTAAAGGGAAACAACTATTTTTGCTGCTAAGACAACCGTATGCTGACATCTAGATATATTTATAAAATTTAATGCTAGTAATGCGCATAATGATATAACACTAGAAAACAATTCTATATCAGTCTATTTATTTCTAAACTAAATTTCATTTACTAGTTATTATTAATTGGTATTTCACGGTTTTAAATGATCTCTTAAAGTTTCAAAAGCTAGATAAACTTTTGTTCAAAAACTACAACAGGTCTGCTCAAAATTACCACAAATTACTGAAATAACAATATCAATAATAATAATAAAGAAAATTTTGCGAATAAGGCATGCTGTTAGTAAAATAATAAGTAAATTGAAAATACTACACAACACACTTGACTGAGAATATAATACATAAGAATTAATAACAGAAAAATAGGAGAATTTTTCTCCTAACTTCCAAATGATGAGGAAGTCAAAAACAAACTGTGTGGCAAAAATAAATGCTGCAGCACACAATGCACACGAAAAAGAAAACTTTAAAGAAAAGATATTCAAAAATCATGCAGCAGCCATGAAAAGAATAGACAGAAACCTTTTACGAGATCGCCCTTCTTTAGCTTCAAATCACCAGGTTCAATGGGTTTAAATTTTTTTGTGCATATGAACACCCTATTAGGCAGTGCTGCATACAGCCTCCTTCGGGTACATGATTTCCCTTGTTGACCATGTTTTTGTCTCTGGTGTGGTGGATGGTGATGTGGGTGGACGTTGTTACTACTGCTTCCTGATCCTGGAGGGAAAACATGGAATTCTTAACAAAGTCGGTTTATGGTCAGCTGAGGAAACATTCTTAAAAATAAATGATTCTTCCACCAAAATGGTAAAAATGAAGTCTGCTTTCAACTGGATTAATCACTTTTCTTCTATTTTTGAATGGTTTTGTTTCTCAATCTAAGATTGTTTTTTTCAAGAGAATTGTAGTTTGTAATTTAAGAATTTTTGCAAAATTCACACATTCAGTTAAAATTAATAATTTTAATGTTTCAGACTGTTGTCCTCATCTTTATTATGGTATGTATAAACACAAAATTTTCAGCTAATGTGTTCCCGGCCTTCCTTAGGTGTTCCCTGTGTACCTGAGCATAGTAATGAACCAACTTGGGAAATTATTTTTAATAGTTTGACTATTGATCAAACAGGCATCAAAAAACTTTTGAAGATCTCATTTAAATAAAGATGTCATGCATCACGAGAACAATCATGATCATTTATAGAAAACAGAGGATACAGCGGGTGAAATGTCAGGTTTATACATAATACAATAAAGATGAGGACAACAGTCCGAAACATCAAAATTATTCGTATTAAGCCTTACCTAAAAAAATACATATACACATACACACACACACACACACACATATATATCCAGTTAAATTGTTTAGTTTTATTTTCTATAACATTTTATCTTATTTCTTCATCAACTTTAAAAAGTGCATGCATTTCTTTGTGCATGTGTTTATAGAAGACTTTGGAATAACTAGAGGTTCCTCTACTTGAAAAATAGTAACAAACAAAACATTAATTTATGGAGGCACATAGTGTAATGGTTACTGTCGTAGGAAATGGACATGGTGAGACTAGTTCAAATTCTGGATGAGGCTGTTTGCATTTCATATAGTGCCAATACCCTTCAGAAATGTATGCATCTAACTATTCTCCCTCCAGTTATGGTTTAATAGTAGGGCAGACTGGGCTCTTTAACCTTGGTTAGACAACCAGTCTAGGAGAAGGAAAACTCTGAATTCAAACCTGTTAAACTCCACTTAAAAAATTTACCTTGTGTCATATCCTAGTCATGTGGAAGGGGTGGTAAATATGGATATTCATTTTATTTTCTGAATTTTTATTAGATAAATTCAGTGCGTCATCTAAGAAATTATATAACTAATATAATGAGTGTATGTAAATAAAAAATAAGGATGGCAATTAAAGAAAATAAGGAATAGCTATATGATTAGATTTGTATAATTGCAACCAGGTTTCTGTGGTCTAATTGATAAGGCAGCTGTCATGTTAAGATAGACTTCTTGAAGAAAAGGGATGTGAGTTTGAGTCTCTTCAAAAGCTTATTCTTTATTTCTGATCTATGCTGTTTAATAATGGTCATGAAATAATAATCTGAGAAGTTGGAATAAAAAGAAACTGAAAGTAAAACAATAAATATGGGTAAAAAAATAATTAATAAAAGCATTTGTATTATCTTTTATAGTTATTGACAGAATTTTCAGTGTAGATTTTTGCTTAAAATTAAAATCACTTTAAAACTAAATAATTCCACAATGTAGATAGATTTTTAAAAGTACACACACACATTCATTCCAAATTCAAAAATAAGAAAAACGCTTAGGGAGATTAATACTTTCACAAAACAATTGTATATTTATGCATAATCATGAGTAATACCAATGGTTAAAATGGGGTTATCTTCATTAATAAACACGATTCTTTTAAACATAA
Organism: Doryteuthis pealeii; assembly: GCA_023376005.1. Taxonomy (NCBI): domain Eukaryota; kingdom Metazoa; phylum Mollusca; class Cephalopoda; order Myopsida; family Loliginidae; genus Doryteuthis; species Doryteuthis pealeii. Next base: position 107,470,777 of record CM042146.1, read on the forward strand.
GAAAAACATTCTTTTTAACAATACATTTTAGATTAGTATAATCAAGTCAGTAGAAATAGGTGATAAGTAATAAGCCATTTTATGCATCAATACTGAAAATGATTGTTATAATTCTTCACATTAAATGCCTTGTGTGATATAAAACCAATTTAGAGTAGCAGACCATTACTTGTAAGTTCCATTTTTCCTGAACACCTTATATTTTTGGCAGTTATTCATTAGTTGATTTGATACTATGATATACAGGGGCCTCACATCAGTGAGGGGGAGCAGCATACAAACAAAACCATTGAGAGTAAGACCCTGAAATGGCACTCATTCTCTTCTGATGACCCCCAAAACAAAAAACAAAACCAAAAAACAAATAAAACAAAAATAATCATAGAGTTGAACTGTTCGGTGGATTTGAGAATGGCTTAAGGAGCATTTTACTGTCTGCTTTCTTTCTGGTGAATTTCCATTACTTTTTAAGTCACTTTCTTCTGGCCTTGTGCCAAGATAGTGCTAAGTTTAGTAAATAACTATCATTCTTCACATAAAAATACCACTTGTTAGATAATTTATTAGGTGTGAATTTGCTGTATTTTTTTAATGATAAAAAAACAAAAAAACACTAGAAAATTTTACAGATATCTATTTTAGCTATGTATCCATCTATCTTTAAGTCTGAACTGAATAGTTCTCATCTTTTAACATCTAATAAAGTGAAATTTATTAAAAACGACTTTCAAGTAGGAAGTGTCAAAGTGTCAAAATCTGACAGTTTGTTAATTACTATTATAGCAATCCAGTTTCTGTATGTTTGTCTGTTAAGTGGCACATCATAGCACAATTTTTATTAGTACAATGTTAGCAGCATTGTACTAATGCTATTCCAATGAAACCACTGCTTTCAGAATAATTTCTAATTTAGTATAGAAATAAAAATAAAAACAAAATAACAATAAAAAAATGGTATGTCTATGGGAGATAATTCCAGGTTTATTAAGTTGAAATTACAGTTGTTTCCCTTGATCAGTCTGCACTCTTTTCTGTCAGCTGTACTATTGGAAATACTTTCATAATTAGTAATTAAGCTTAGTGATAATTAACATTTACAAATAATCATATATATCTATATAGATACATAGTGCTAATGGATCTCCTTGTAGGACAATGTCAAAGAAATCTGTGTTTCCATCAGGTGAATAGCCCATTGCTACTGTGTCTTTGTAGAGCATCATTATAGCAGTAACAGTTTCTTTGGGGAGGCCATATGCTAGTAGTATTTGCTCCATCTTTCCTTTGTGTATAGAGTCAAATGCCTTGGAGAAATCTACAAACAAAAACGTTACCTCAAGTTTCTTTGCTCATACTCCTTTGACAATTTGATGAATAGAATCTGAGAAATTGTGGATTGATTTCTCCTAAATCCCTTTTGTTTTTTTCCAAGATTTTCTCAACTTCTGGTCAGATGCGTTTGAGAAGCAGGGCATTATAAGCCTTAGCATTTATGACAGTAAGAGTTATGCCTCTGCAGTTCTTAGGGATTCTGAGGTTGCCTTTCATTGAAAAGGGGAGGATGCAGCATTTCATCCATTTATTTTAACTCAAATTATTAATTGTATGTATACATCTAAATATATTGTGTACTAACAATGATCAATTTATATTTAATTTTACCTATTTTCTATAATATTATATAATAGTCAAATCAAATACATAAAAGACAAGATAAAAGTGTATAAAAAGGTAAATCTAGATAAGTACAAAGTTGTTAATATTATTGATATAAATAGTTCAGATTTTGAATAGATTGATTGATTATAGGATTATAACAGAAAAAACAAAAGATGACATAATTGTTTTGAAATTTAAAAAAGAAAAAAAAAAAGAAGGAAAGCTAAGGATTTGGGTGTTGGCTAAATATCCTCTTCCAAATTTTGATTGGTTGACTTATTTCTGGTATGACCAATCACAGAGAATATTCACTCTCTCAGCTCATTTGAAAACATGTTTATTGATCTGATGTCAAATTAAAGCCTCTCTTAGAGGGGGAGAGTTGTTATTTTCTTTAGAAGGCACCAGCTGTTACCTGTTAAGTTAAACAGATAAGGAAGAATAGGAAGGAAAATAACAAGAAGAAAGAAAGAAAGAAAGAAAGAAAGAAAGGAAAGAGTTGAGAAAAGGAAGGAATAAAAGAGAGGAAGGAAAAGTCGGTGAGGAATGAAAAAAAAAAAAAGAAAACAGTAGGTAGATACATAAGTAGGATTATTTGATAAGAGGAGTGAACAATGAAAGGAAGAAAGAAAAGTAAGAAAAAGAAAAATGAGGTGAGATAGAAAAAGAGGGAGAAGAAGAAGAAGTTAATAATGGAAAAGTTGATCCAAATAAAGTGGAACATTGTAGTAAAAGGAAAAGGAGAGTAATAAGGTTGGGAGAGTAAGAGAAATAGAAGAAAGAGAGAAAGAGAAGGAAAGAGAGTTGGAAAGGAGAGTAGAGAATGTGACAAAACCTCATGTGAAGGAAGAGGAGATAAATAGGGCAATGACTGAATACCATGTGACCAGTTAGGTAAACATTGGTGTAACAGATTGAACAGTATATTTATATATTGGTATGTGTTGGTAAGGTATGGTTGCCTGGACCAAATAACATTATACTAATCAGGAAATTAGATCAATGAATGACACATATATTAAAAACAAGAACCAAAAACAAACAAGTTTTTTTTTAAAACTAAAATAATGCATATCTATAAAAAAAAACAATGCAAATAATAATGATAATAACTGAAAAAAACTGTGGAACATGAGGGTGAAGGCCATACCAATTGTAGTCGGAACCCTTGGAACAGCCCCCAAAGGTTTGGAAAAAGGACTGGAGGAACTGGAAATCAGAAGAACCAAGACCACCCAAATAACAGCATTGTTAATATTGGCTAGAATACTCAGAAGAGTCCTGGAGATTAGCTGTCAATTAGATTCCAGTTAATAATCACCAGCTATTGATGGTGTGAAAAACTCATAATAATAATAATAATAATAATAATAATATAATAATAATAAGAATCAAGAACATACAGACCAGAGCAATGTTAAGATTGGCTAGAATACTCAGAAGAGTCCAGGAGACATGAGGAAACTTGCTGTCACTCAGATCTCCAGTGAAAAACCACCCATTAAAGCTGATGTAAAAAACTCACAAGAAATGAAATAATATAATATCATCATTATCATTATTACAAGAGGTCCCTATTTTCAAATAGGATAGGGGTCTGTTAGCAAGTCTAAATGTTTGGAAGTATGAAATAATAAAGGTATTTATAATGTTACCATACTTTATTCCTGACATTGCTTTACTTTCTAGAACTGATTTTGTTTAAGGAAAATTCAAATATAAATTATATTTGTTCACACAGAAGATATTTAAACTCTTTTGGTACAATAACATTTTCTTATATAAAAGTAATTGGTAATTTGCTTGAAGCATTGTTAAGTATGTTATAATATATTAATGGTTTGAAGGCAATTACAATGCGTATAAAAAATAAAAACAAAAAGATGTTATTTTTGTCTTATCGATTTCGAAGTAGAAACTTCATCTTCAGAAACCATTAATATATTTTCTTATATATATTTATTCATTTCTTTCTCTCACCAATAAAGATTGTTGATTAATTTGATTCCAACACATTTTCACACCTTACTACTCCTTTATTACTTTTGAAGTTTTACCACTCAGTCTAAACAATTTACATTTTTAATAATTACAAAATAAGTAAGATAGAGATTAATGGTTAATTTTTAATTATAGAAATTACAGTATAACATCTTACAGTTATTTTAACAAGATCTCAAAAAACTATTGGATATTTCAGCAAGCAATTTCTTTAACAAACAATGGCGACCTTTAAAAAAAAAATTCTGGGCTTAAATATCATAAATGCATTTGTTAACACCATAAATGAACATACATAACACTTCTACATCACAGAGAGACAATAAGAAAAACTGTGTTACCATGTCCCCCCTCCCCCCCAAAAAAATCTTTTCACAATAAGACCTAGGGTGATTTTAATATAAGCCCACCCTTTAAAATAAACCCTAGTTAAGAGCAATAACATTTCAGAGAATGATATGATTATTTTTAATGAATTGTTGTTAATGAGTTTTTAAATAAAAGAACTTGTTAATGGTAAATAATGTAGATAATTTTTCGTAATTTCTGTTTATTTAGAAATTTCGTAATTTTCTACTTCTTAATGTCATTTTTCAATATATGAAAATAAGATATCCCCTGAAAATAAGCCCCAGTGTTATATTTTGGAGTGAAAATTAATATAAGCCCTGTCTTATTTTTGGGGAAACACGGTATGTTTACAGGTTTATGCTGAGTAGCTTTAATAATGTCATCTATTGAACTTCATTTGATTGACCTTCCAAATTAGCATAGAGTTCAAAATTCAAATTTACATGCACCTTTGTCTATTTCTGTGAAAGTTTCTAAATTAAATACTTGTAAGTAAAGGAATGTCTATGATAAGAATAAGGAAATTAATAGGATGAATAAAAATATTATTTACTTATTGTCACATGACATTCCCGCATGAGGTTAAATAGTAAGTTTTTTTTCTATCTTACTTTGAAAATGAATCAAATTCAAATTTTTTTATAATTGAAATCTTTTAGCTTTTGTATAAAACAAATTTAAAAAGTAATGATATAATAATTTTTGTTTATTTTTATTTTTAGATGAAGAATTATGAATTATTATTATTATTGTTTTGTTGTTGTTATCATTTTGGATTAGTACTTTTTTATTAGTTACTTTTTATTACAACTCATTTGGAAAAATAAAAGTAAATACTAATAAAAATTAATCACTATTGTAGATTGGTCACCCAAGTAAATTGTGATAAAAGATTTTGTTATATGACTGTCGGCCAGTTTAGCTCAGTTTGTAGAGCACCCACCTTGGAGTCACAAGGTTCTGAGTTCAATACCGGTCCCCACCAACTTAGCATAACACAAATTGGGTAATCTGATTTGTGTGGTAAAGTGGGGGAGCTGATGATAGATGTGGCACTTTATCTCAGTTACAAATACAATCTCCTTGGAAAAGGGAATAGACTCCCTCACTTTCCGGTTGATACTGACAATAGGCCACTCCACCAACAACTTACTTATATGACACTCAGAGATGTTGCACTTCCTGTTGTTGCTATCTGGAAATACTATTTTTTTAGAATGTTGCCACCAGTACTCTTTATTTCTAATTTTACTACTACTACTACAATAAACTTGTCTGTTTACATATTGTTTAAATGTTCAGAGCTTGTAACAAATTTTCCAGTGCATTTTGAAAGTAATCATTATAATGCAAGCTACAAGAAGTCACCTGAAAATTTCAGAAAATAATTCACAATTACCATTGTAAATGTTTTGCTTATTATGCTATATGCAGGAAATTTACTCTATAGATACTTACATATTTATGTCTATATCTAATAGGAATATATATTCATAAATTCCAAGGTAATTTGCATTATCAATAAACGCCCCAGTAGGTGGTATCATTTAATAAACAAAAATGGAGGACTAAAGATCAATATGTGACAATACTGAGTTGCAATATATCTATGTAAAAATTATATAAACTATTGAGTGATAAAAACTTGGGTATAAACCAATATTGTATAGTATAGATAAATAGTAGTTTGGTTTAATGGCATATCAACCCTGTCAGTTATTTAACTCTTTATAAATATAATATAATAGATATAACAATGTATAATTCAACATAACAATATCTAGCATAACATAATATATATATAACATAATAAATAGTAGTAATAACAATAGCAATAATGACAACAACAACAAATAATAATAAAATATTAATAATAATTAATAATAATGATAATAATAATAATAATGACCATACAGACCAGTGGTATATACATAAATCAGAACCTTTCCTGGAAAATAAAACACACAAGATTTTCTGTGATTTTGAGATAAAAAAATGGATCAGCCAATTCTGGTAAGAAGACCAGATCTTGTTATACTTAACAAGAACTTGCCTACTAGTGGACTTTGCTATTCCAAAAGACCTACAGGAAATTAAAGAAAGATAAATACCTAGACCTTGCCAGAGAACTGAAAAAAATTGTGGAACATGAAGTAATATTTTAGCACTTGGAACAATCCCAAATAACCTGGAAAAGTGACTGTGTGATCTGGAGATCTGAGGAAAGATTGAGATCATCCAGACCTCAGCAATGTTAAGATCAGAATACTGAGTAGTGTCCTGGAGAACTGAGAAGATTTTCTATCCCTTGAACTTCAGTAAAGGCCACGAGTTAGACACTGGTGTAAAAATTGCATAGAGTAAATAATAATAATAATCATTAAAAAACAAGGCACCTGTCTGTTACATTAAACAGAATGAAAAGAAGGAAGGTGGATATTATCCATATACACAGACAAAAAATTTTGAGGTTGTAATATTGCTGATCAATAAATTGAATGGAGACAAAAAAAACAAAAAACAAACAAATAAACAAATAATATGAGAGCAAGAGGAGAGTAAATAAGTTGAGAGTTAGAAAGAGCAAGGCTAATAGAGGTTTGTTTGTTGGATTTTACGGCATGTCAGCCCTTGTTGGGTTATTTTATGCCAAAGGCGTTTTTGTTCTATTTATTCTTGAAGGGTACTCAATTTTTTTTAAACACATTTTTTTTAAACACATTTTTTTAGAACTCATTTTGTTCTATTTAACTCTAACAGTTACTAACACTCTGTGTCAGAGTGGACCTGGGAGTAATGGTGATCAAGGAGTACTTTACACTCCCCAGAGCTCCAGAATTGGAACTTCACCATCAGATAGAGTTTAACGTCATACCCAGGACATCAAGACCTACAGCCACTGCTTTCTAGCATGTAAATATGGGTTGAGGCTTGCCATAAGGGCAATAGGGTTAGGACAATCGTATAGGTGCTAGGGCTTGACGTGACCATCCGATTGATCGGAGGGTCTCTCTGACCGTCTATCTAGCCTAAGTAAGGGCCAAAGTGGAGTGTTGCATGTCATGGATTGCTCAACCACCAGGATTCCGTCCTTAAGCATCATGGATCTTACCCCTCTACAGAAGTGTAGTCAGTGCATTCTAAAGCCCCAATCAACAGGGCTAATAGAGAAGGAGACAGAAAAAAAATAACTTGAAAAAAGGGGACAAATCAGAGATTATTTGTTTGAATTTTTGAGATGAGGCTTGATAATTTGTATTATTTAGAATTTTCAGATTGAAAAATATTGATAAAAATTTTAAATACAATGTACAGTTTTTTAAAAGTCTGTGAATATACTTATTGTATATATTTCAATCTAAAAATTAATATTAATATTAGAAAAGGATTTAGTTTTATACTAGAATCGGCTACCTGGCAAAACCTGGGTAGAGTAGGAAAACAAAAACAAAAAAAAAACAAAAAAACTGTGGTGTAATGGTTAGCAAGCTAGTCTTGCAGATCCATTACTACTGAAAATTGAGTTCAATCATCGGTGAATGCCCCATAAAGCCCCCACATAAAACGACCTTAAATAATAATAATAACAATCTCTGATTTATATTATTTAGATTTTTCAGACTGTTGTTATCTTTATTGTTATATACACAACATTTTTATCTGATTATGATATGAAGGCTCCTGAGTTTGACAAGAAACAGTTGAAGAAGGCTGGAGGGCACATCGGTTGAAACACTGTGTACATAACAATAACAGTCCGATAAATCTAAATAATACAAATCAGAGATTATTATTATAATTATTTAAAACTAAATTCTTTTCTAATATTAATATTGAATTTGTTGATTTATGTTGAAATATATACAATAAATATGTTAACAGACTTAAAAAAAAAAAAAATACATTGTATTTAAAATTCATATAGAATCCAAAACCTTTGGATTTCTAGGCGGATGCTCTACCAATTGAGCTAGACCAGCCCATATATAAGTAAATGCAGCAAATCTACTCAAAAGGAGTATAAAATAAGCATGATTGAGCAGGAAAGGTAATTCAGTGAGAACTGTACTGTAGAATAATCATACTAGTACCAATTACTGTCAAATTGGTAAGACAAGGCAGCAAGCAGTCGTAACCCAATACGAATCTGGTTTGCTGCGAAGACTACTGCAAAATGGCAGGTTATTTATGAAGCCTCAGAACATCATACAAACCAAGCAGCCAATCAGGACTCAAGGAATAGAATCATCCAAATGCATGAGTAGACTATTCTGAATTCCCATAAATACCAGTTGTCTTGACACTGGTTCAGTTATGCTTGGCTAGTTGCTGTTGTTCAAACCAATAGTAGACTGACTGATTGACTTCAATATGTACAAACAGCTATAGTTTGACTCAGCAAATCATTGGTGTATGCACAAACCAGAATATGTTTAAGGGAATAAAAACAATTTGAAATTCAAACGCATCACTTAATCCAAGCTAGAAAATCAAATCAAATTATTGTAAACAAAATAAATAAAATTTCTTAGATAATCATCATCATCATGTCACGCTAGTAGCACGGATATCCATGACAATCTCTTGCCAATCATTCCTGTTATTGCAGAGCTGGTCTATGTACGTCTTTGCTGGACGGCCCACACTGGCATGCCCATGTGATGGCTTCCTCAGAAGAACATCACTTATGAGTTCATCCTTGCTTCTCCAGTAGTGCCCAGTGTGTCTTATTTGCCTCACACGGATGATTTGTGTGATATGGGGCAGGTGGCCATACAGCTGTTTTCTCGTGGACTGTGTTTTTATGTCTTATTTAAAATTGCACACAGCATTCTTATGCAGTTCCCATCTAGTTTATTTTTGCGGTGCTTCGTTAGGGTCCAAGTAGTGCAGCCATACAATAGCACTGATACAACTTCGGCTTGGAAGAACTGGCACTTTAACTTGTCAGTGAGATTGGATTTCCATATCACTGATAATCTGTTTAAAGCAGACCATGCCTTTCCTATGCGTGCATTAACGTTACTTTCCATTGATGAGATATTACAACCTAGGTACGTGAATTGTTTCACCAAGTTTAAGAGTTTACCATCGAGCGTAGAGATGTCTCCATTTTTAAAACACATGACCTCAGTTTTATTGGAGTTCACATATAGGCCGATGTTCTGTGCTGCCTTTTCTAGGTTGTGTAACAAGGATCTGGCTTGTAAAGATGTATTTGCAAGAAGTGCCAGATTATTATGGATGTAGACTACGCAAACAGTCTGTGTGGGATATCGCTTGTTTCTTGCCTTTTTTAGTGTGAGGCCTTTTTCTTTTATGGGAACCAAAGATGTTTGAATTATGTAATCTAGGCATATCATAAATATATATGGCGCTAACATATCTCCTTGTGGGACTCCAACGACAGTGTTAAAGAAATCTGTGTCGCCATCACGTGAGCGTACCATGGCTTTGGTGTTTTGATGGAATTAATCCAGTAGATCACATTAAAAATTAAAGAAAGTAAAAGGCTAAAAAATATTAGAACCTTACCAGAGAATGGAGAAAATAGTGGGAATATGAAAGTAATAATTGTACCCATCATTATTGGCACACTTGATAGAGTCCTGGGTAATAATACACAATAGTGCACAAGAAATAATATCATTAGAATTACATTTTATGTATAAATAGCATTAGATGTTGGAAACTTTCAAAGAACCCTAACCCTAGCACCTCAAAGGTTTTGGGTATTTCCTTGAAATGTAATGAAATATAATGCTTTTTATAATGAGCTAAATCAAAAAGCTATCAGCATCACTGTATATATATATATATATATATATATATATATATATATATATATTGTGTGTGTGTGTGTGTGTGTGTGTGTGTGTTCAAACCAAGTGCACTTGGTTAGAACAATCACAGAGGCAAGAAACTGTCAGTAACCAAGTACCATTGTCTTCATGTCCATGCTACCCTAACTTAGATATAAATTCTCTATCCACAATATTGTGCACTATTTATTTATAAATATAGCATCCTATATCATCAATATTAATAAAATTATATATATATATATATATATATATATATATATATATATATATAAAAACATACATATTAATATATTAAGTCTTCTTTAAACTATCTATTATGATCTCATTTAGGAAATCTAAGAAAATAAAAAAAGTATTATGCCACATTTATTATTAGAAAGACAATAATAAATGCACTTTACAATATTTGAAATATGTTTTTTTATTAAAGGAAATTGATGTATGACTGTTTCAGAAGTCATTATAATCTTAAAATTGGAAGGACATTTTGATGTCATAAATGTTTTGTAGGCATTGCATGATAATGATATGTGTGCTGTGCACATTACAACTATAGTTCAGGGATAATTTCTTGCTATTGGTACCATATAACCCAGTATAACATGTAACATGTTAAGAGGAGATGAGCCCTTCAAAGCAACCCTGATTGCTTTGAGAGGTGTCATAAAGGTAAATATTTGGCACCTAAATGACCCTGGCGCAACACCATGAAGCCAAGAGGTCCATAGGAGAGCGATGGCAACAGAGCACTGGCACATCAACATCTTCAGGGATTGCCTTCACATGTAACATCTGTGGTCGGGGCTGTTTTTTGAATATTAGACTTCACAGTCACTGAAGGCACTGTAACTTTAGGGGCACAAGAAATATATAGTCTTCTAAGACTGCAATGGCGATGATAATGAAATGACCTAATAGCATATAGGAAACATCCAGATTCTATATGTGGCCTGTCCATAGTATATTGTATCTTTCTAATGATTCCTATTAGTGAACAGTTGATACTTTGAAAACAAAAAGAAAATTTAAAGTTGATCAATGAGATATTTATATGTTGACAAAACAAAAGCATGAAAGTTTCCACTGAGCTGTACAGTCTCATCACTGTAGAAGCAATACTTACCGTCGAATTGGCAGAAAAAGCAGCAAGCAAGCCATAACTCAATACGGTTCCTGCATTGCTGCAAGCATAGTGCAGAATGGTGGATTATTTATCTAAGAACCATAACCACACTGAGACCAGCAACCGATCAGGACTCAAGGAATGGGGTCACCCAGATGCAAGTATGGGTTATTTCCTATAACTCCAACCTAAAAAAAGGGGAACCACTCTGAATGAATTTTATCTGTTAATTAATCTACCCATTATTTTCCCATTAAACTAACCCTAAACCCTAACCCTAACCAAGTATTCTTTTTTCCTAGAAGATCAATAAATAAATAATTTATAAAATTCATTCAGAATGGTTCCCCTTTTTTTTAGGTTGGAGTTATAGGAAATAACCCAAGTATGGAATATTCCTGAGTGCTATAAGTACCAACTGCTTCATGTACAAATTCCCTTATGCTTAGTTAGTTGTTGTTGTTGTTCAATTCAACAGTGCAATAACTCACACAATTTAACAATGACAAGAATAAATTTTGGAGAGAAACTTTACCTCCATTATTGGCAGGTCCTGAATAGATACTTGATGAGCTCATAGATCGAGGGGAGTCGGAGTTGGTGACTGAATAACAGTCAGAACTTGTGCTGTACTGACGGAAGCTTCCATCAGGGTCAAAAAAGCGGCTGTCCATCATACTGAGATTCAGTCTGCTTTCACTGCGACATTTTGCTAGTGTTCGAAAGTTGGCTGTGTAGTTGATCAGTTTGCGCCGATTGCTGTACTGTGGTAATTCACGAAAAGGAACTGAAATTTGAAAAAAGAAAAGAAAAAAAAATTTAAATTAAAAATTAATGATGAGTAAATTTTAATTTCTGAGATTAAAAAAAATAAATCTGGAGGTATAACAAAATTTCTCATGTTTTGTTTGTTTTCTTTTACATAATGACCCCCTACCCTTTTAAATGGTGACCCCCACCCAAGCTCTTATTTGCTCCAAGCTGTTGGTGTCAGGGCTGTGGAGTCAATACACAAAATCTTTGACTCCAACTCTGACTTCTCTATTTTTGGCACCTCCAATCCTCTTTATGTAATTAAGTGATGGCCTACAAATAAATATAAAACCATGATTTTTAAAATAATATATTCATAAGGAGTGTGCACTATATAACTTTACAAACTAAACTAGGGCCATATAAAGTGTAAATTTAACTGGAGTTGGAGTCAGTATAGTTTTACCGACTTCAGTGACTCCTTAATTGTTTCCAACTGACTACAACTTCGACTCCACAGCCCTGGTTGCTGGTTAAATAATTTCTTTTAAATGATGGCCCCCATCTCTATTTCTAGCTAAAACCAAAAAGTTAAGTAGCAATGAGGACTAACTAGTCTTAATTCATTTGGACTAATATTGATCTGAATTCTAATCTACCAAGCTTATCTTTAGTCATATAATAGACCCCCCCATATCATTTAAGAAATAAATTTGATATCATTTAAGAATTATATAGAATTACAGATGATCAATACCTATTGGAATTCACTTAAACATTTGAAAAAAAATCATTGATTTATTCATCTACAAAATTTTAAAAGGGAGAAAAATATTAAGCAAATATTTTTTGATGTTTCTTTAATATTTTGGGATTAAAATCCTATCCTCAGAAAACTTTGGGGTTAGTGTGGAGGTAGTAACTTGTGTGTTTCTATATTATATAATACAGAAACACACAGTTAAATGAACAAAATACTCATTACTTTTCTTCTTTCACAATGTGATAAGCCTTCAAAAATCAATGTTCAAACCAAATATATACACAATGCTTCAAGCAAACTATAAAGATCTTATATTAAGCAAATAATTCTATCTTTGTATTCACATGATAATGTGAGAACATCTTGTGGAAAGAATATTCATTTGAGCTAATGGTATTATAATAATAATAATAATAATAATAATAATAATAATAATGAAATTTATTGTGTACAGTGCTCAGGTGCACCACAACTCATCAAAGTCTCATGTATAGTACATAGAATAATGTACTAATGTCAGGAACATGAATAGTGTACAGTAATGATATATGTGTATGTGTTTGTGCACATGCATATGTGTATGGAGGGGGGGATATCAAGTATAGTTTTGTAAAATTACAGGAAACATTAATCATGTTTATACACCATAACCAGCAAACTTATGCTGGTTGATTTTATGGAATGGAAATATGCCAATTTTGAAAGGAAAAAAATGACTTACCAATCTCTGCAGAACTGTGACCTTTGATTATTTCTGCTAGCTCTAAATTGCCAGCAATAATAGCTGCCTCATACGGAGTTTGGTTGTTTAGGTTGACAATCACTTTGTTTGACCCTCGAAATAACAAAACACGGGCACAAGATTCCTGTCCGAAAAAAGACAAAAAGAACAAAATTAAATAATGGGACACAACTGAAGAAAATGAATTTTGTTTGACATGTGTAAATGAAATTTAAAAAAAAAAAAAATGAATAGATCATTTAAATTTTAATTCAGTCACTGACTTGAAATTGTTCATTTTTAACACTATCTTCTTCATGAGGTTAGGGTTATAATTATTTTAATGCTATCTTCTTTATCTTCATAAGATGTGGTATAAGTATCATCTTATAAAATTCATTGGAGTGTACAGTGGAACCTCAGTTCTTGAACGACTCTAAAGTCAAACAATTCAGAATTCAAACAAATAATTTCAGTAAAAAATTCCTCAGTTGTCAAACAAATTTTTGGACTTTGAACGCACAAATTGAGCTGATGAAAATGGAAGTAGTGTGAATGACTGCCGAGGCAAACTGAAGACAGTTGGTTGAATCTACCCAAGTAGTATCAGTTAGCATCAGTCACTATCTTGAATCTGTGCAAATTCTTCGCTTTGTTTGTGTTTATTCTCTATTTTACGGCTACTTTAACCTTTATTCATGGATTCTAAGAAAAGCAGCAGTGATACTACCAGAAAGGAAAAGAGGAAAGTAGTGAAGTCTGATGGTCAAGAATGCATAAATCCACTTTACTATTTTAGATTTATAATTCATTCCAAAATTATGTTTGAGAACCAATCTGTTTGAAAACTGAAACAATATTTCCCATAATAAATAGTGTAAAGTGGATTTATTATTATTATTCTTCAAAAAGTATAAAGTAAGCAAAAATAGAGCACTATATCATTAATAGAAGATAGTCTCAGAATTATTTTGATATATAATGTGGGAAATTTTGATAATGCTTTAAGATCAGGCATTTTGTTCAAATTTCAATTTTGGGGGAAAAAAAACCCTTAAATTTAGTTGCTTTTAAAACTTTCAATTTTGGAAAAAATGAACTTACGAGTTAGTATTAAAATGTTAACAAAACACATAATTACACACTGGCCAGACAGGCTTTGTTTAAAAAAAATGATGTAAATAGGTATTCTATTTCTTGTATGTAATACAACATAGCAAGTATTTAAAAAGGTATTTTTAAGTTCAAAGTGGTGTTATTTATTTAAATTAATATTATATATGTGTATATATGCAGTCTTAAAATGAAAATGTTGAATAATCTTGTGGTAAACTAAAACACAAAATTTGAGTGCAGAATCAGAAAGAACATACAATTTTACATAAAAATGCTAAGTCTTATCAAAATTGATCCAAAAATAAAGAAATAGTGAAGAAATTACTGAATTTCTTGTTTTGAATTGGTCTGTGATTTTTTTTAGCAAAATCATGTGTACTTTTGTACCCCCAGTTTTGAGGCTTTAAATTCTCATAACTTTTGAACCACTGGGGATATTTGCATAATTCAAACAGTTTTGAACTCCATTTAAAGAGCTCTATATAATTAATGTGATTAAATAACAATAACCTCAAATAAAAAAATTAACTGGGAATTCTATTTTTACTTTGTTAGTTTTGTTATAATATCAGGTTACAGAATTTGAGCCTGTGAACTGATGTACCATAAAAAAGTTTACCTACCTGATTTGTGACTGCACAGACGTGAAGGGGCGTATTTCCACTGGCATTCTGCACATCCATGTCAGCCCCATAATAGATCAAGTGTTCAAGAGCCTGCACTTTGCCACTACGACATGCCTAACAAAAAAAAGAAAGAAATACAAATGAAAAAATAAAGTAAAAAATGGGTTAACTCTTTGCCTACTTTAAGCTGCTCATAGCAGCTCTCCCACCAAGCAAAGTACCTAAGCAAAGTGTTTCCCCCCAAAATAAGATCTACTTGTAAAATAAGACTTCGGATGATTTTGATATAAGAAATTCCCTTAAAATAAGCCCTAGTTGAGATCGGGAGACAGATGAAAGAAATAAGCATTCTTCACAATCACATCATGCACAGAGAATAAGCCCTAGTGTTATATTTCGGAGTGAAATTAATATAAGCCCTGTTTTATTTTTGGGGAAACATGGTACAAAAACTAATGGTTAGTTCATTATAACTGAGCAGGAAGATTCATATTGCAATAATGATAGGACTTTGAAATATCCCATCATACCAAGAAAATTTGGTACAGCTATGGGGTAATTTGGTAGGTAATAAAATATAAAAATGAGCAATTTAGAGAAAATTCAGATGCAGTTTAGTGTCATACCCCTGTCACCCTTTTTTTGGATTGGGGTGGGGGTCTTATTTCTCTGCAGGGGATACACCCAGCGTATTCTAAGTCCTGTTTACAGGATGGTGTTGTCATTAAGTGAATTTTGATCTGAAAAATATTCACAGTACAATGTTTTAAATAAGAAAAAAAAAGCACTGTATTGAATAAAAACATAAAATAGAATGTAATGAATGTTTTAATATTTATTGTTTCATAAATATTTTTTTGGTATAATAAATTTGGAAACTTAATTTTTTTTCATTAATTTATCAACATAAGTGTATCTGAAGATCGCTTGTACCTCAAATTTTATTCATAACACAAAGCAAAACATTGACCGAGTGACAGCTTGTAACTTGGAAAACTGGTAAGTTGGATCACTCATAAGTCAAAGTACAACTGTATTTTATTTGGTTGGTTGGTGGGATTTTATGGCATTTGTTAGTTTATTTTATACCAAAGACATTTTGTTTTATTCATTCTTGATGAGTACACAATCTTTTTTTAAAACTCATTTTTTTCTATCTAACCCATATATGGGACCCTAACAGGTACTACCACTCCAGATCAGAGTGGATTTGGGAGTAATGGTGATCAAAGGGTACTCCCTGAGACTGGTACATGATCATTTTGCAATAGGGAATCAGTTTGAATGAAATAATTTGGTACAGCTGTGGGGGAAATTTGGTAGGCAAAGTGTTAAAAATATAATTTTGATATCAATTTGAGAGAAAAATAAAATTTTTTTTTTCTGCATTCTTACTTGATGAATTTCAAACCATCCCTGTTCATCAGTCGTTCCAATTATTGCTCGTTCATTTAACAGCATTTCTGTACACACAGGATCATCTTTTGTTACAGCGTAATAAAGAGGTGTTAAGTACCTCAAGTCCTTGTAATTTGGAGATGCTCCTAAATCCAACAAGGTCTGACAAAAGAAAAAGACAAAATCTCTCAATATTTTTATTAAAAAAAGCAAACAAACAAAAACAATTCCCATCTTATTATCATATTCTTTAAATAAATCTTTGTGAGTTTTTATTTCATCCATTCACTGTGCATTATTTCTTTTTGTCTTTTTATAATAATCTAAATAATTCTAGGTAATTTTCACCTTTAGTTGTCAAAATTCCTAGCAAATAAGGCAATTAGAGTAATCTCCCTTGATTTTCACTTTGAAACAAGCCGGTAGCTATTTTGAAAGTCTCCGTGTGAAATAAACAAATCTTAGAAACTTTTTCGAAAACAATACAACTGCATGCTTTAACACAAAAATATCATAAAATGTATTCTTAATAACAATTAAGTTCATTTCAGATAATTTTATGCTAGGAATTTAGCCAACTGACTTTCACTTTGAAACAAGATGGTAGCCATTTTGAATGTGTCCGTGCAAAATATACAGATCTTAGAATCGTTTCGAAAACAATACAACTGCATGCTTTAACACAAAAATATCATAAAATGTGTTCTTAATAACAATTAAGTTCATTTCAGATAATGCGCACGCACAATTTTATACTAGGAATTTTAACAACTAAAGGTGAAAATTACCATATTACCATAGTAGTGTGGTGGTGGTGGTGCGGTGGTAGTAGTAGTAAGTAAAGTCATCATCGGAGTGGCCTAAAGTCAGTATCAGCCGGACAGCAAGGGAGTCTATCCCCTTTTCACTAACGCGTCCGAGGCAGAGCGCCAAACCTACCTTCCATCTCCACACCTCCTCTAGATGAATAGGTGTAATGGTCATTAACAGGTAAATTTAGTGACCATTACACCTATTCATCTAGAGGAGGTGTGGAGATGGAAGTCTTAGAATAATTTAGTTGATTTTTATAAATCCCATTTTATCATTTGCTACTGGCCCTTTAATTTACTGCAGTCTTGAAAACGGACATGGGTAAAGGGAATTAGAGCTTACATACAATCCCTATGTAGATTACTACTGCTGGTCAAAGAGACGACACGGTAAGAATTTGAACCATTTATTTCTTGTGCTTCCATTTCTTTTGAAATGTATTTGTTGTTATCTTTTATTGAATGTTGCTTATTTGTTCTTTGTACAGTTTTCACGGTGATTTTTAAAATAAACTTGATAATATCAGTTTGTTTGTATGCAAACCAGAGGCATTTACAACTGGGTTATTTGCCCCTACCTGAATCAGGCCTTCTTAGTCAGGGCAAGGGGGGTTATCCAGTGATCATACACTACAAATGACAGTGTAGTACCTCTCCTCCAAAGTGGAATACCTATTCTGGAACTGATTTGCTAGTAAGACATTCCAACTCTGTCCTTTTGACCCACACACCTAGAAATTTGGCAGTGAAGATCCAGGTTGTTCGAGAGATTACTTAAATATCAGAAGGTATTATTTTAAAAGATTTTTGGAGACTAACGATACAAAAGAAAAATAATGTCATGTCATATATCATATGGGACTCTACTTAAAATACAAACCAATTGATTCAATTTGAATATAGATTTGTTACTGGAGAACATATTAATTGAAAGTAAGTCACATTTTAATGCCACTAAAAACAGAGTTGAAAACAAAACATAATATATTGTTTATATATATATATTTACCAACCCCTCTGCACGAGTAGAATGTGACACAACAATTTCTTAAGCAAAGTTTAACAGTTTGAATTCAGAGTTTTCCTTCTAGACTGGTTACCTAGCCAAGGTTAAAGAGCCCAGTCTGCTTTACTATTTACCCATATTTTGGAGGGAGAATAGTTGGATTCATATCATTCACAAGGGTATTAGGCTATTGGATATATATGTAGAAAAAACAAAGTATTCCCCAAAAGATATATTTGTTTTAGATGGTGAAGTTGATGTAAAAACATTTCAGTTTTTATGAAACCTTCATCAGGACATTAGGATGGAAAAGGTGTTGTCTGAACAGTGATGGAAATCTTTTCAAAATAAAATGAATGAATGAAGAAATACTCTTATTCTAATTAGTAAGCTTTGAACTTCTATACTATTTTCTAAATCAATTTCTACAAAGAGATTATATACCTCTCACTATAATGAAGATAGAAAAGGATTGTCAGTGCACTCACCTTGATTGCATCACTGTTTGATGTCAAGGCACCTTTGTGAACTGGGGTGAAGCCATGACGATTACGAAAATCCATGTGGGCTCCACCACTAACTAAAGTTATAATCATACTGCGGCATTTCTCCGGACTAAGTGTACACGCCAATGTCAGTGGAGATTCTAAAAAGAAAAAAATTACAATATTAGAGACTAGAGTAAAGGGTGTGTGTAAAAGTTTTTATTCACAAAAAAGAAAAAAAAAGTACAAAATTTATAAAAATCAAGATATTCAAAGTTCACTCTAGGACACATACATTGTTTAAAGCTATCTCATCCATCTATCTTCTATAAATATATAAAGGGCAGTTGGTGTGTATGTATATTATAGGTCCGGATGAAACTACGAAAATAAAATAATTAATGACAAAGTAAATACATACATACACATTGAATATCAATGGTTCCTTCTTTTTGTGCAAAAATTATGAAGATTTAATTTATATTCAAAGATATCTAAAGATTAAAATGTACATAGAAATAGCATTGAAAATCTACTTTAAAATGTCCAGCATTTATCAATCTCAAAAGTAATCAAATCAATACACCAGAGTCCCCCCCCCCTTTACCTAGTTAATGCTGTGTAGCCGCTTCTAGCAATCCAATAAAAAAAGGATGTGAATGGCTGCTATTGTAAGCCTTTTTTAGTATTAGTATCTGACATGATCTCCCTGAATCTTGCTAAGTCCAAAATATCAGGCTTATTGGTTCAAAGGGTTCAAATATTTAAAAGTTCAAGAGCAGAATAGAATATAGGATCATTTTTTATTTTTTCCTTAAATTTTTAGAGTAATAAACTTCTGAATTCTTTGTATGTTGAAAGAAAATTAAAAGAAAAGAAAAAAATGACAAGCAATACTTGATTTTTCAGACTGTTGTCCTCATGTTTATTGAGGTATGTATGTAACGTTTTGGCCCACTGTATCATTTGGCCTTCCTCAGGTGCTCCCTGTTTATCCAAGTATAGCATTGATCCAACCTGGGAAATCATTTTTAACAGTTTGACAGTTGATCAAACAGGCATCGAAGAAATTTTTAAGATCTCATTAAAAAAATGACATCATTGTTTTTGCATGCCTATCATTCCGACATGTGTCACAAGAAGAATCCCAATCATTTAGAAAAAAAAAAAAAAAAAAAAAAAAAAATGTAATTATTATTATTGATATTATTATTATTACCACAATAAAGATGAGGCCAACACTCTGAAAAATGAATATTATTCACATCAAGCCTCACCTAAAATGTACAGACAAATAAGCAATACTGTGTGGTTTAAGAAAAAGAAAAAAATTACCTCCACTGTCAATGTCGACATAATTCGGGTCTAGTCCTTTAGTAACATATTTATCCACTTTTTCTTTGTTAGAGTGCTTAACAGCATCCATAAACTGTTTCAAGTTTGCCTGTTCAAAGATTCAGTTGAAATGGTTGTAAAAAAATTAGAAATAAACAAGAATGAAATGATTGTAAAAAATTTAGAAATAAACAAGAATGTAATACAAGTGAAAATCATACTATTTTATTGAAAGAAAAAAAATGAATAAAACCAATTACAAGGAAATTTTCAAAATTACTAAAAAAAACTATATTACTATTACTGATAGAAGTTTTGATTATATATATATATATATATATATATATATATATATATATATATATATAGAGAGAGAGAGAGAGAGAGAGAGATTATATCACATATTATTGAGCTTGACTATATGGACATTACACAAATAATAGTTTTTTGAGAATGTTACAAAAAATAAACAACATTAAAAATTCTTGAGTGCATTGAAAAAAATAAAATAAATAAAATTACTGTGTATTCCTTGAGTCAAGTTTTTCAGAGGTAATTATTATAGAGAAATTCAAACAGGTGGAAAGATAAATTACTAATTAGCAGGTAGATAGAGAGATAGATATGAATATACTAAAATTAAACAGTAAATATATTGACATGAATAGATAGAGATAGATATGAAAAATAGAGATAAATAAATAGATATGAAAAGAATGATATTTACTTTTGTGTGAATTTGTTTTAGCTTTCTAGTATTAAGTTCCATACTCCGATACACTCTTCTTTTGAATTTAAACTGCAATAAGAAAAAGAAAATATTAAATTTATTTAAAGTAAAAATATTTTGAATTGCACCAAATACATAAAATAATTTTTTCGCTGTTGTTAACAATACTTCCCCAACAACAACAAAAAAAACAACCCCAAAAAACCCATCTGAAATATTCTCTGAAATCAACGTTTTTAATCCAAATACAACACAAAAATGATGATCAGAAAATTTGATACTGTGTCAGAACTGTTAAATTTTACCTGATCATTGGAATAGACATTTTCTAATAATGATAACTATCAAAATAAAATATTAAAATTCCAATTATTTGATTTTTAAAATGCTCTTTATTATTGGATCTGTAGAATCAAAATGTCATTCATAGCGTTTTTTCATTGACTGAACTATTAAATCTAAGGGAAATAATTCAGTATATTAGTATTTGTCGGTATATCAGAATTATTCCCCTTGTTTACAATCATTTGAAGTATTATAATCAGCATTAAATTTATTGTATAGAATCTGCTGAGAAGATGCTCCAAATAATTCACAGCAAAAGATAAAAAGGTTAGTATAATCGAGTAGATTTGAACTAACGAACATTAAATTAATGATATGACCTAATTGAAATAAATCAATACTGAATCATGAAAAAAATAACTGATTCAGGTAATCGATTTCCCAACTGCAAAACTCTGCCGACAAAATCTTTTCACTCTATTATTTACCCATAGCACATAAGAATATTACATCAATCTGCAACCACATTCCATAAGACTCTCATTTGCAAAGAATCGGAATGGTCTCTCCCAACCTTTGCTGTGTATCACTTTAATAAAGCAGGTTGTTGCACTCCATCCAGGTGCTTCAATTCACAGCTTCCAGCATCCTGGCCCTTCACACCACAACAAAACCAACCGCTGCCCACACAAAATCTTAACACCAAGCATGCATCCAGGATATAGCAGTTCGACATGCCAAGCAATTCTGATGCTTCAAATCTATAATAAGGTTTTTCAACTGGAGTCTGTTCAATTAACAACAGTAATCCCTTTCGTTCAGCAAACTGTTCTCACAGTAACCGCGTTCCTCTGACCTTCGTTCTTCTTTACCCAAAACACAGTAGTCTGCCGCAGTCACTTGTTTCGTTCTTGTCGTACGTCACTGCCCTCATCAGCAAGACTTGAACACAACTGCCCCGTGTGTAAGGCAGGTCTTAAATAATCACACTAACATCCCACATCCACATAGAGTGTTAGGTAAAATGCAGGTAAGTGTCTTACCTCCAAGTATCCAATAGGTCCAGTAAGTGGATACTCTCTGAGTAATCGTTCTTCATCAAGAAATTTGCCAGCTTTACCATTCTGTGGTGGACAATAAAGTCCATAGTTGTAACCATCTCGTAGATCCTAGAAAAACAAAGAACAAAATTGAAATGGGAGAAAACACAGGTTTGAAAAAAAGAAAAATAAATTTTATCCATTTAAATTATAAATATATATATTTATATATATATAGGTTATTTCCTATAACTCCAACATAAAAAAAAGTAGAACCACTCTGATTGACTGATAAATTATTTATTTATTGATCTACTAGGAAAAAAGAAGACGGGCTTAGGGTTAGGGTTTAGGGTTAGTTTAATGGGAAAATAATGGGTAAATTAATTAACAGATAAAATTAATTCAGAGTTGTTCCCTTTTTTATGTTAGAGTTATAGGAAATAACTTTATATATATATATATATATATATATATATAATATATATATATATATATATATATATTGAGGCTAGTATTTCTTTCATCATAATTTTAGCTACTTATCACATGCAAGGTTCTGGGTTTAATACCGGCCCTCGCCAACTCAGCGCATGTGTAGTACAGCTTGGATCTGTGCAGTAAAGATGGTTAGTGAGACACTCCCCTCAAATGCAAAAAAAAATTCCCTGGTCTAGTGCTAGTGAAAAGGGGATAGACTCCTTCATTGTCTGGCTGATACTGACAATTTTACTTTATCATAATTTACTCAGACTATCAGTCTATGGCAGTCAGTCATCAGCTCAAATCAGAAATAAATAAAGAATAAGCTCCAAGTGAGACTCCCACTCATGTCCCCTTTTACTTCAGGAAGACTATCAATATACAGAAGTTGCTTGACCAGTAATTATTGTTTATTATAAGTTCGCTTACAGTACTAGCTGTTCCATATGGTCACTCATCTCAGAACTCAACAGGCACACCACTACTTAACTTTGGTGATCTAATTGAAATTGGTACTTTCAACCCATCCCCTCCACTATGAGTAGGATGTGACACAAGGTCAACTTTTAAGAGGAGTACAGTTGGTTTGAATTCAGAGTTTTTACTTCCTCTTGACTGGTTACCTAACCAAGGCTAAAAATCTCAGTGTATTCTACTATTTACCCATAGTTGCGGGTAGAACAGTTGGATACATGCCTTTCCCAAGGACATTAGTGCAAAGTGAAATGCAAACAGCCTTGTTCAGGATTTGAACTTGGATCTCTGATTCCATTAAGTATGACAATAACTGTTATGCTAATTGCACCTCCATGTAACTTGGCTGTAAGTCTGAGAGTTTTATAGTTGGAAGAAGATCAAATATAACCTTTAAACTCATTTACCATTTTTGCTTAATTGCTTGACCTTATAATTATTCATTTTTATATACACAAATAGTAAAGCAGCGGGTTTAGCTCAGTTAGTAGAGCATCCAGCTAGGAATCACAAGGTTCCGGTTTGATACCAGTCCCTTCCAACTCAACGTATGAGTAGCACAGCTTTGGTAATATGATTTGTGTGGTAAAATGGGGAGCTGCTGGTAGGTGTGGTACTCCACCTCAGCAAAAAAAAAAAAAACAAAAAAACAAAACAAACTCCCTGGTCTAGCACTAGCAAAAAGTGGATAGACTCCCTCGCTGTCCAACTGATACCGACAATAGGCCACTCTGCCAACTTTACATTTTAATAGTAATGGTTGTAGTAATACTATATTGATGTTATTTTTAATTGATAAAGCATAAAGTAAGTAAAGCCATCGGGATGGTCTAAAGTCAGTATCAGCCAGGCAGCGGGGGAGTCTATCCCCTTTTACTAGTGCTAGACCAAGGAGATTGTTTTTGATGTCTGAGGCAGAGCACCACATCTACCATCAGCTCCTCACTTTACTGCACAGATCCCTGTGCTACTCATATGCTGAGTTGGTGAGGGCCTGTATTGAACTCGGAACCTTGTGATTCCTAGTTGCATATTCTACCAACTGAGCTAAACCATTTTAACTAGTGTTTATCTTTGTTGCTCATCCTTTATAAAAGAGATGAGAGTTTGAGTCTTGACTAGAACTTAGTTTTTACTTATTTCTGATTTATATTATTTACTCAAGGATCTGAGTAAATTTTGGTTTGGTTGGTTTCTTTGATTAATAGTGTATCAACCTTTGTGGGTAATGCCAAAGCCATCATTGTAGAAAAACAGTAGTGGTACTATTTAACCCATAGCTGGGGGTGGGATCAAGGGTTCCTACCTTTCCCAAGAGTATTAGTCCAAAGTGAACATAATAGTGCAACTTGAGTTCAAACTCACTACAATGTCACAGTCCAATATGTTAGCCACTATGCCATGGGGTCTTCCCCAGTAAATTTTGATAAGGAACTAAATTAAGATGAAAGCAATACTGGTAAAAAAAAATGAATAACGGATGACAAGAGAAATATTTCAATACTAGCAGGACCAGTGGATATACCACAATATAATTTATTACAATGTTTGATATGTTTACTTAAGAGCTATCAAAATAGTTCAATATGTAAAGAGTATAATAATCTTGATTTAACTCTATCTCACTTTTTTCTTTTTTTCCTTCTTTTCATTATGTTTGATTGAAACAGATTAGCATTATCACTTCCGTGTACTCACATCCACTCTTTATCTTTTCCCTACTCTCTTTCTTTCTTATATTTTTTTCAGTGTAGCATGTCCTTTTTCTTGCCTTTCATTCTTTATAATAAAAATGGAATGGCTCATTATTTAGCTGAGGTGACAACACTCATAAGAAATAAGAATTCAGCGGATAAGCAACACCAAATAATCAGGACTTACATCTCATCTTGGACAATTTGGATGGTCTTATTTTTAACCAGAGGGTGTTGCAATGGTCGGAAGATTAAGGAACAAGAGTATTAATATATGGATATTCTTTGGTCCTGTAGTGATTTAACAGGATAATTGATTAACTCCAAAAATGCTCAGGATTAAATGGCCTCTAGCTACTAACAAAAGGGAATGGCAGGAGTTCGATAGTAACATTGTAGAGATGTTGCTCGTGACTGCAAAAGTTGTAGCAAATACGAAAATATGCACAAATAGAATCTACTATCTTATACATATACCGAGCAAGTCTCTGCTTGACTGTTGTGTATCCCAGGGCCATTATATAATAATTCCTGAACTATTTGTTAAATTACATAGAGTGAATCATGAAAGGAGGTGGCTTACTAACAGTTCAAGGTTACTGGCAGAACAGATATGATGTTGCAAAACCTGAAATCTGTAAGGATACCGGGATAACATCACTGATGACCTCCTTTAGTGCATTTTGGTGATGTTTAACAAGACCAGTTATGCATTTCTTTAATTTGACTTGAGAAGAAACAGGAGAATGTTTACTTACCGCCCCAAAGCTGGCCAGAATCTGTTGTTTTGCATGCCAAATAGATTCACCAAGTTGGAACTGCAAACATTTCTGAAACAATAAAAAAGAAAAAACAAATAATAATAATGAGACTGAACAGATGATATGAAGGGCACACTTCTGTGATGCAGTCCCAGATTAAGCTAAGGTTAGTCAATATCAATAAAAATGATAACAAATGATTTATTTGGTTTGGTTTCTTTCTTTAATGGCATATTCTGTGGGTTATTTAATGCCAAAGCCATCAATGTAGAAAAACAGTAGTGGTATTATTTAACCCATAACTGGAGAGATGAAGGGGTTCATACCTTTCCCAAGGGTATTAGTCCAAAAGGGAACATATTAGCAAAACTGGAGTTCATTCAAACTCACTTACTGCAATGTCACAGTCCACTACACCATGGAGGACTCCCTCTAACTGATTTGTGATATGTATATATATTTACCAACTCCTCCACTTGAGCAGGATGTGACACAAGGCCAGTTTCTCAAGCAGAGTTTAAGAGGTTTAATTCAGTTTTACCTTCTAGATTGGTCCTATCCAAGGTTACAAAACCCAGTCTGCCCTACTATTTACCCATAACTAGAGTAGTTGGATGCATAATTTTTCCCAAGGGTATTAGCGATTTGTGATATGTATATGCATGAAAATTTCTTCAACCATAAAATGGTTATTAACACTTTAAAACAGAGACTATGATACTTAGTTGCCATTGTTGTTATAGAAGAGCAATTCAGTCAAAATGGTATGAGCCTTTCTTTTTTTTTTCTTTTTTCTTTTTTCATAGTTATTTTCTGTTTGATTAGTAAGCAGATTAAGCAACAAAGGCAAAGGCCTCATTTGCATGGGTCTGAAATCACTTCTCCTTTTTTTTGCTAATGAAACTCATTTATTCAGCCAGAAGGATAGAAATCTTGGACCTTATGGCTACTGAATTATTGCTCTAACCATTACTCTTAAGTGCTTCTGTTTATGAAGTCTGCTTCAAATAGACAACTCAAAATTCAGTCATTAGGATACATGAAAAAACTTATGTCTTACTAATTCTTCATCAGTTATAAAGGATCACGTGTGTGTGTATCTCTCTCTTTATAAACACACACACACACAAATTATATATATACATACATATATAAACACACACACACTAATTATATGTATATATATATATACATATATAAATACACACACACACAATTATATATATATATATATATATATATATATATATATACACACACACACTAATTATATATATATATATACACACATATACACACACTAATTATATATATTTATATATACATACATGTACACACATGTGCATGTACACACACACGTGTGTGTGTGTGTGTGTGTGTGTGTGTGTGTGTGCGCAATGAAACAACATAGACATAAAATGTGGGACAAGGTCATCATAATTGGTAGTTAGCGCGACTTTCTTGGAGTAAATGCAGGAACTGTCTACTTCAGTGAAGCAGGATGAAAAACATTTTAATTAGCTTGAATATTCAAAGATTAAGCCAATATTACACCTACCTACTACCCACATTCTGTGAGTGTGTGTGTGTGTGTGTGTGCGCGCGCGCGCTTGTGCTTTTATGTATGACAGGAGAAGATTAAGGAAGGGACATAAGGAACCTGATTCTCCCACTTTTAAGGAAGGTAAAAATTATTAGTTACATAAGCATCTTCTACATTTACTGAATTTAGGACTCATTTGTAAACACTTATGTGGACATACATATATGCATATGTACTCATAAAGGCACATATAAACACATGGACAAATACAAAGGTGACACACACACTCTCTCACAAATACAAACATTATGCACTAATATATATATATATATATATATATGCACACTAGCTGTACCTATGGAAATTCCACAGAATTTTTGAGAAGGTCAAAGTTGATAACAACACTATCAAAGTCAAGAATGATTATAAAAGCCATCAACAAAATAATTGCTTATTAAAAAAAAACAAAAAAAACAACATGTTATCAGAAAAAATAAGACTGGAAAATAATTATAAAACAGTTATTCATTTTCAGTCTTATTTTTATAATAGCCTGCTTTGAAAAAAAAGAAAAAAAAAAAAAAGAAAATGTTTTTAAAGCAAAATATGCAAATTAGCTAACCCCATTTGTAAACAATTGCTACCTTTGTTAAGTTATATAGTAAGCTACTCAGAAATTTATTTGAGTTTTGAAAAAGTGGTTGTTTTGGTGGCATTTTCTTATGTAGGACCCACACACAAATAAACCAGCAGATAAACAACATAAATACAGTATATATGCATACACATATTATTCAGAAATAGGACCTTTCTAGAAAGTAAGGTACAAACATTCATTAATCCAAAATCTCTATTACTATACAAATAAAATATTGTGAACATGTTAGCATCATTACTATGCTACTTTTCCACTTAGTTGTCACAGAGTTTGACTTGGTTTAATGCATATCAACCTTTATGGGTTATCTAATGCCAAAGCCATCCTTGTAGAAGAACAATAGTGGTACTATTTAACCCATAGTTGGGGGGAAGGGGGTTTATACCTTTCCCAAGTGTATTAGTCTGAAAGTGCATGTAATAGCATAAATGAAGTTCAAACTCAATTACTGTGAAGATGTCACAATCCAGCACATTAGCCACTACGCTACATAGACTCCCACCCCCTCATTGAGTTTGAAGCACCTGTCTCATCAATAAATGAGTACATAAATAAATACCTGAAAGACATGCTATCAAGTGAATGGAACCACATGTGCATCTCTGCAATGACAGTGGCATGTGCATGGAACCATTTCCAGGATAAATTTCATTTTATGTATTTATATATTTACCAACTCCTCCGCATGAGCAGGATATGACACAAGGTCAATTTATTAAGCAGGGTTTAACAGGTTTAAATTCAGAAATTTACCCATAGCTGGAGGGAGAGTAGTTGGAAGCATATCTTTTCCCAAGGGTATTAGTGCTATGTGAAATGCAAACAGCTTCGTCCAGGATTTGAACTCGTGTCGACGAGTCCATATCCTACGACTCTAACCATTACACTATGTGCTTCCATTATAAATGTCATTTGAAGAGCCCAGACAGATGATAATATGAAAGACTCAAGACTATACTATAAATGAATGCAGTAAAACATCCCAACTATATCACTGGAGCCATTCTTTTATTAGATTGGCCATGTATGGCATGGTATTGGTATGCAGTAGGATGATACCTTTACGCAAACATAATGGTCAGTTTCGATGTACAGCTTCCTTTAGTCGGTCCAGTATTTCACACTATCTGACTGCATTGAATGTCTGGCCATGCAGATATGAAGTATACAATCAACACACGTTTTCCATCCCAGAACACAGTTACCATCAATCACTTCCCTGACTGCTGAACTTTGTTTTGTTTTTTCCCAGAGGGCAGTGATCATGGATGTTTTGAGATTATATGCCTCTGGAGTAAAATGGTGCAGTTCTCATTTTCCATGATCATGTATTCCAAAAGGTCTCAATCAGCTCCTTTTATATCATTCTAAAAGAAGACACTCATAGTGTAATGGTTATTGTCATAGGAAATGGACATGGTGACCTGAGATTAAATCCTGGACAAGGCCATTTGCATTTCACAGTGTTAATAGTCATTAATCCAACTATTCTCATTCTAACTATGGGTTAATAGTAGGGCAGATTGGGCTCTTTAACCATGGCTAGTTAACCAGCCTAGGAGAAGGAAAACTCTGAATTCAAACCTGTTAAACTCCGCTTAAGAAATTGACCTTGTGTCACATCCTACTTGTGCAGAGGGGTTGGTAAATAAATATATATATAAGTCATTTTTACATCAAAATATTCTAAATTCTGGAGAAGAATGTTATGCAACTCTCTTCTGGCTGGTATCCAAATGAAGAGATTCCACAACAATGCAAGTAAATACATATATCATTCTAAAAGCTGAAACTTGGTTTCTTTAATCAATTGCTTTGGGACCCAACAAGGTGGCACTTTCTGATATCCCAATTTCTTGTGGATGATTTTGTGGACCATTGGCATTGGAAGTTTGTTTTATGCTCTTCCTTACATCTTCATTCTTGGTTGGATCTCAAGGTAAAAGAATGAATTTTCCCAGTTTTTTTTTAATTTACACTGTAACCTGCTGATGATTTTGTGGTTTTGAAAATGATTTTCTATATTCAAAAATCATGGTAGCAAAAGAGCTGCTCAAGGGCAGATAATCCAAATAAATTCCATAACAGCTATATTACCAATTTAGATCAATATAATGCAACTCTCAACTCAAATTTCAAGAACTCAAAATGTTCAACTGAAAAACAAAGTTTAATAGAAGTCTTCAATTTCACTCAGTTACACTAGTGACATGATTTATTGATAAACTTTACAGCAAAAAATATGTAATATAAGCCAAAAATACCCATCTTTAATTGGATTTTGTAATCTTATTCCAAATACAAGTGGTTCTTTCATTATTTCACCTAGCAAGAATATGCATCCTCTGCTGGGTGTAAGTATTTAAGTTTTAATGTAATGTAATGAAATATACTAAATTAGAAAGACTAACAAAATTAAATAAGAATGCATATAAAAAGATTAAACTTATTCTAATTATATTCTAATTAGTTTCTATATAAAATCATTCGTAGGATTAATTTTAATATGTTAGAGAATAAAACAATAATATTAGAGATCAATAACACCAAGTAATTATTTATTAAAACCAGCATGCAAATTAATCACACTATATCTTATGTAAACCTTTATTTCTTGGTGATCCATAAGACACATTGCAGGATTTTAAATGCACTAATAACGTGTGGTTTTGAGGCAAATCTAACTTAGATTTTCATAGAGACATTGTTAATAAATAAGATTTATTCTATATACTAATGATTTCGACTATAGATTAAATACTCATTGATAGACTTACACAAGTCCTATTGTGACATAGGCAGTGATGTAGTTTTGGTTACAGACAGACAGACACAGAATCTCTATTATAATAAGAATTACAAGTTTTAATACCCATTGGTTAGATTCTAAATTCTGGCTTAGGGTAATTTTTTAAGCAAAAAAAACCTACTTATACACCAGTGTATACAGTAATTGACATTAAAAGATTTTCAAAGGAACCTTGAGTGCTATTATTATGAGCAACCAGTCTGGTATACCGACAAGACCTGTTATATGACTCTTCCCTATAGACAAATAGAGAAATAACTATGTCTAATGAAATGTTGCCTTTGCATCAAACTAGCCAGTTTAACTATTCAAACATTTTTAAGCAGTTTATGAATCACAGAATTGAGAATAAAGAAGATGCAAATCATCATATTTTTTTTCCATCCTAATCATCCGGTGTTTTGTCTGATATTATTATCATCTTCACACAAAAAAAGCAGTTTATTATTTTTAATTCTCAGCTTTCTAAAAATGGTTACCTCTTTGGTAATCAGCAAGAGAAAATTCCTAATGCTATTAATAAGCTATTTTAACACACACAATATACATACATACATACATACACACATATATATATGTATATATATATATATATATAGATAGATAGAGAGAGAGAAAGAGAGAGAGAGAGAGAAGATAAAGGTAAAAGTATCCAATCGACTGGTAAGTTGGGGTTGATTCTATTTGGGAACATTTATATCCTCTGTATATCCACAATGCATGCCTATGCAGATATACACCTACAGATTTATACAAGGATTATTGTTGAGGTTGAGAACTTTTCAGCAAACCCTATATATACACAAAAGTCAAGGATAAACTCATGTGATGTTCTCCTGTGGAAACGTAAACATGGACACACCAAAGTAGGCCAACCAGCAAAAACTTACATTGATCAGCACTGTGTAAATTGTGGATGCCGTGAGGAAGACATACTAGGAACAATGACCAATAAGGATGAATGGTGAGAAGGAGTCATGAAACTCTGTGCTGTCAGCATCACTTGATGATTATTCACCCAACCACTTCACCATAGGTAGGGTGTGGCACAAGGTCGCAAGTAAGGCGCATTCAGTGTGGGTCAAACTCATTATTCAGTAGTAATGGATCTGCAGGACTAACTTGCTAACCATTACACCATGATGGGACTTGCTAACGATTACACCATAATGTTGTTATTGGATTGTTGAATAAATATCTTAGAAGGCATTTTGCTTCTGTTGCAGTAAGTTTTGATGATAGCTGATGAGGCCAATAGAGAAGAGATTGTTTTTTGATTTTGTGAAAGCCAATAAGCAGTAAAAATACCAGCCATTGAATGTAAATGGCTGTCTCTTCCTTAACTAAACACCTACTGACTTCTCTGTATTGGGAATAGAATAGGGCAGTTTATGTTGGCTTGGGGGTCTGTCAGAGTTGGGTAGTAAGAAATCAATGTACACAAAGCCTCTTGTGCATTACACGGAAACTCTGTTGTTCCTCTAGCAGTGGAAATAGGAAAGGAGTTCAAGGCCACAGTGCCAAAATCAGTTAGGAATACAAGTAAGATTCAATGAAGAAAGGCATCTTTATATGCATATGTGAAACAACGCATTTAATAGACAGAAAAAAAAGTTGCAGTGGGGATATCCTCCAAGCAGAAACACAACCATCTCTAGCAATTGATTTGAAATCAGGCAGTTTAATAATAACTATTTGTTGTCTCAGAAGTTGTTTTTGTTATTGGTGGTGGTGGTGTGTGTGTGTGTGTGTGTGTGTGGGGGTTTCGAGATGGTAGCATGAATGGTTGTAGGTGTCTTTGAGCTTCTAACCTTCTTTTCAGTAGAAGTCTATAAGTGGTGGTTTAACATTTCAAATAGTGGAAGCCTCTTTTTTTTTTGTTAATTCTTTTTATTTTAATTCTTTTTTTCCTCTTTTTATTTTTAGAATTAGGCTTCTTCCAACCAAAGACTTTTTTCATAGAATAGGTGAAAAGAAATGTTCTGTAAATGGCTAAAAGAAAGAACCACCATTCAATGTGTGCACATGCAGCTTCTTCAATTACTTATGATTGCTTCATTAAAAAACAGGCATGTATGGATGAAGATAAAGATAAAACTATATTTACTTATCTATATATACATATTTGTGATCAATGTGCAAAGAAGTCTTTTTAATACTTTTTTTCTAAAAATAGGTTTTTCTTTTTAATGAAAGTATTTAAAGGACAATTTTGGTTATTTCCTATAACTCCATAAACAAAGGGGAACCACTCCTGACTGATAAATTATTTATTTCCCCATTAAACTAACCCTAACCCTAAACCCTAACCCATTCTTCTTTTTTCCTAGTAGATCAATAAATAAATAAATAATTCATCAGTCATGAGTGGTTCCCCTTTGTTTATTTTCTTTCTCAAATTTTAACTGTTTTCTTTCTTTTTTTAAAGATACAAATTCTATCTCTGTTTACTTTCTTAACCTAGTCTATTAATTCTCATTATATTTGTATATTAATTAGAGGCTTTATATATAACAAAATGTCCCACTATTATTGCTGTAAGACAGATTAAATTAAACTTAGTAAATAAAGGGCAGCTATCAATAGAGCAATGTTTAAGACAATAACTCCTATCATGATGAATTTGATCCTCACTTGTGCCTTACAAAAGTAAGCATAGTAAATTAATAAAGAAGAATGAGGTAGGTTATAAAAACATTATTTACCCTACAAGTAGGATTTGATGCAGGGTCACAAGTATGAGGCATCCAGCAGAGGATTGAACTTGCTTTTCAGAAGTAACAGATTTGCGAGATTAGCTTGCTAACCATTACACCTTAACAGGATACCCCTTTACATCATGACAAGATACTCCAGAGAATGAGAAAGGTTAGAATGAGGGTTAGAATGAAGGAAATTATAATGAGAGAAAAATGAAGAAAGATATACTGAGAGAAGTATGAGGAAGGTTAGAATGAAGAAAGTTATACTGAGAGAGAGAGAGAGAGAGAGAGAGAGAGAGAGAGAGAGAGAGCATAATTTACTTTTTAGATTTATTAAGTTTAACAGTTTGGGTACCCCATATTTCTGGACGTGTGCTAATGAGAATTGAACTCCCTAACAATGTATGTTATCCCAACATATCATACCATTTTGGAACCAAGCCAACTCTGAGAGCAAATTAAAAGCATTCTGGGTTCAATCTGGACCCACAATCCTGAAATTTTACTTAGGCTGATTTAGTAATCTATTCCTCATGACCAATAGGTATTATTAGTATCATTTTGATTTTTTGGACTGTCTTCATCTTTATCGTGATATATAAAAAAACGCAACATTTTGGCTGTTGTACCCTCTGGCCTTCTTTAAGTGCATCTTGTCTGTCTGAGCATAGCATCTACATGACTCACTTTGAGAAAAAGAATTTACTGATATAAACATATAAAGCCACTGGGAGCACTCTATCCGTTTAGGAGAGCTATGCAATTTTAGTGTAATTAGAGGTCACCAGAAAATTCCATTTTCAGAGAGCTCAACCCATATAAAAAAAAACTTTTCAGCTGTTGTACCCTCCAGCCTTCTTCAGATGTATCTTGTTTGTCTGAGCAAGGTACACCTGAAGAAGGCCAGAAGGTACAACATCCGAAACATGTTTTTTTAAAATTATATATATCATGATAAAGATGAGGACAACAGTCAGAAAAATCAAAATAATACATATCAAGCCTCATCTAAAAGAAATTCAGACCAATAGGTATTATTAGATTCAGTTATTAACAAATGCATGTGTTTGGCTACCCAGAACTGGCAGGTTTGATTGAAAAAGGTTAAATTTTAATACAACAATCATAGTTGAGTCCTCACAAAACACAGTTTGATATAATACCTGTTCTTATTTGTAGTAATAAAGTGTGATGGAAAAATTCAGGATCAGTTTATGCAATCTAAAATCCTGTCTGTAAGGCAGGTTTTCAGCTAGTGTAGATAAAATAGCATTTAACAAATTTTAAACCTGAATCAAAAGTTCTTCATAACTCACATTTAAACATAGACAAAGTTTATCTGTATTGATGAGATGAGGCTTGATATCAATAATTTTGATATTTCGGACCGTTGTTCTCATGTTTATTGTGCTATGTATAAACACAATGTTCAGGCCACTTATTTTTTCTATATCTAGTCACATTTCTGTCAATAAATCTGGTGGCCTTTATGCTGCTGGCAGCCCCTTGAACTAATGATATTTTAGCTCTGAAACCATGTTTGAATTCAAGGTTATCGTTTAATGACGACTTATTTTAAGGCAATGAAAAAAAACACCTAAGCAAGCCCTGAGGTTACAGTGGCCTGAACATTATGTTTATACATACCACAATAAAGATGAGGACAACAGTCTGAAATATCAAAATTATTCATAGACAAAGTTGAGATGTAAAAACTAGTTCCAACGAAAATAGAATAATCCATTGCTAAAATACCTTTCAAATAAAAAGAAGTGTGTGTGTGTGTGTGTGTGTGTGTGTGAATTTTATTAGGTTTATGGGGCAATATCAACCCTCTATATGGTTGACTATTTTTAGACAACATCAAACGACATGTCATCTATTAGTCACTATATATCTTGCTAACAGAGTAACAAGCTTTTGCCACTGAGAAATGATAAACATCAAATATTGGTGGTGTCAGGTAAACAGCCACGAGTTGGTTGACAAATGTGCAACTCTCACGTGAGTAAACATGTGGTCTATTCCGAAGCCATGTGATTAGCCCTAGTCGTGATGCCCCATATCCAATGTGTGTTCCTTGTTCAATCAGTCCTTGCCATGTGACTGTATCAGGACATGTTTTGGATAGAGGTGACCACTAATAAAAGATGATCACATGATTTGGGAATGTGCCTCATGCTTATTCACTCACGTTATTGGAAGAAAAGGGGGAAAATAAAAGAATATAAAACAGGTTCAAATTAGGGTAAACCAAAAGTATTTTTCATTTTTTTCAAGACCTTTACTCCAAAGCTTATTTCATATAGACATCTAAAGGCTATGATTCAGATCATATTATATATATATATATATATATATATATATATATATATATATATATACACACACACTTTCAATAAGAAAAAAAACTCAAACCATCATTTGGCTATTATAAATTTATTTCAACTGGTAACTCAATAAATGAGCCCAGTTTTGTGAGACAGCCATTACATAATATTATTATGTTATGTAATGTCTATCTGACGAAACTAGGCTCATTTATTGAGTTACTAACCAAAATAAATTTATAATAGCCAAATATATATATATATGAGAATTTATGTGTGGGCTGTAAAAAGAAACCCCTCCACCTCATGAAAAATGAATAATTGAAACAATTAGAAAATTCCAGAAAGATTCTTACCTGCACATTGAGTTCTGGCAGGGAAATCCTGATATAGGCAGTTCCAACATTTTCTTGGTCAGGAATTGGAATATAGTCACTTGAATTCATCATGAGATCAACATCTTCCAGATCCATTGTGAAATTATAATCATCCCTAAAGGATGGCATTCCACGGACAGTGGCGTTTCTGTTCACCATTTTCTAATGTTGACAGTGATACCACATTAATTAGATCACTGAAATAAAGAAAAGAATTAAATATAGTAAACCAATTAGATAATTTAGAATTTATCTTTTCATTTGTAAAACAGTTTTAACAAAAAGAGTCGTGGCATGATAAAAAAAAAAGGACACACCTATCATATTTGGTAACATAACTCATAAGAGATATGATTAATTAAGTGCACATGTAACTTAGGATGAATATATAAAGTGATAAATAAGCATTTGAAAAAAAGGAAGCAAAGTGTATTTTGCAGAGAGTATTTTCATCTGATCCTTTTGAGAGTTCAGCACTTAGACCTGGATGTTCAAACCCACATTACTGGAAATGGTCAAATAAGGTTTGATATATATAAATTGAAATAAAGAAACCTTTTGTTTTATTTGATTTCTCTTTCTATCTTGAATAAAATGGGAACCATTTTATCTTAAGGCATGGAGGCTGCTGTCAAAATTTATTTATTACATTTGACGTTGATCATTTTACAAAATGTTCTAATTAACTAGCAAGAATATGACCCCTCCAGATGTATGTATTTAAGTCTTAATGTAATAAAATATATTAAATTAGAAAGACTAACAAAATTAAATAAGAATGCATCATATAAAAAAATTACACTTATCTTAATTATATTTTAATTGGTTTCAATATAAAATCATTCAGATGATTAATTTTAATATATTTCAGAATAAAACAATAATATTAGAGATCAATAACACCAAGTAATTATTTGTTAAAACCAGAATGCAAATTAACCACACCATATATTATGTAAACCTTTATTTCTTAATGATATATAAGACAAATTGCAAAATTTTAAATGCACTAATAGCATGGGCTGTTTTGAGGCAAATCTAATTCAGATTTTCATAGACATTGTTAATGAATAAGATTTATTTTATGTACTAATGATTTTGACTATAAATTAAATTCTCATTGATAAACTTATGCAATTCCTGAGGATATTGTGATGTAAGCAGTGACAGAGTTTAGGTTACAGATAGGCAGACACTGAATCTTCATTATAATAAGATATACAGGCATCAAAAGTAATAATTTTTTTTCTTCTAAGATTCAACCTAAGTAATGCCAAATTGTCCACTACTCAACAAAATGTGATGATGATATAACAATAAGATGTTAAAAATAAATAGGAAGAATGATTGGTGAGGAATGAATTCAAATTAGAATATGAATGTATAGATGGACAGTGAATGACTTTTAAGTGTCTAAGGACAATGAGATACTTATTGACCTTGTCTCAAGATCATATGTTGTTGAAAAAAAACAAAACAATTCTCACATATGAGTTTGTTTCACATATCAACTGTTCTTGGGAAGAATTTGTTTTTTAGTGGAACTTTTATCAACAATAAGGAATGTCAAGAAAGCATGGATGAGATTCTCCAGACTTGGTGCACCATGTTTTAACTAGAAACTCCCATATTGGCCATATTAGGACATGAAGCTTATCTAAACACCAACCACGGAAGTAGCAGTATTTAATTTACTAACAGTTATGTCAGTATTCTTAAACACTCCCCTCATATTATTTGAGTGATCTGTTTGAGAATACTGACATGGATGACTTTTTGTCCTTCTTAAGAGAAATAGAAATGTGTTGAAAATTGTGAATCAGATATGAGATACATCACAAAATACATCTACAAAAATTAAACCAGTAAAGGGAGCTTTAGTGCCAACTTTTGTCTGATGTTCTGACAGTTTTTGGCATTAAATGAACCACAGGATAATTATACCATTAAACAAACCAAACGAAACGAAATGAAGTTAATGAAAATTATTTATACTAATTTGAAACATGAAACTTTTATCAAAATCACTCATTTTGGCATTAAATGACCCGAAAGGGTTGATATGCTGTAAACCAAACTAAACCAAACCTCTTCTTAGCAAAGGGTTATGAAAAAGTACTTACTGATGGCACAAAGATTTAATGCAATAAAAACATTAAAAAAGATAAGATACTCATTAACTTTGGCTTTAAAGAATTCAAATTATATTCAACAACAAAATAAAAGTGAAAATATTTGTTCCTCATTGCAGCTGTTCCTAGAATAAAGCTGTTTGAGTCAACAAAGTATAAATGTGATTCACTAGATTTGTCAAATTGAGTTCTGATTGAAAATTCCTGGACTGATGTAATTTAATGT
Source organism: Doryteuthis pealeii (assembly GCA_023376005.1). NCBI lineage: Eukaryota > Metazoa > Mollusca > Cephalopoda > Myopsida > Loliginidae > Doryteuthis > Doryteuthis pealeii. The sequence continues at coordinate 107,508,995 of CM042146.1, forward strand.
ATGCAAGACATTTCCTACACATGTATCAAGATAAAGATGGCTGTGTGTGGTGTAATGGTTAAGTTGTAGGAAATAGACTTGTCAACCAGAGTTTAAATCCTGGATAAGGCTGTTTGCATTTCACATAGTGCTAATACTCTTGGGAATGGTATGAATCCAACTAATCTCCCTCCAGCTATGGGTAACTAGTAGGGCAGACTGGGCTCTTTAACCATGGCTAGGTAACTTGTCTAGAAAAAGGAAAACTCTTATTTCAAACATTTTAAACTCTTGTGTCACATCCTGCTCATGCAGAGGGGTTTGGTAAATATATATATATATATATATATCAAGATAAAGATCACTGTTCATTTATATATAGTATTAAATTCCTTGGTCAAAATATTTTTTCTTGTTTTCTATATAAAAGTCTCTCCATCTCTATTTTTCATTAAACAAAGATTTGCATTATATATATATATATATATATATATATATATATATATATATATATATATATATACATAATTTGATACTTATACAAACAAATGAACATAATTAAAATATGTATTAATAATTCTCTAAGCTTACCATTGTAAAAATCTCTCAAATTAGCTGACCTTTTCTCTATTAATATTCTTAATGATGTTTCAGTGCTTTTATAAAACAGTCCTCCCATTTTGTTACTATTTTTAGATTCTTAACTGGTTTATAGTAAAATAATTTATATTTAAAAATACTGGACTTTCATAGATTAGGTTTAATAAATTCTGTTTATATATATATATATATATATATATATATAGTCCACAGACACTGTGTTTCAACATATCATAACCCCTCAGTGTAGCTAGACTTAGCAGGCTACCTTCAGCCGGGATCAAAACCAGACCGATTTTTTCATCAGTCAGAATTCCTAACCCCTGTGCCATCAGCAAACCTACAAGTGGGAGGGAGAATTTAACTAATAAATACATATGTATATATCTAAAGGCCAAAAGAGAGCTCCATCCATTTTATAGGAAAGGCTTGCAATATACATATATAGATTTTTAAAAAATTTCTCAAAGTACAATAGCTTCAGATTCATAAAGTAATTTTTGAAACCATCAAAATATCAAAACATGTAGAGGAATTCAAGAAACATTTGTCAGTAGTAAGTAGAATAAATTCCTTTGTGTATAAATCTTGTATTATATAATATGTGTTTATAATGATGATTAATATCTGTGATTTTATTCTTAATAAAATCAAACATTTTAATTAAAGGAATTACAATTCCCCTTGTTTTATAATCTTTAAATAAATAAATAAATAAATAAATAAATAAAAATCCCTGATAAAATTCTTAGCAGCTTGAATTAAAAAAGATTAAAATAATCTTTATTTTGTTGTTATTTATTTGTTGCAAATCAGATGAAGGTTTTACGTAATGCAAACTAAATAGTATACAATGCTGGTTTCTGTTTTTATTTATTTATATATATTTTGTCAGTGAGATATTGATTTGAAAAGGTTTAGATTTTTTTTTTTTTTCAAAAAAAAAAAAAAAAAAAAAAAAAAAAAAGAAAGATTAAACCTAAAACCCCTCTATTTACAAATTTCAAGGATATACAGGAAAAGGCAGTGAAGAAACGGGCAAATCCCCACCCCCCTAATTTTTTTTTAATCATCCCGGTAAGTAGATTTTGTTCAAGGAATTAAAATCAACTCGCAGGTTCAACAGAGCTGAAATTTTAAGATGGCCTCAAGGATATTGATTCAGCTAATTCAAACAAAAATTTAAATAATGGATCAGGGAATCATTCTTATTTTCTCACCTCATTATTTACAAGGCTAATTTACCCCTTCCTTATATATATATATATATATATATTCGTAGTTATTTAGTATTGGAGAATTGAAAATAAAGTGTTCAATGGCAGGTGTAAGACCTATTTAATAATAATAATCATTTCTTCAAGTATTCTAATCTAATCTAATATGAATAATTTTCAAACAGATCTACTTGATCTATGTATGGGATCCTAATAGGTACTACTATTTCTGGGTGAGAGTGGATCTGGGAGTAATGCTAATAACTTAGGAAAAATCAAAACTGAGTTTTGTAGAAATCAACCCACAACTACTCTGATTCTAACTATTCATTGAATTGTAGAAGTGGTACGAACAAAAAATCCCAAGGCAGCATTCCAAACTCCCAAAGCTCTAGAACTGGAGACTCAATCTGTGTGCGTGTGTGTGTAAATATGAATAACACCCCCAAAAGTATTTATGCAATTTTATTTTTGGTTACAGTGTTTCAATGTTGGAAAGTTTGGTAATAAATAATACCTAACAATATCCATTTTGATGGATATAATGTTTCACTAGATATAATAAAATCCTGGTATGTTTGGTTTAGAAAAAATTTTGCATCAAAAATTGTTAGAGGTGTACTTATTTATGGGAGATATTGTAGCTTTATTTCAGATAATGAGTTTTATCAATCACAGTAGATTTATGAAATATTGATTACTTTAATTAAATTTCTTGAATTATTAAGCTAATAATAATATTAATAAGCTAATATTAATAATAATACTAATAATAATATTATTAAGTTAATAATAGGCTGGGGCTTTAGAATACACCAACTGCACCTTTGAAGTGGGGTAACACCCCCTCTCTTAATGAGGCCACCTGTTAGCTGTGGGTGGCAACCCATGATGCTTAAGTATGGAACCCTGGTGGCTGAACAGTCAATGACATGCAGCACACTACTTTGGGTCTTACTTAGGCTAGATGAGCGGGCGGAGAGGCCTCCTCTGCTCAATTGGCTGGTCACATCAAGCCCTAACACCTATATGATTGTCCGAACCCTATTGCCCTTATGGCAAGCTCCAACCCTTTTTATCATATATGTGCTAGAAGGCGGTGACTGAGGGTCTTAATGTCCTGGGAATGACGTTAAACTCTATCTGATGGTGTAGTTCCAATTCTGGAACTATGGGGAATGTGGAGTACTCTTTTATCACCATTACTCCCAGGTCTACTATGATCCGAAGTGGTAGTACCTGTTAGGATCTCATCTATGGGTTAAACAGAAAAAAAAATGAATTTAAAAAGACCGTACCAAACCATAGCAAAGGAAAAACTGTCATCTGTTAAGAAAGAAAGTAAATATTTAAACGTTTTTTTCTATCATTAGGGAGATGGCTTAGTTTATTTTCTCTGAACTGAATTCATAATACTCAGTCTCAGTTTAACCAAGACTTAGAATTGAAACCAAAACCTTTTTGCTCACAATTCACAAGTAAAGTAAAGTTAGCGGAGTGGACTATTGTTGGTATCAGTTGGACAGCGAGGGATCCTGTCCCCTTTTTGCTAGCGCTAGATCAGGGAGATTGTTTTTTGCTGAGGTGGAGCGCCACACCCACCATTAGCTCCACACTTTATCGCACAGATCAAATTACCCAATCTGTACTACTCATGCACTGAGTTCGTGGGAACCAGTATCAAACCAGGAACCTAGGCAGGTGCTCTATTGACTGAGGTAAACCTGCCCCTTGTAACTAGTTGGATATAACTGCCTCAAGTCCTGTAATTAAGGATGATCTGTGTATACTAAAATACACATTCTAATTTGGTTTGAGTTAATCTCACAAAATTCACAAAAAAAACAAAAAAAACAGTACAAAACATATTCAATTTAATTCTATGACATAGAAATTTGTGTTTAAAACTATGCAATCATTCCATTAAAATAAATTATTACTAATATATCACTAATCCGATTTATGATGTATTGTAATATAGTATTAAGTGTAAAATATTGGACTCATAATGTATAATAAAATAATACTCAGCACAAAATATTAAGTTTATGGGTTTATGTATTTATCAACTCTCCACACAAACAGGACGTGACACAAGGTCAATTTCTTAAGTGGAGTTTAACAGGTTTGAAATCAGATTTTCCTTCTCCTAGACCGGTTGCCATACCAAGGTCAAGGAGCCTAGTCTGCCCTATTATTTACCTATAGCTGGAGGGAGAGTAGAAGAATACATACTCGAGGGTATTAGTACTATATGAAAAGCTAACAGCCTTGGAATTCATGTTGCCAAGTTCATGAGTTTACAGTGTTAAGCAAGATTTGTATTGATCATATGTATTTCTCAGTGTCAAGTATGCTTCAGCCTCAAGAACTCAATCTAATTCTGACTTAAAAGATTTTTTTGGAGAAAAAACAACTTAAAATTAAGTTAAATAAAAAATCAAAAAAAAAAAATTTTGGCCTATACTTTGCACAGTAAATTTTCAAGTCCTATTTTAGGGGGAAAAATAACATCTCTGATGCAAGGAAATACAATAATTTTAAGGATTCTAAGTAAATAGTTACAATAAATAAATATAAATAAAAATAAATTTAAAATATAAATATATAATATATATATATCATATATATAATATAATATATATATATCATATCATACAAATATATTACATGATATAATATATATATATCATACAAATATATTACATATGATATAATATATATATATCATACAAATATATTACATATGATATAATATATATATATCATACAATATATTACATATGATATAATATATATATATCATACAAATATATTACATATGATATATATATATATATATCATACAAATATATTACATATGATATAATATATATATCATACAAATATATTACATATGATATAATATATATATATATATATATAATATATATATAATATATATATATAATATAAATATAAAATAAAAAAATATAAAATCTAAGATATAAACTACAAATAGATAAATAAATAAACATTCTATGAATAAATAAATTTAAAAAATCTAAGTTAATATTTAAGTAAGGATTCTAAGGAAAATAGTTTGTTTTTGCTTTAAATTTCCTGTATAGGATAATTATTTCCAGGAGGATTCTTTTTATGATTAGATAACCCTCAAAACTTGATCCGTTTAATTTTAAAATAAGAGATTAAATACCACTTGCTATGTTTCTTCTTTTTATGAATTTGAAAAAGATGAAAGTAGTGGTAGTTTTAAATATAGGAAGTTAAGAGGTAAAGTGAACACGTAATCATTTGAAAAAGGTAAATACTCTAAAACACATGTCAGTTCTAAGTGACAATCATCTCTAGGTTATAGGTTCAATCCTGGCCAAGGGTGATAATAACAGAATACTTAACATAGTTTGACATTTGTACCTGGTCATGGTTAATAGATTGAGAACAGTCTAACTCCATGAATTGAATAAAAGGTTTGGTTCAAAGTTCCGTGAAGGCTCTCTATTACAACATGAAGGTTCCTGAGTTCAAAGAGAAGGTCGCAGAGTTCAAGAAGGTTCTTGAGTTAAAAAGAAACACCTGAAGAATGCCGGAGGGCACATCAGCCAAAACATTGTGTATATAACAATAAAGATGAGGACAATAGTTTGAATAATCCAAATGATACAAATTATCAAGCTTCATCTAAAAATTTCAGAGAAATAACATGTCACACTATGTTTTTAGCTTTCTTTAACCATATATAAATAAAGCTTGCTGAAATTTACAAATATTTCATGTAACAGCTGAAGCATGGATGAACAAAAAATAAAAAACCCTGATATTATTCACAATAGCAAAAATATACAATTAAAACTATAATATGACAGGTAACCCTAAGATAGTATCGACAAAGTCAATGGTTGACGCTTGGTAAATGTTAGTTTCTCGTCTATGCGACCTTCGAGAATAGGTGATAAATTGACAGTTACCAAATGCTATTGATTATGTCTACACTATCCTATAGATATATATGCTCTATCACTGATATTGAGCACTGTTTATTCATAAATAGAGCAAACTATATTATCAATTACATTATATAATAATATATATATATATATATATATATATATATATATACAGAGAGAGAGAGAGAGAGAGAGAGAGAGAGAGAGAGAGAGAGAGAGAGAGAGAGAGAGAGAGAGAGAATAAATGTTTTAGTTTATATTTATTTGCAATTGGAACAATTTTGCTACCATTGGTTTCTTGCTCTGTAGCAGTCATCAGGCAACAAAAGTTTTTTGAAAATGACTGTTCCAATGCAAATAAATATAAACTAAAACATTTATTTATTTATTCATCTATTAACGCTCTATCACAGATATTGAGCACTCTTCTAATAACACTGTACATTGGATTACTACCGCTTCTTCAAGTATAATAGTGCCAACCATACACATTGATTATTTATATATATATATATATATATATATATATATATATATATATATATATGTAGAGAGAGAGAGAGACACACACACACACAATATATATATATTTCAAGGATGAAATAAGATAATAATAAAACATGATAAAAACTCATGACTGAGAGTTTCACATAGTCAAGCCTCAGATGGGCTAGTATTCAGTACATTTTGAATACTAGCTCATCTGAGGATTGACAATGTGAAATTGTGATACATGAATTTTTATTCTGTTTTATGATTATTTATGTTATACTTGAAATATATTGTTATATTGCTCTGCATTTTTGTGCATTGAGCACTGTAAACAAATTTATGAATTAAAAACACTTTATTGTTAAATTTTAATCACAACTGTATATATATATATATATATATATATATATATATATATATATATATATATATATAGGTATATTTGGGCAGCATCTTTAATCTGCTTAATGCCTTTCAAGATTATAATATCAAAAAATTGTTAGAAAACCTGAAAGAAAAAAGAAAAAACTTGAAAATGATAGGGATTCTATTTTGTTTAACCAAATTTATTTGAACAAAAAGATGCTGCCCAAATATACATATATATATACCTACACACACATATACACACATGTATATATATATATATATATATATATATATATACACATATACACACACACACGTGTGTGTGTGTGTCTATATATATGCATATACGTCTGTGCATGCATGCATGCATATAAGTGTGTTTCTTAATATAAACTTGGGAGGAGAATTCAGTTTCAAAGAAAAAAGAAAAGAAAAGTAAATCAACACATCCTTCCCAATATAAAATCCTAAATTTCCCACTTGGCAGATGCAAAGAAGCAGAAATATTCAACAACAACAAAAAAAAAAGAAGGAAAAAAAAGGATATCATCTAAAGTCAAAGAACCATGACAAAAATCTCTGCTGGCAATTTGGTAATTGGAAATAGGGTTGATGGTAACCATAAAAAACAACAACAAAGGAACAAAATATTTAACTGAACCCACCACCCCCAAGGCAAATGGATTTTGATGAAGGCAAAGGAGCAATCAGCTTACAGTGACCCAGAGGAGATTAAATTAAAAGAGTTAATGAGGTGATTACAATCGATGTGGACAGCAGCTGTTGCCATGGTAACATGGCTGCATCCTATATAAGAGGTGATGAAACAAAAAAGAAGGAAAAAAAATAAAGGAAAAATGCATAGATGGTTGATGAGTACATAAATGAAAAAATGCATGATACTTGGTGCATCTGCCAGAAACACATTGCCTCTAAAATGCTGACAGGATAATAATGAAAACATGTTTACGATTAGAATTTAGCACTGTTCGAGGTGTTGGGTTAACAAATACAAAGAAACAGTTATTAGAATAAACACTCCAGTTTTTTTTGTTTGTTTTTTTTACTGTTTTTCAACTAAATTGTGATTTTTTTTTTTTTTTTGCTCCAATCGTTTCCTCATATTTTTCCACTATATTTTTCTGAGTAATGAAGGAACAGAAAATATATTCATGCAACATCTACTCTTCTAGTGTTACTTTAAAATGGACAAAATTCATAAGTTTTTAAATCGGCTGTCAAGCCCAAAATGAAAGTTGTGATTTTTTAAAGAAAGTAGGCCCCGAAGGGTGTAGCTAAATTTGGTGACCCAGGAGAGTCTTGTATCCTTCAGTTGCCCATTCTAACATTAAATTTATTTCATGATGTTAGTAAACATACAAAGGGTGAACAGCTGTATATCATCATCATCATCAGGTTGTTGTAACAGCATGAATCTCCATGACTCTTTTTTGCCACCCGTCCCTATCGGTCATCACTCCTGGAAGGTCCTCTGCACAACATCCACTACCAGCGCAGAGCTGATCGATGTAGGTTTTTGCTGGAAGACCCACACTGGTGTGCCCAGGTGTACATACCCGCAGGAGAACGTCACTTATGAGCTCATCTCTGCTTTTCCATCTTACCTAGATGGTTTGTGTGATAGGACACAAGTGGCTGTACAACTACTCCCCTTTGTTGGGTGCTGCTTCCAGGATTTGTTCAAGACAGCATGCAGCATCCTTGTACAGTTCCCATCTAGCTTTCAAGAAATTATAAAGTGATCAATTTGGAATGCTAAACTATGAAAAAGTGATTATAAAGATGTATAGTTTTATTAATTATTTTTATCAATTTACTCATAAAGAAATTATAGATTAAATAAATGAATAAATTATAAATTAAATAGATAAATAAATGATAATATCTATATATAATGGAGATCCGGTATTAATTAATTAATTAATTAATTAACACTTTGTTATTTAATTTGCAATTCCAGTGGATATAGTTGGATGATTTGTATAAGGAAGACCAAAAAAAAAAACAAAAAAAAAATTTGATATTCATTTTTTTAAATTCAATACTTGAAGTGACATGACAACTTTGTTGAGCTTAAAAAATTTGTTCAAAATAAATATTATTATTTTCCCTGATTTGATTATGTAGATGTCACTGTGGGTCACACAAAAAATACATAAGTAAAAACAAGTCAACCTTAATTATTCTGTAAAATGTTATATGCGGGCAAATTCAATTAATTTATTTAAAACTTGATGAATATCTTTTATTAGGTAGTCACTTAAAAACTGTTTTTGGCAGCCATTACACCAATATCAAGTCACATCCTTATTTTATATATTAGCACTATGTGAAATTCAAACATCTTTATCCAGGATTTGAACTCGGTTTGCCATGTCCACTTCCTATGATGATAACCATTACACCACAAACACAGTATGTATAAGGTGCTAGCCAAAAGGTTCAGAAAAATTCAGTAGATCGATTAATCCATTCATCTGTCAAAACTCTTTAGCATTTTCTGTAGCTCACAGGATATTCCATACATTTCTCAGAAAATCATTTCATGAAACAAAGAACCTCATTTGATATTGATCTTTTCTCTTTCTTTGAGGAAAGATATTTTTTGCCTTAAGTTCTCTTCTACTCTGCATTGCCAGGAAGAAAAATAATATCAAAAAAAAAAAAAAAAAAAAAAAAAAGAATTCTCCAAGAGCTTTGGAAGATTTTCTTTCAAAGCATGCATATTTTCTGAAAGGTATATTGAACTAACACTAGGAAATAGCACTTCTTCCAAAGAAAAATTAACTAAAATTATCTATACATATATAAAGGGCAGTTATGTGTACGCATGGGCGGGTGTATGTATGTCCAGAGGAAACTATGAAAATAAAACAGTTAACAACAAAGTAAATATATATACACATTCACTATCACCAGATCTTGTTTTTTGAACAAAAATAATGAAGATTTGATTTATATTTGTGAAGATAATTAAAAGATAAAATTTAAATGATAACAGCATGTTTTTTTTTGCATTATTTTAAATAGAAGACATTAATTTTTTTTCAGAGTGGCTGGATCAATGAAAGTTTTTTTTTTTATGTAGGCATATTAATGTGGCATCTAATGGATCTGCAAGACTACCTTTTTAAACTCCCCACCCCCACTTGGGTGACACCGGGTAGCCGGTTCTAGTCATTAATAAAACTCAGACGTATAATTTTTCTGAATTTGTGAGATGAGGCTTGATAATTTGTATTATTTGGATTTTTCGGACTATTGTCCTCATTTTTATGGTTATATACACTAGCCCAATTAAGAGCCAAAGTGAAGTTGTTGCATGTCATGGACTGCTCAGTCACCAGGATCAATCCATAAGCATCATGGGTCACCCCCACAACCAGCAGGTGGTCCCATTGGAGGGATTTTCCTCCTCTATAGAAGTGCAGTCAGTATATTCTACAGCCCCAGCTGATAAGGTGGGTAGAAAATGGACATGGTGACATGAGTTCAAATCCTCGAAAAGTCTGGTTATATTTCACAAGAAAGAGAGAAAGGAAAAAAGGAAAAAGGAGAAAAAAGAAGTGACTTATCGTCTGTTACAATGAAATATATAATAAAAAAAGCAGAAAAGAAAAAAAGAAAGAAAAAGAAAGTTTTAAAAAATAAGGGGAAAAGAAGAGAAAAGAAAAAAAAAAGAACATTTTGCCAGAGATTATTATACTTTTTACATGAAGAATTATTTTGCAATAGCTCTAAAGTAAACATATCAAACGTTGTAATTGTCAAATCATCATACCGTGGCATATCCATGTTTCCCATTCGTCAAGTATGATAACTATGTTTTATTAGGCAATGATATATAATCGAGTCATTTCATATATCTATATATATCTTTTACAATATAAAAGGCCACAAAAAATTTGGTATACACCCTTGAACACAAAGCAACCTATCCAAGGTTTTTAAAACTTGGTCTCCTGGATTAATTCACAATTCCACACCTGTGGATAACAATTTGTTTTCTGTACAAATGATAACTTTAATATCAATCTTATTTAATTCGGATCAATTTTATACCAAAATGTTCCAGGCATTACTAAGGGTTAGGGCCAACTTACTCTTTTACCTATAAAATACTCCTTTAGATCAAAGGACTCAAGTAACTATGTCAAATCTGATCTCGCTGACAAGTTAAAGCGACAATTATTCCAAGCCATAGTTGTATCTGTGCTACTGTATAGCTGGACCACTTGGACCCTAACAAAGCACCTAGAAACTAAGCTAGATGGGAGCAGCACAAGAATGCTGCATGCGATTTTAAACAAGTCGTTGAAACAACACACCACAAGAAAGCAACTGCTGGAGAAGCAAGGACGAACTCATAAGCGACGTCTCCTGTAGAAACCAGCACATGGGCAGGCCAGCAAAGACCTACATTGACCAGCTCTACACAGATTCTAGATGCTGCACAGAGGACCTCCCGATGACAATAAATGATAGGGACAGTTGGCAAGAGATTGTCATGGATATCTGGGCTACTAACACAATATGATAATAATGATGATGATGCCATGGGAGTTTGGCCCATTGGCCTTTGAGTCAATAGGTAACAACTAAACAAGCAAGCAACAAATAAAGAGAATGATATATTAGATAAATATATGAGTGGATGTGCGTGGTGTAATGGTTACCATCATTGGAATTGGATACAGCGAGACAAGTTCAAATTTGATACAAGGCTGTTTGCATTCCACATACTGCTAATATCCTTGAGAACGGTATGAATCCAACTAGTCTCTGTCCAGCTATGGCTAAATAGTAAGTAGACTGGGCTCTTTAACCTTGGTTAGGCAACCAAATAGAAAACTCTGAATTCAAACCTGTTAAACTCCGCTTAAGAAATTGACATTGTGTCACATTCTGCTTGTGCAGAGGGGTTGGTAAATATGTATAGAAGTGTCTGTATGTGTGTTTGTAGCTATTGTAGATTTTTCACAGGACTGGGACGCAGACTCAATGTCCAACTCTAACTGCCCTACTATTTACCCATAGCTAGAGGAAAGAAGTGGATTCATGGCTATTCCAAAGGTTCTAGTAAAAAGTGAATTAAGCAGCTTGTTGAAAATGGAACTAAGTTTGTTGATACCATTTTCAGTGCCAGTGACCACCACTTTCAAATATATGTTTCTTTTTGTTTTTTTATCTGTTATTTTATGTAGTGTGCAGTATGTCTTAAAAAATAATAATAATAATAATAATAAATAAATAGATTATTTAAAAAATGTTGGTAAAGTATAATGGAACTGTACAGGATATTAAAAGTTAAGAATTATCTCTATTTTGTGTATGTTAACCATTAGTTATAATAGAATCAGGCAAGGTTGTTTTTTTATTATTTGATATATCAAATGTCAGAATGTGGGATGATGAAGAAGCCATTAATCAAAACTAATTGTCATTTATTTCTTAGGACTTCTGCTAACTATTAATAAAGAAGTTTTATATTGATACAGATTATAAGGAACAAAACTGTGATGAGAAAGGGACACATGGTTGAATGGTAAACTGTAAAGTGAACTCACTGTTAAAAACTCAAAAAAGTTTTAGAATTAAAAGAATAATAAAAAAATCTAATATGCTAAAAATGTCCCATTAAAAACTATTAAAAAACATTGGTGGGCATAGCTCTAACTGTCTTTGAGTTATATAACAAGGATGGACAGACAAAAAAAAAGATATTTGATGAATTATTGTAAGATGGTGTATTAATAGATAAAACTATTAAAATTGCTGCTTAGATTTGTAAGGAATAAGTGACAGAAGAAATCTTGTAGAAATAAAATAAAGTGACACAGAATTAATCCAGATAAGTAAACTATAGAAAAGGTATGACATTTTTTTAAAATTACAATCAAAATCAAATTAAAAAAATATATATTTATACCAAAATTTTGGTATTTGTTGGTACAGTTGATATTGCACCCAGAGTAAATTTTACATCTTTTGACATTATATTCTTGTTTACTTTGTATTTTACCATTGATTTTTTTGTTAGTCTCCTAATATTTGTTAAATTCTACAGTTATGTAAGTAAGAGTAAAGGATGAAGAAATCTTTTGAACAGATTACAGGAATTAAAAAATAATGAAGAATACAAGCAAATTTGAGATCAAATTTTTGTTTTAAGAAAATAACTTAATTTTCAAATAACTTTTTTGAAGTTTTGAATTTTGAATTTTTATTTTTATGATGCAGTCTTTTGAATTTGAATTTATCTTTCTAGAAATGTAAAAATTAGGGAATGGATTTTTTTTTAATCAAATGAGCACATGTTGACCCCCCAACCATCCTAACATTTTTTTCAATTTTTTTTTAATAATAAATAATCTATTCATTATAAAATTAAGTCATTAATGAATATAGTGCTGAGGATTTCATTAAAATTGGATAATTCCCTGATTTTTGGTAATTGTTATAAAATTAAATTTTTTAAAAAATGTATTACCTTCCTTGAGTAAAATTGCACATACCTATTAATCATCATTACGCAAGAGAATGAATGGCTTCTTTAGAAAGAAAAAATATTAAATTAAAATCCAAAACTGAACCGAAAAACTGCAGTATCAAGGGAAAGCAAACCGATACCGAAATCAAAATTGCCAAACTGCACAACTCTAGTATTAGCGCTATGTGAAATGCAAACAGCTTCATCCAGGATTTGAATTTTGGTCAACAAGTCCATTTCTATGACTCTAACCATTACATCATGTGCCTAAAAGTGATATACTGAGTCTTCATGATTATGATATTAGTTGATGAATATAATTAAATACTATAGATTTGGTATGTTTTTAAAAGACTTGGTCTGTTTTAAACTGTGAAATTGGTAGAATATAGTAAGTATCAAATATAGATGATTATTATTCTGCATTGTTTGTATTTAGCTATATAAGTCATGCAGCCTGGTGTAGAGGCTAAATAAATATAAATGAAGAAAGTCTCTTTAAAAACTTTTAAAGACACTTTCCTCATTCTCAATAAAATAGTAAACGACTAAAAATAGAAAACTGAATGTAAAGACCTAGTATATATGAGCTACCATTAATAGTTTAGAAAATTTAACCTGGAAAAAAACCTCACTTACCCTAATACTTAGTTTCCACCATCTCCATCAAAGCAGTCTCATTGTGTGTGTATACAAAGGTTGTGTGAAGAGTAGCAGCAAAATTTCATACTACATTTGGTTTGTGCATGCAGTTCAAATTCCCCTGATATGGTATAGTCTCAGGGTGTAAATATAATTACCACTAAACCCCAGAAATACTTCATAACATCACTAGGTTTTGTGGTTTTCTCTCACAGATGCAAGCTCTGCCCAACCTTGGAATTTCTTAATATATTTCCTCTTTTCTATTGATGTCAATCAGATTTTACTCAGGTAAGTTAACAATAAAAACCTCAGCATCTGACTTTAGTAGAAAATATACTGGTCACCCAAGTATGTCATTATTCTTGCAGATCTTCATACTTTTCCAGTTTATACTTATTGACATTTTCCATGACCCCCACCCTAAAAAAAACAAAAAAAAAAAAAAAACATTAATTCAATAGTGTAGATTTTGAATTAAACATCAGATGCCAAGATCAGGATATCTAAAAATTGATCTCAGCTGTAAAGGTAAAAAAATCTTTCAAATGGTGTAATGGTCATCATCATACAAAATGGATATGACAAACAAGAGTTCAAATCCTGGATGAAGTTGTTTGCATTTCATATAGTGCTAATGCCCTTGGGAAAGGAATGTATTCAACTATTCTCCTTCCAGCTATAAGTAAATAGTAGGGTAAACAGGGCTCTTTAATCTTAGTATGGCAACCAGTCTAGGTTTGGTTTCTTTGTTTAATGGCATATTGACATTTGTGGGTTATTTAATGCCAAAGTCATCTTTGTAGGAGATTAGTAGTGGTACTATTTAACCCGTAGCTAGTGATTAGGAAGTTCATACCTTTCCCAACAATATTAATCCAAAAGTGAACATAATAGCACGACTGGAGTTTGAACTCGCTTACTATGATGTTGGAGTGCAGCATATTAGCTACCACACCACAAGGATTCCCACAACCAGTCCAAGAGAAGGAAAATCTTAACTGAAACCTGTCAAACTCCACTTAATAAAATGACCTTGTGTCAAATCTTGTTCGTGCAGAGGGGTTGGTAAATACATACTGTGATGGTCCATTATAATAACTCATCAAACAATGATAATTGGTACTTCCTTTTTGGTGAAAGCAGTTTCCCCAGAATATTTCTTTTATGAAATTTATTTTTACTTGAGCCGAAAAGAAAATTTTAACAGCTTCACAACATCTTTTTGTAACCTTGACAATAAACTCCAATACATAGTCTTGTCTCCACATGTAGCTTCTCAGAAAATACTTACTGTTGTAAAGGAAGATATTTCCCTACAAGATAGTTGGACTCGTTCAACGGAACACAAATAAAGATACGAATACGCAAGGTTATTCATAGTCAAGTTATGTGGTAGTATTTGTAGTCGAGTAGCTAGTCATACTGTTGGAGAACTGCGTGTTGAGTCTATTATTTATATTCCTGTACAAAAAGTGATAAACTGGATTTTCAATGTTAATTGATTAATTCAGGAACAACACTTTTAGTGAGGTTATTCATAGTCGAGTTACATAGTAGTATTCTTAGTCGAGTGGCTAGTCACACTGTTGGAGAACTGCATGTTGACTATTATTTATATTCCTGTACAAAAAGTAATAAACCTTTTTTTTTTTTCTGAATTTTCAACACTGTATTTGATAAATTCAGTCATAACACTTACAATCAGTAATAACTAATGTCTGAGGCTAGCAGTTTTCCAAAACAGGCAGTGTTGGATTTTATCAACTTCCACAATCTCATGTTCATTGGCCTTGGTAGAAGGATGTTAGATACTGATATTATTAGGGAATTTATTCTCTATGGATCTATCTGTTTGATGCTTCTTCATCTAAGTGGTCTTCCTTGGATGTTTTCCTATTTGGTTCATGCAACTCATGTTTTCAAACCAATAAATCTTCATGTGATTCCAAAATGTAATTGTATTTAGCTCACTATTCATTTCCCTTAAGTAGAGACAGTAAAGAAACAGACAAGTTTGCTGTCTAAACTCCTAACATTGATAAATAAAAAATCAACCCTCTGACCAAAATAACAAAAACAAAGTAAAATAAAAAGAATACACCATCCTCAAATTTAGACACCGTCTCCAATTTTTGCCACACGTTGACTCATCTCGCATACTACAATGTTGCACTCCAGTATGTTAGCCACTGCACCACAGGGACTCTCTGCCATATATATGTACATATATATATAAGGGGACTCTCTCTATCATATATATGTACATATATATAAGGGGACTCTCTCTATCATATATATATATATATATATATAAAATCGTCGGGGTGGCCTAAAGTCGGTATCAGCCAATCAGCAAGGGAGTCTATCCCCTTTTCACTAGCACTAGACCAAGGAGCTCCTTACTTTACCGCACAGATCCCTGTGCTACTCATATGCTGAGTTGGCAAGGGCTGGTATCGAACTAGTAAACCTGGTGGTTTCTAGCTAAACGCTCTACTGACTGAGCTAACTCGGCCCTATAGTAAATGTTGGAAAGCAATGTTGGAAGCTTAATAAGCACAGGCTGGTGCTTCAGACTAAATTGTCAGTTATGAGTAATCGTCTCCTCAGCTCTAAATTAATGTAACTCCATTAAGATTGTAGAGATCAGTAGATCTCTCATTGTGTTCAATGAGCAAAGGAAATGATAATGGCAATGTAATAGTTCAACCAATGAATATTTATATACTGACTATTTGTTTCTTTATAAAAAAAAAACAAAAATCATTTTTTATGAGGGGCCGATTTAGCTCAGTTGGTAGAGCATCTGACTAGGAATCACAAGGTTCCTGATTCGATACCAGCCCTTGCCAACTCAGCGTATGAGTAGCACAGGGATCTGTGCAGTAAAGTAAGGAGTTGATGGTAGGTGTGGCGCTCCACCTCAGATGCAAAAAATAATCTCCTTTATCTATCGCTAGTGAAAAGGGGATAGACTCTCTCACTGTCTGGCTGATACCGACTTTAACCCACCTCCGATGACTTTACTTACTTTTTTTTATAAGAAGTCATTTGATTGTGGAAACACCATAACTTACAATCATAAAAAAACATAACTTCTTTCAGTTCACCTTAATTATTCTAAGAAGAATTTTAACTTGATATTTGGTAAACAAAGAAAATGTTTTTATCAAATAATATCCACAATAACCATATCGGCTAAGTGATCTATGATCTTGATATACTTATTCTAAACACTGGGTGTCCCATCATGGTGTGATGGTTAGTCTCGCAGATCCATTACAATTGAATAATGAATTCAATCCTTGC
This sequence comes from Doryteuthis pealeii, assembly GCA_023376005.1. Classification (NCBI taxonomy): domain Eukaryota; kingdom Metazoa; phylum Mollusca; class Cephalopoda; order Myopsida; family Loliginidae; genus Doryteuthis; species Doryteuthis pealeii. The sequence continues at coordinate 107,526,064 of CM042146.1, forward strand.
TGGATGCCAATACTTGCAACTTATGTCACATCCTAACCCTGGCAAACGATTTGGATAAATTAGAGCATCCCATCATGTGTAATGGTTAACAAGCTAAACTCGCAGATTCATTACTATTGTAATAGCGAGTTTGATCCTTGCTTGATGCCAATACCTGCAGCCTTGTATCACATCCTGTGGCAAACAGGTTGGGTTAATACCCATTTATTCTAAACTCTACATAAAAATATCATTAACTTAGAGATTATGAGAAATGAGAAGACAAAAAAAAAAAATCTGTACAGATTACAATCAAGTCATGCTGAAAGTACCAGTTCACCAAAGTTAAGCAGCAATGAGCCCGTTCAATCTTTAATTGGGTGACCAACAGCAACCTGAATCCTTTGTTTATCAAAAGGACTTGATTCAGTGATAAATGACCTAAAAAGGGTTAATATGACGTAAAAGAAAACTTGAAATATTAAGAAAATAAATCAAAGGTAAATGAACAACAAAAAGTTACCTTATTTTTCTTTACACTTGCATTATGATATCCTTCAAAACAACCACCAAACCAATATACACATAATGCTTGAAGCAAATTATAAAACCCTTAAATATTAATAGATCTGTAAATAAGTGTAAATATTAACAGAACTGAGAAAGGTCAAAAAAGTGTTTAATGATATTCATGATATTCATTTTTATACATTCTATTTGTCTGTATTTATGAGATGATGCTTGATGTGAATAATTTTGATATTTTGGACTGTCGTCCTCATTTTTATTATAGTATATATAAACATAATGTTCAGGCCAGTGTAACCTCGGGTCTTGCTTAGGTGTTTCTTAATTACTTTAAAATAAAGTCATCATCAGACGATAACCTTGAGTTCAAACGTGGTTTCAGAGCTAAAAATATCGTTACACTATTCAAAGTGCACCAAGCAGCATAAATTCTACCAGTTTTTGACAGAAATATGATTAGATATAGAAAAAAATAAAATGGAAGAAAAATTACATATTCTAAAATAGAAATGTCAAAATATGTTATAAAGAATGCTATTATTTAACTAACCATTTTCATCTGATTTGGAATTTGAAAAATGAGAAGGTCCAAAAATGTAGTAACTGTATCTTACAACTTCCTGTTTGAACAGCCAGGGTTCATAGAATATTCTATGAACCTAGCTGTTAAAAAGTCTAGAGTAAATAGGTTTTAAAATTTAGATTTAACTATTGAATGAAGTGTTTATAAAAATAATTTTCTTCTAAATTAAAGTATGAATAAGAAAATAAAAATATATGTAAGTAAGTGGAAACTTATTTAAAGGTCTGATGATGACTTTATCTTAAGGTAATTTAGAAACACCAAAACAAGGCACTAGGTTACAGCGGCCTGAATGTTGTATTTATACATACCACAATAAAGATGAGGACAACAGTCCAATATATCAAAATTATTGATATATTTTATTGTCAACAAATTCTCAGTAGAGCAGTAAAAACAGTCAACAGCATAGGCGAGCTTAAATAATATTTTATGCAGAACTTTATAGATTTGTGGATCTAAAAGCACAAAATGAATTATATTAAAAAAATATTTGGTTGATACTGAATTTTGTGATACGAGTTGTTTTAATCATCATACATACTTGGTTAGGCCTGATTTATTTTTGTCATTGATATTGTTCTATTCATGTTTCAGGCATGTACTCTTTGAACATAGATTCAAGAAAGGTCTGAGGTTACACAGTTGAATGGTTTAGAGAAAAAACTAAAACTAAAAAAAGACAAGGAAATTAGTTTGAATCAACCACATAGCTCATCTTCTTGAAAATAAAATATATACATATTTATACTTAGTGCTACTGTACGGCTTCATCATTTGGACCCCGACGAAGCACCTAGAGAATGAGCTAGATGGGAGTTGCAAAAGAATCCTTCGTGCAGTCTTTAAAAAATCGTGGAAACAACACTCCACAAGAAAGCAGCTATACGACCACTTGCACCAATTACATAAACCATCCAAGTAATATGAACAAGGCATGCTGGATGTTGAAGTGAGTTAGTGTACTGTTGGTTTGAGCAACAAGCTCAAGACAACTGGTACTTATGGGAATCCAGAATAGTCATTCATGCATTTGGGTGATTCCATTCCTAGAGTCCTGATTGACTGCTTGGTTTCTATAATGTTAGGAGGCTTCATAAATAATCTGACATTTTGCAGTAGTATTTGCAGCAAAACAGATTCGTATTAAGTTATGACTACTTGCTGCCTTGTCTTACCAATTTGACGGTAATTGGAACTAGTATGATTATTCTACACTGGACACTGCTGAAGAAGCAAGTATGAACTCATAAGTGACGTTCTGCTGTGGAAACATACACATAGGCAAGCCAGTATGGGATGCCCAGCAAGGACCTATATCAATCAGCTTTGTGTGGCTTCTAGATGCTGCGCAGAGGACCTCTTGAGGGCAATGACAGATAGGGATGGTTGGCAAGAGATTGTCATGGATATCCGTGATGATGATGATGATGATGATGATAAAATTATTAAGTCAGTGATAGTAAAAGAAGTTTTGGGAATAGTTCCCAGCCTAACCAGTAAAAAGGAATTTTTTTGTCCCTTAATTTAAAAAAAATCTTTTAGAAAGATTAAAGAAACCCGAGAAATGATGTGCCAAGTGTATTAAACTACAAGATGAATATGTGGAATAAAATGTACATTTTATGACTTGGGGGTCAGTCCTTCTTGGTGAGACCAAGAACTTTTCAAAAGCTCTTTGAAGGTATTTACCCAAACCATTTGCCATAAGATGTGACATGAAGTCATCAGAATGGGGCATCCAGCGAGGATTGAACTTGCTACTCAGTAGTAATGAAGCTGTGACACTAGCCTGCTAACCACTACACCATGATGAAACACCCCTTAATATATATATATATATTATATATATATATATATATATATATATATATATATTCTCTCATGATGATCCCAAACTCAAAAACGAACAAGGAAAAAGAATCATGGAATTGAACTTCTCGTTGGCTTTGCAACTAGAATGAGGAGCATTCTACAGCCCGCTCGCTTTATGGTGAGTTTCCGTTAATTTTCAAGTAACTTTCTTCTATTAAGAAGGTTTTGTTAAAGATGACAGAATATTTCTTCTTGATGATTTTTAGATATAGACATTCAAGTCTTCTTGTTTTTCATACATTGGGATCTAGATGGTAGAGAAAATGTCCCATATTTTTTTTACCCAAGCGCTTTCAACCATTTCACTGGTTGTCCTTGTAGGATTGTTTGTTTGATGCAAGTTTTATTTGTTTGGAAGAATTTTCTTGGTTTCTTCAATTAGGAGAGTCTATTGTAGGAGGATTGCTAAGGTTAATGTATTAGTTATTAAAGAAGTTTAGTATATTGTTACCAGTGTTGAATATTATTTTATGTTATTTATTATTTTTTTTTTTTAAATGCAAATTGCCTAGAGGACTGGGTAAAAAATATAGGACATTTTCTCTACCATCTATATTCCAATGTATGAAAAACAAGAAGACTTGAACATCTACACCAAAAAATCATAAAGAAGAAAAATTCTGTGGTTTTTAACAAAACCTGCTTAAATAATAACTTGCTGCCAAAATACACAATATATACATATATATTTTTAAATATTTTTTTTTTTGCTAAGGTTCCCTGGTAAGTTTATATAAAGAACAATCTCTTAATTCTAAGATAAAAAAAATAAATATTAAAGAAATGAATTACTAAAACACTGTTAAAGAAAACGTTGGCATCATAAGAGTCTTTTAGTAATTCAGTTGAAATCTAATTGCCTTTGATCTCACCTGATTTCTGGGTGGCTGTATTGCATGAGATTCACTAAAAAAAATTCCCTCACCCCTGCACATCCATTTTTTTTTTTAAATTGTTCGGTCAGAATTCTCAAAAATGATTGTTTCTTGATTGAACTGTGATTAAGTGTAAAAGCTGTATTTCTTTTAAATCTATGAATTTAATTAAAAAAACTTTTGTACTGTCATTTTAAGTGACTGAGGACGATTAAAATTGTTTTTGGGGATGATGGTAAAATAAATCTTAAGGCCCTGCAGTTTAACCCTACAATTTATTAAAAAACTTTTGTTGGGACCCATTAAATTTCCCTCAAATCAAATCTGTTGGTTCCAGGACTCACTAAATTAAAAAGCTATCAGCATCACTATATATATATATATATATATATATACATACACACAACACATATATATATATATATATATATATATATATATATATAAACTAATATGATTAAAAATAAGAATCAGTTTGTTATTGGCCATACAAGTCAGAGAATAGAAGGTCATGCTTAAAAGGATACATAGATTTTTAGAGCTGGTATCAGAAATAGACTTAATTTGAACATTGAAGACCAATTATAGCCAAATCTGTCACATGTTTTCAAAATCCACTATATCCAAAAGTAAAAATATCATCAAGAGAGTAATAAAAAAAGACAAAAACAAAAACACACACACACACACATATATATTTTATCCTTCTTTTAGCTTCTGGTACATATATATATATATATATATATATATATATATATATATATATATACGTACCAGAAGCTAAAAGAGATACTGTACAACTTGTGTTGAAAATGTAACCACACCCACATGTCACAGGTACTTAACCTTTAGATAACAGACTAAGCAACCTCCATATGCAACAACCACTGCCAGAGGTGGTGGTGTTGGAAGAGAAAGAAAAAAACAGACATTGATCACTTGCACTTGAAAATACTATAGGGAAACAAATAATAATAATATGCAATGGTATCTACTATGATCAAAGACTCAGCAAATCTGAATAACAAATTAAATTCTGTGTGCAGAGAAGAGGAAAGAAAAAAATTGAAATCTAATCCATCACCCTGATTGGTAAGGTGCCCACCATATAATTTCTGCTTCCCCCACTTCTTTTTTTTTTGTTCTTTTCTTAAGTATAAATCTCTTTTATCAATGGGGTATATACTTCCAAATTCAATATCACAACACCAAGAAAGAAAAAAATGAACAAAGTAAATTTAATGGAAATGTAAAGGTTTTTCTTTCATTTTAATTAAATAAAAAGTTTAGTTATATCTCTTTAGATATTAAATAAGGGACCTGTTTAGCTAGGTCAGTAGAGTATCCGCCTAGGAATCGCAAGGTACCTGGTTTGATACCCGCCAACTCAGGGCATGAGTAACACAGATTGGGTAATCTGATCAGTACGGTAAGTGGGGAGCTGACAGTAAGTGTGGCGCTTGACCTCAGCAAAAGTAATCTCCTGGTCTAGTGCTAGCGAAAAGAGGATAGACACAGTTGCTGTCTGGTTGATACTGACAATAAGCCATATCACCAACTTTACTTAAATATTAAACTAATTGAATTAATCAAAGTAATGGCTAATTTTGAAAGAAGAAAGATGAAACTAAAAACTAGATCTTTCTTTCTAGAACAAGAAACATAACTTTTAATTATTTTTAATTTTTAAATGAAACATTATCAACTAATGATTTCAATTGGTTTGGGTTCTTTGTTTTAATGGCATATCAACCTCCGTGGGTTATTTAATGCCAAAGTCATGTCTGAGGAAAAATAGTAGTGGTAGTATTAACCCATAACTGGGAGGATGTGGGAGTTCATAGATTTCCCATAGGTATTAGTCCGAAAGTGAATGAAATAGTGTGAATGGAGTTCAGGAAGAACAGTAGAGGTACTATTTAACCCATAGCTGGGGTATGAGGGAGTTCATACCTTTCCCATGTGTATTTTTCTGAAAGTGAATTTAATAGCACGACTGGAGTTCAACCTAGGTTACTATGATGTTGCAGTCTAGCACATTAGTCTTTCCACCTAATAATTTTGCCTTGTATTTTCTTTCCTTTTGGTTTTTAGTTACTTTTCTTACTGCAATTTATTCAGTCCATCAATTTTCAACAATAAGAAATAATGCATTGATAAAAAAAGCAACTAAAAATTAAGATGAAAGAAAATGCTAGTCAATATTCAGAGATATAATTATTTTTTTAAAATGTCAGCTAAAATTAAAATAAAAAATGTAATTATCAGGAAAAACAAGAAGGAGGGAACTACCTACTCATTTATTAACACGTTTCTTGTTCATCACTTGTAAATTGTAGTGGTTAAAATTATATACAAAATGAGTAGAATTTTTTTTTATCTATGTACATAGCAATTAAGGAAATACAAAAAATAAAAAGAAGAGCAATCAGATTTTTTTGCTTGTTCATTGTCAATTCAATTATTTAATTTTTTTAAACGAAACAAACAAAATAAAATTTAAAATACTTGTTTAGATTAATTTATTTTTCAAAGACTTAATGGCAGGTTTTACTCTGAAGATCCACCTCATTTCAAGACATTTCAAGACTTTTAGGGAAAAAAATCATTGGTTTGATTACATCTATAAAATGCTAGACAATTTATTCCAATTGTTTGAAAAAGGTTTTTATAAATATTGAAAATTCATTTGAATATTAGTAAGTAAATAGTAAGTAAATTAATATCATAAATAGTACACATTATATTCAGCTATTTGGTTGATTTCTTATTTCAACATCTCTACAATACAATGAGAGTCAAACTATTTTCCAGAGGTAGGACTGGTGTAGAACTATTAAAATATATTCAAACCTTTTACTGCATGCAAACAGCTTACTATGATATTAGCTGATTTGAACCACATTAAATCAGCTTAAAAGTTAATGGAGACAATCTGAATCCAGTCAATGTCAAGTTCAAGAACAGTATTGATTTACATATACACTAACTATTAATGAATTCAGGACTTCAATTAGACCAATATGGCTATCCCTGTTTCTTTTTCTTTGTCTGATCATTTGATATAGATTAGGAATATCATTTTTTTATTTTTTTCATTGTAAGAGCTTTTTCCAGTTTATGTTAGTCTAAGTTCTGTTATGATTGTAGATATCAAAGAGAAGACAAGAGAGACGGCAGAGAGTTGGTTATTTTTGTTTAATGGCATATCAACCACTTTTGGGTTCATTTAATGCCAAATCAAGTTATTTTGATATTTGGTTTTATTTATAGTACCTACTGTTACCTAAATGGTCACACATTTAAGTAGCGAACAGGCTCATCACTGCTTAACTTCAGTGATCTAATGGAAACTGGTGCTTTCAACGTGACTTGACCATAAGCACACAAAGAGAGGGGGGGGGCGAGAAATAAGCCAAGTTTGGTCTAATTTTGTTCATCTATACAATTTTTCTTCTTCAAAATAAAATACAGTGCCAATAAAGAACGTTTTAGATATATTAGGAACTTGGCATTACTTCTATATTTAGAAAATTTTATCTCCCAGATGATTTTTAAACAAAACAATAAAAATTAATTTAAAAAAAAAAAAATGTGTCATTAATTTTGTTAATATCTTAGTGTTTATCTACATAATTTTCAGAACATGATCAATGAACAATAACACTTATAAATATTAATAAATTTTATAAATATTAACATGACAACTATAGTTGACCAAATTTCTTAGATGAAGCATTATCATTATCTCTAAAAATAAATGTGAATGTCAGTGTGTCAGATTTTTCTAACTTTAGAGGCCCAACATAAACTATTTTGAAATCAGGCCGACTTTGTGAGCAAAATAAAAATATTCCAAACCTGCAATCAAAAATTTTGAATTTCTGCAATTGTTTTTGGTGATTTTTTACGTGATATTTTTGCCAAATCTTTTTGTACAATGTATGAAGTATGATTGTTAGGCCAAAGGCTCAATCAAGGGCCCTCCCCAGGAGCTAGTTTAATTATCCCCTTCCCCGATATGGCAGATTTTAAGCTAGTTATTAATACTAGCTGGAACTGTGGATATACTACGGTATGATAATTTGACCTATGTTTGATGTTTACTTAAGAGTTATTGCAAAATAGTTCAATAAATGAAAAGTAAAATAATCTCTGGCAAATTCTCTTTTTCTTTTTTTTGCTATCACTTCCTATCTCGCACCTTTCTTTCTATATTAACTTTCTTTTTCCCTCTGACATGCAGCACGCTCTCTCCCCACCCACCCTTCTTTCTTCACAATTACAACGATATGGTCCATTATTTATCTGAAGTGATGACAGGGTTTTGACACATGTAGGTAGGTACTAGTGTATTAATATATAGATTTGGAAACTTTAGACAACTTAAGAGTATGACATCTACCACTACAAACAATATAGTAAGTATAATAAAAACTGGATAATGAAGAATGTTATAATATTATTAAAATTGCATTGTTACAATTTACAGGTTTAACTTCATAACTTATATAATAATTTAAATTGATGAATAAACAATGAAATTATTGTATGAAACTGTTTAATACAGTCTATAATTCAACACTTTATTATATGCATAAATATAAAGACAATCAGTATTACAATGGGCTGATTATATAACTTAACTCCAACATAAGTAAACAAACATCTTCATTTAAAAATGAATTGGTAACAGTGGATGGAAGTTAGAGAAAATTTGTCCAAAATTCAGGCATCTATTGAGAGTGATGAATCCAAACTTACCTGATTTAGAATACATTGTTGACTAAATAACACATCTCTCTTATGGTACAATCTCTGTTCTTGTGTAAGTATATGAAAGAAAATAAATTTCCACACCCTACTCAATACAATCATTTTTACATTAATACATTATCATAAACATTAAATTAGCAAGAGAATTTAGTGTGATTTTTGAGTTGATCTACTATTTTAGCTGCTTTCTTGTCTCCTTTTTTACAACTCCCATTGATACTAATCCTGATAAACTAATCAATGACTTATTTTACACCCAAATCTACACTTAAGCCAGTATGAAACCAAGATCATTGGCCTGATTATTAAGTTACCTGTCTAAATTATCTAGTAGTCAATCTTGTTCTGATCCTATCAATATTATACACTGATGTACTTGGGCTAGTAGCCTTAACTTGGTAGTTATAGGCATGTTTTGGTCATTGTAGCATCTGGATACAGTGGCTGAAACAACCAAATGATTGATTGATTTTAATGGCATTTCAACCTGTCTAGGATTATTTTATGCTAAAGGTTAGGAATTGCATTCATTGAAAATTCATATTTATATTTTGTGTGTAGGTGTTGAGGTTTTTTTTTTTTTTTTTTTTGTACACAGATCTATCAAATATGAATAGTTTTCAGATAGATCTATTTCACCAATAGATAGGACTCTAACAGGTACTATCACTCTGGCTCAGTTTGGACCTGGGTGTAATAGCAATGAAGGAGTACTTGATACTTCCCATATCTCCAGAATTGGAGCTTTACCATCAGATGCAGTATAGAGTCATATCCAGGACTCCCCTTTTTATTTTGGTGGAGAGTATTCCTCTGCACAAGATACAGTCAGCATATTCTAAACCCCATTGACAGAAATAACTACCAAGATGAGGATACCAATCTGAGTATATCAGTGTATAATCTATATATTAATTCTCATGTTCCTTAATTGTATGACCATTATCATCTTGCAACATCCTCTGTTTAAAAATGAAACTGTCCAAATCTTCCAAGATGAAATGCAAAAATTTAATTCCTGATTATTTGGTGTTGTTTATCCACTGAATTCTTATTTCTTATGAGTGTCGTCACCTAAGCTAAATAAAATACCATTCCATTTTTATTAGAAAGAAAGGGAAGAAAAAAGAATGCTACACAGGAAAGAAAGAAAAAAAAAAAGAGCGAGAGTTAAATCAAGATTATTATACCTTTTACATATTGAACTATTTAGCAATAGTTCTTAAGTAAACATATCAAATGTTGTAATAATTAAATTATCATACTGTGGTATATCCACAGGTCCTGCTAGCAATAATAATTTCTTGTGTTAGAAATTTAAATAAAAGTTGTGGTGTGTTTAAAAGTATCAAGACAAAGAAACAATAAATGAAATGTAAATTAGAAAAAAAAATTCCCTTAGCAATCAACACACTTATTTCTGTGATTTTTCTACAAGTCAAAGTAACTTGGAAACTTCTCTTTTTTTTACGGTGTTAATTATATTTCTTTTAATGTCTTCATGTAAGTGCTTGTGGTGTAATGGTTATCATTGTAGGAAATGAATACAGTGAGTCAAATTCAAATCCTGGAAGACTGTTTGCATTTCACATAGCACTAATACCCTTAGGAAGGTATGAATCCAACTATTCTCACTTCAGTTATGGGTAAATAATAGGGAAAACTGGACTCTTTAACCTTAGTATGGCAACTGGTCTAGAGGAAAGAAAACTCATACACCTCTAAGTCGTTGGACATATGGTGCAACAGATATATTGATTCTTTACAACCCCTATATCATTGCACCTTGAGGGGTTCATACAGTTCTAAGTGACAATCATCTGTGGGTTGCTGGTTCAATCCTGGCCAAGGGCAAAAAATAACATAGAATACTTAAAAAATAGCTTAACACTTGTACTAGGTCATGGTTAATGGAATGAGAACAGTCTACCCCATTGGATTGAATAAAGGGTTTGGTCCAAAGTTCCATGAAGGCTCCCAATTATGACATGAATGTTCCTGAGTTCAAAGATAAAGTTTCCCGAGTCCAAGAAGGTTCCCAAATTCAACAAGAAACAACTGAAGAAGACTGGAGGACACATCGGCCAAAATGTTGTGCATATAACAATAAAGATGAGGACAATAGTCCAAAAAAATCAAATCAAATCCTCAAATCCCTTGAGCTAAAATTTCATTTTAGGAAACAAGAAAAAAAAAATCACACATAACTAAGTCTGGAGCACTTGAGAAATTCTTAATTTTAACAAAAACATTGCATTTAAAGTATCAAGACTGTAATTCTTTTTCAAATTCACTTGTCTAGATATAATCACTTTATTATAGAAGTTGCTCAGTTTTGAATATGTCTTTACTTAAATTCTAAATTTTACAATAAAAAATCGGCTGCACTACTTGGACCTTAATGAAGCATCTAGAGAATAAGTTAGAAGGGAGTTGCACAAGAATGCTGCGTGCGGTTTTAAACAAATTATAGAAACAACACCCTACAAGAAAGCAACTGTACGACCATTTGCCACCTATCACACAAACTATCTGAGTACGATGAACAAGACAATCTGGACACTCCTGGGGAAGAAAGAATCAACTCATAAGTAACATCTCCTATGGAAACCAGCACAAGGGCATACCAGTGTGGGCCATCCAGCTAAGATCATTAATTAACAAGCTCTGCACTAATACTGGATGCTGCACAGAGGACCTTCCAAGACAATGAATGATAGGGACAGTTGGAAAGAGATTGTCATGGATATCTGTGCTGCTAGCGCGACATGATGATGACAATAAAAAATATAAAAGCTTCAATCTTGATACTTTTTGATCACACCTTGTATCTGTCTATTTTCAAACTATATCTTTGAGGATTTTAATATATGCACTTAGGAATAGTTGTGACCTAATCTATAATTGATCAATATGAACAGAATGGGATAGTTGTTGACATTTTAGCATAAGACATTCTATCTATTTTAGTTATGACAGGTATCACATGAATATCTTATCGTTTCTCTAACCTTTTTTCTTCATTTATCTCACTATCTACTCCCCCATAACTGGTCTTTTCATGTCTATTTCATCTCTATCAAATTTCTTTCTTGATCTACCTATCCTTATCTATTTTAGCCTATGGACTCCTATCTCAGTTCAAATTTCTTTATCTTGGGGCTGGGTTAGCTCAGTCGGTAGAGCGTTCGGCTAGAAATCACAAGGTTCCTAGTTCGATACTGGCCCTCTCCAACTCAGCATATGAGTAGCACAGGGATATGTGCAGTAAAGTAAGGAACTGATGGTAAGTGTGGCGCTCTACCTCAGATGCAAAAACAATCTCCTTGGTCTAGCACTAGTGAGAAGGGGATAGATTCCCTTACTGATTGGCTGATACCGATTTTAGGCCACCCCGATGACTTTACTTATTTATATCTAAAGTAGTGGGAATAAATACAAGACATTATTTGTCTGAATTTTTTTTAGATGAGGCTTCCTAAATTGTATCATTTATTTTTTTTTTTAACTGTTGTCCTTGTCTTTATTGTTATATACACAACATCTTATCCAATATGCTCTTCAGCCTTCTTCAGGTATTTTTTGTTGTAATTCAGAGCTTTCACGGAACTTCAAACCCAACACTATATTCAATCCATCAGGGTAGACTGTTGTCATGCCGTTAACCATGACCATTAACCGTTAACCATAAGTGTTAAGTTATTTTTTTAAAGTATTCTGTTATAGAACTGTATTAACTCAACACATATATCCATTGTGCCATGTGACAAGAATCACCTGAAGAATGCTGGAGGACACATGTGTATATAACAATAAAGAACAACAGAAAAAAGACATTCCACAAAGTTAAAATATTGAAATATGAAATATTTTCCAAAATTTGCATATATGAGAGCACCTAGCTAAATATTACTTTTAAAATCCAATTCCTTGTCTATTTATCTAGAGATAAAGACTGTCAATGGGACAGGAGGATGAGAACATGGAGTTTGACAGTTTACCTGACAAAAGCTGCCACTTTTGTGATCATGAGATCAGGAGGAGTGTAGTGGAGGTAAAGTGAATTACCTAAAGAGCCTCCAGGTTGTGAGTAGTAACTCTTGGTAAGCATCTTGTCACCCCTGTTGGTTGGAGTGGTTTGGCCGGTGGGGAAGCATAAAGGCCAAGGCAGTTTCTCTCAGGGGCGAATCACTGTTCTTAGCTGGGAAAAATAATTGTCCATGATGGTCATACTAACAATGCTTGTGTGAGAACAGAAGACTAGACAATTTTTTTTTTTAAATTACTCACAATATCACCTCCATTTCAAAATTGGTGGAAGATGATGAAAAAGAAGAAAAATAAAACTCACCAAAGAAAAAAACATTTGTCCTGTTTGGTTGAAGGGTATTTTCCAAAGTTTTTGTTACACCAAAAAGATACACACCATATTAAGTCTTGTTTAAAGTTATCTGAAATGAAAAAAAGAAGAAAAAATAAAAATTTAGAGAAGAATGATTTGGACTGTAGAATAACATTTGTTTCTATAAAAGTAAGTAAATAAAATCATTGGGGTGTTAAAACACAAAGTAATTCATATATTAAGAAAGAAACAGAAGAATCCACAGTTTTCTTTCTTAAAAAGAAAAAAAAAAGATTGAAAAATAGATAAATGAATAAATAGAAAAGTTATGCAGAGAAGGAAAAAGTAAAGTATAGAGAGTTTTCTCTTTTTTTTTTCAATCTTTATTTTCATCTTATGTTTAAAGAATTTTGAAAGGATTTTCTATTGGCGCTGTGTGTTTCAACTCACCAACACAACTGCTGCTTGTACCTTGAACTGCCAATCCATACAGAAATATGATAAACATTATCTTATTATAATGGAGATTATGTGTTTATCTGCCTGAAACCAAAACATCACCACCAACATCACAATTTCCTTGATTATTTATGTTATATCCTCAATGGTTATCAAATAATCATTATTTAATCTTAATTAGAATCTTATTTATTAACAATGTCTCTATAAAGGTTTAACTGAGATAGATTTGACTCAAAACAACTCATATTAATGTGTTTAAAATCCTGCAATGGGTGTTATATATCAATAAGAAATAACTGTTATATAGTATATGGTGTGAGTAATTTGCATAATAGTTTTAACAAAACTGTGTTTGATAAATAATTATTTAGTGTTAGTGATTTCTAATATTATTATTGTTTTATTCTCAAACATTAAAAGCAATCCTATGTATAATTTTATATTGAAATCAATTAGAATAAAGTAAAAATAAGTGTTTTTTTTGTGTTCTTATCTAATTTCATTAGTCTTTCTAATTTAATATGATATCTAATTATATTAAAACTTAAATACGTGTGCCCACATAATTTTGCTAGTTCTAGTAAAATTATAAACACTGCACTTTATATTATATTCTTGAGTAGGGATCAAATCCTACAAAAACTTTAGTAATCTTTTTTGGTATATATTAATATATGTTAACTGCTAGGTGGAAGTCAGGCAGTTGCCAAGTCCTAAATAAATCTTCATTCAGTTGTTCCCTTTGCATATTATATAGGAGTGCAGTTACTTTCTTCAGTATCGATTTTTTTTTTCATCAAACCTTTAAAAAAAAAATCCTGCCCCAGGCAACCTTGAACAATCATGTCTTTTCCCAGCATTATTTTGATTTTAAATCCTAGCAAGTAGTTAGAGAATGTTGAAATAAATTTGCCCTTAAAAAAAACATACAGAAAGAAGATAATTAAAAAAGAAATTTAGGAAGGGGTATATAAAAAAAAAGTTAATTTAAGAGACAAGGAGGAGTAAAAGGGGAAGTAGGTGGTAAGAGAAGAAGAAGAAGAAGAAGAAGAAGGAAGAAGGGAGAAGATAAAGAAAAAGAATGTCAAAGAAAGAAAATTTGAAGAACAAGACAAATAAAAAAAGAAATTGGGGAAGCGAAAAGGGAAAAAGAAGGATAAGGAAACTAAGGAAATAAACATAACATTGAAAAAACATGAAAAAAAAATCTCATAAGAAGAGTTACTTGCTACCTCATGGTTAAAATAGTTGTGTATTTCCTACTGGTGCCAAATGACAGCATTTGAGCCCAGTTTAAAAAAGAATGAGAATTTCTAAGGCAGCCCCCCCCCTATCATTTGGTTGATTAATGTAATACAATATCCTTCCTCTTTACCTCATTTAGAATACTGAAATAGCACAATCTTACTCACACTACAATCACTCTCATTTAGCCTTGTGCCATACCAAGTTCAGTTTAGCTCCTTTAAAAAGTCTCACACACATTATATATATATATATATATATATATATATATATATATAATCCAATGAGTGAGTGATGAAATCTCCCTTACAATGTAATGATTTACAATAGTCATAATTGATAGAGCTCAATGTGTCCTTTTAGTGCAAGGGTCAAAGAGCAAAAATATGTTTGGAAAAAATAAAGAAGATTTAGTGTATAATAATAATAGTTTATTTCAGGACAATTAGGGAAGTATATATTCTCTAAGTAACCTTTATCAGATGTTACTATGGCATAAAACTTGAGGAAATAGACTATTATGCATATACACTGAATCTTCTTATGTGTGTACATATATATATATATTCCCATTGCGTGAAAACGCTTCATATAAACGCTAAAAAATTGCTGGTTTTTAAAATCTCACGACTGGTTTTTAAGATCTCAACCATTGAACTCATCTGATGATTGGATTACCATGAAACTTCAAGTTATGAGTGTAAAACCATAATATTACCATTGATTATATATATATATATATATATATATATATATATATATATATATATAATAGAAAAATTCAGATAAGAAAAGTATTCCATAAAAAAGTGGTCAATGCTATTATGGTAGACCAGATGTAAAACCTAAATTAATATTATAATTATGGACATAAGAAGTCTGTTACTTGAAGTTTCATGTGGTGTGCACACCATATAAAATTTTAAGTAACAGACTTCTAGTGTCCATAATTATAATATTTTTATAACTACTTTGCTTGCTTATTTAAAAAACTAAAATGGCAGTAATAACAGTTGAAAATAACAACAGTAGTAAATAAAATACAAATATATTATAGAGAAAATAAAAGTTTAACAAGAAAAAAAATCACCAAACTCACAACTTTAAGTTTCACTATCTTTTGATTATCAGGTAAATAAATACTGGTGAATCACTAACACTTACCTGAAGATCAAAAGATTGTCAAATTTAAAGTTGTCAGTTGGGTCATTTCTCTGTGTGTGTGTGTGTGTGTGTGTTGTGTGTGTATATATATAATATATAATATATATATATATATATATATATATAAAGGGCTGGGTTAGCTCAGTCGGTAGACCGTTCGGCTAGAAACCACAAGGTTCCTACTTAGATACGGGCCCTCACCAACTCAGCGTATGAGTAGCACAGGGATCTGTGCAGTAAAGTAAGGAGATGATGGTAGGCGTGGCACTCCAACTCAGGTGCAAAAACAGTCTTCTTGGTCTAGCACTAGTGAAAAGGGGGTTATACTCTCTTGCTGTCTGGCTGATACCGACATTACGCTGCCGCCAATATATATATATATATATATATATATATATATATATATATGTATACACACACACACACATATATGGATATTAAATAATACAAATTTACAAAAAAGTTTTTTTTCTCTTTCTCTTAGTAATTTCAAGTTATTCAACTTTGCAAAATGTAAAGTAGGAAAAGATTCAGACCAGAGTTAAAATAAACATGGGGGTAGGGGTAGTAGTATTGTGGGGCATTTATTTATTTAGGGACTGGCAGAATAAGGTGCAAAGGCTGAGAAACCAGAAATATGACAGCAAACTCGACTGCAGTATAAAACTTCCGCCTGTTTAGAGAATGGTACATAGGTGGGATCAGCAAACAATCTGGATTATCTAGTGGGTTTGTCACCTCAAATGATAAAGAAAAGGGAAGAAAATTGGAAGAAAAGAAAAAAGGTGCTACACCATGGATGACACCATCAGTCATAGCAATTATTGATTGAGGAGAGGTAGGGGCAGACATTTTTTGGTGCATTGATATTTTTATTTCATGTCTGTGTGTGATGGTATGTGTGAGTATTTTTTTTCTTTTTTTTTTTTTTGCTGTCGTTGCTGTTGTGGTTGGTTTCCACCTCCAGACATAAGCTGTGTGTTCAAAATTGTAGTGAACCCTGTAAACAACGACACCCATTTTGTATGAAAAGATCAAAATGACTGAGAGGGAATCACTTAGTATGAATACCCACATACACACATAAATTCTTTCACATCTGATAAATATACTAATAAGGAGGAGGGAGAGATATGTTTAAAAAGAGATAGACACTAATTGAAAAGTGCCTTTATATGTAGGTTTTATAGTTATAGAATACTAGCAGGACTGTGGATATACCACAGTATAATTTAATCATTACAATGTTTGATATGTTTACTTAAGAGCTATTGCTAAATAGTTTAATATATAAAAAGTATAAGAATCTTGATTTAATTCTCTCACTTCTTTTTTTCTTTCTTTCCTTCTTTTCATTTTGTTGGATAGAAACAAATTAGTGTTATTGCTTCCACACGCTCACACCCTCTCTCTATTTTTCTGCTACTCTCTTTTTTTTTTTTCTTTCTTTCTTTCTTATTATATTTTTTCTGTGTAGCATATTATTTTTCTTCACTTTCTTTATAATAAAAACAGAATGGTCCATTATTTAGCTGAGGTGATGACACTCAAAAGAAATAAGAATTCAGCAGATAAGCAACACCAGATAATCAGGATTTACATTTTTGCATTTCATCTTTGAAGATTTTGAAGGTCTCATTTTTAACCAGAGGGTGTTGCAAGATGATAACGGCTATACAATTAAGGAACACGAGTATCAATATATAGATGTGTCCCCACTTTTTTTCTCTCTCTCTATATATATCCCTAAGGACACCTGCTATCCAGTAATTACAAAGTAAGCTAGCCAAGAAGACCATTGCAGAGTCCAATTATCTATATGTGTATTGTGACCTTATTCCAGGCTATTTGGATACTTGGAAAATATCACCAGAATAAAAAGAACATGCAAAAATATCTCTGCAATAGACTCTGATCAATTGCAACACAAAATGATGTAGGTTTAAGTTTTGTCCTGACCCACAAGTATACATGTGAGTGACCCCCACCTCCACCCAGGCCATCCCATTGTGGTGTAATGATTAGCAAGCTAGTCTTGCAGATCCATTACTACTGAATAGCAAGTTCAATCTTGGGTGATGACCCATACTTGGGTAAATACCTAAATGTGGGACCCCATGTAAAAGTAACTGTGTTGAATTTGTCTTCATGGGAAGGTATATAAATACTAGGATCAGTGTAGTATATGTGCACTCTGCCAAGGATTAAAGTGTCACTAACTAGAACTTCTACCAAGGAGGATCAGAAGGTAATATTTGTGTGGTATGTGAAAACTGTTACATATGCACACACACACACATATATATATATATATATATATATATATATATATATGAAAAGATAATTGGAAGAAAAATATATATACTTTGGTATGGATAAAATTTATTATCAAAATTCTCTTACACACAGAGTACTCTATTTAAAATTATTTTAAATATGAAATAAAATAAAACAATAGAAAACAAAATACCTGGAATGCAAATGTTTTGTTTTGTTTTATTTTATATCTAAAATAATTTTAAACAAAATACTATGTGTGTAATCGAATTTTGATCAAAACACATGTTGATAAATTACCATAATAAATTTCATCCATACCAAAGTATATATATTTTTCTTCCAATTATTTTTTCAACATATCTGTCAGATTCATTTCCATTTTTTTTCACTTGATATATATATTACACACACACACACACACACACACACACACACACACATGGATATACATTGCATCTCTCATGTGTGTGTATGCACTTATGAGTTAAACGTTTTAGAATTACCATATAAAGTGTCTTTTGATAAAGTTAAAATAGAAATATAGATATTTGAGTAGACAGTAAACTTACTAACATCACCAGCAGCACTAGAACCACCACCATTATTACTAGTGTTATATTTAAGGCACACACAATGAGATGCATTTTTTCTTTAGGTTTGTTGCCAGACAAAATTTTTCCCAAAAGAGACTTAATACTGGACATATATAAAAGCTTTGTCATAAAACTAGAGGAAAAACCTTTTTATATATAAAATTGCATTGTCTTTGGGAGGAGACATTAACAAATGAGGACAGAGTAGTTTCTCCCTGGGGTGATAGCTTTTCTGTTAAATGGAAATAAATATAACCATTTCATATTCGAAAGTTTTTTTTTTTTTTTTTTAGATTGCTTTTCTCACTTTCTCAAAAAAGAAGTAAACTGCCAATCAGTTTCAGTAATAACTGTTGTTAATTTTTTTATTCTTACACCTTTTTGAGTAATGTATGTATTGTAATGGAAGATATTTCTCCTACAAGAAGTTAGACTTTTTCAACAGAACACATATAAAGATATGAATACGCAAGATTATTCATAGTCAAGTTACATAGTAGTATTTGTAGTCGAGTCATTACTTGTCAAGTAGCTTGTAATACTGTAAGAACTGCATGTGGACTATTATCTATATTCCTGTACAAAAAGTAATAAACCTTTTTTCCTGATTTTCAATGTTTTATTTGATAAATTCAGTCACAAGATTTTGGCAACGAGGTATTGTCTAATTTTGGACCCACAACACAGACAGAAACAATTTTCATCTTCTAACTCCTCTTCATTGATACAAAAACCAAAAAGAAGAAATAACACAAATTTTGTAATCTTTGAAAGTTGGAGAATTAAATCATTTACTATAGGTTTGATGTGTTGGATTTTATGGCATGTCAACCCTTGTTGGGTTATTTTATGCAGAAGATGTTTTGTTCTATTCATGCTTGATGGGTATTCAAAAATTTTTTTTTAAATTTGATTTTTTTTAAACACATTTAAAAAAAACAACATATTTTTTTCTATTTTAAAACCGAACTAGGTTGTTTGAGTTGTAATTATGGGTAAAATCCACATCAAGTTGTGATAGTCATTATACATATATATATGAATAAATGGTAATTTCATATCAGGATGAATATAAAAAAGAACATGGCTACATTTTATAATGAAATACTACTTTTCATACTGTAATATCAAGCCAGATAATTTGGCTTTGAATACACTATTAACTTGATTAAATATTAATACATTGTTTTATCTCAAGAGATCAACCGAAACAGTCTATTCTAGATCACTTTTCAAAATTAATGAACAATTAGATTTTCTCTAAAATGTGATTGCTATCATATTTTATCATTTGTTGATTAGATCTATTTCATAATTTCTCATTTACAAATATATCTGTTTTCTTTTTTATATATTTATTCTTAATTTAATAAAAAAGAAATAAAAACAAAAATCAATCTCAGTTTACATTTCTGAAGATAGTGTAAACAGTAAAATATGAATACAAATTAATCATACTTTTTTTGCAACAAAAGATTGATTATCAGCAATTATCTCCCCTTGGTATCACTTTCATTCTTTATATGGATGAATTGATTGCATTATTTAATTAAATAATCAATAAATATTCATGTGATAAATACAATATTGAATAACTGTTTAAAACAGTGCATATGAAATTAAAATGTTAATTGGCTTGTGATATGAACAATTATGTTATATTACTTCAATAAACATTTATGTCTCAAGAGCATCAAAAAATTAATTGGCCAATGAAAGAAGCCAAGTTTGAAATCAATTTTCTTTCTTTTGAGTTAGTTTATAATGAAAATTCTCACCCAACCAACACTTGCAAAATCACCTCAGAAAATTTTGATAATTAATCCGTATTTTATCAATAATCTTTACCAGCAAGTGTATATATGGGCGTAATTGTTAGCAACTAAATTAGCAGACCATTATTAGAGAGTTTGATTCTCATTGGGTCACAGTGGGCCCATGGGTGGTAATTTTGATAAAAATTTCTATCAAAATTATCAAATAATTCATACATATCTGAAAAGAAGAGAAAATTTCTGAATCATCAATACCATGTCTAGAACAGAAACTGTGGCAATTTAAAAATCAGAAATTTGGACAAAACTAAGTTGATGGTATTTTATTTTATCTTAAAATTTGAGGACAATGATTATATATATATATATATATATATATATATATATATATATATATATATAGCTGGTGTTGCACCATTATAACAAGAATCAGATTGTTTAGACTTTTATAGACATTGTAAAAATTTTCAGTGGAAGTAAAGCAGACATTTTGAAAAAATTCATGATCAAAGAAACAAAAGAAAAAAAAATGAAAAAAAAATAAGGAAAATTGTGAAAAAAGGAAAAAAAAAGGAAAAAAAAAAAAAAAAAAAAAAAATAAAAAAAAAAAAAAAAAAAAAAAAAAAAAATGAAAAGATCAGAGAATGAAAATAAATCCACAGAAATTATGAATGAAAAAAAAAAAAAAAAAAAAAAAAAATCATATGTACATATATACATATATATATCATATATACAGGGATTTCATTTTCTTATTAAAAAAAAGATTTCTTTTTTTTGGGGGGGGATGATGGGATTGCCTGGCACAAAAATGTGAATGCAGAGAATAATAAGATAACTGGGTATTAACTGGGTGGATGGATGAAATTAAAAGTAGCAGATGCAGTGAAAAGGAAAAGAAATTGGATGAAATATGTTGAAAATGGTTTCTGAATAAAATGCACCCCCACCCAACCCCCCAAAAAACCCATCTCTCTAAAGCTGTGGATTGAAATAAAGAAACAAAAGAAAAGAAAAAAAAAAAGAGATAACTAAAGCTAATGATATCAAGAGAACAATTTTTTAAAAATGATATGCTCATGAATTCTATTTTCTGAATTTTTGAGATTTGTATTATTTGAATTTTTCGGACTGTTGTATTCATCTTTATTGTTATATACATGTTTCAGCCGATGTGCCCTCCAGCCTTCTTTAGGTGTTTCTTATCAAAATTGGGAGCCTTCACAATACTTCAAATCAAACCCTTTATTCAATCCACCGGGGTAGACTGTTCTCATTCCATTAACTATAACTGGGTACAAGTGTTAAGCTATGCTAAATATTCTATGTTGGTATTGCCCTTGACCAGGATTGAACCTACAACCTGGAAATGATTGTCATTTAGAACTGTATTAACTCAACCCTTATATCTGTTGTTTGGTTTGGTTTGGTTTTGTTTTATGGCACATCAACCTCAGTGGGTCATTTAATGCCGATAAAGTTTTGAAATAAATCAATTAATGGATAATACATTTTTTATAAATACATTTTTCTATTTAACCCATAGATGGGTATATCTGTTATGCCATGTGTCTAATTCTTTTGAACTCTGACTAAATATTTTGTATTGGTACCTAAAATGGAAAGCAGCCAAATTTAGCACCCAGACTCTGTAATTCTATTTGACATGCCTTATTTACAACACTGGGAGAGGGTGATGTTTTAAAAGAGGAATGGAAAAAAATGTTAGGCTCTTCTAGGATTGAACTTGAATTTTGAAGTTCAGGTTTATGTTAAAAGCTTAGAGTTTTTATGTTCATGACTAACCATAATGCATTTGTATGGAATAACTATTCATCATGATTTGGTTGGGTAGTGTTTTAATGGCATATCAACCCTTGTGATTATTTAATTATATATATATATATATATATATATATAAGTAAAGTAAAGTAAAGTTGGCAGAGTGGCCTATTGTTGGTATCAGCTGGACAGTGAGGAAGTCTATCTCCTTTTCACTAGCAATAGACCAGGGAGATTTTTTCACTGAGGTGGAGTGCCACACCTACTGTCAGGGATTCCAAGTCATATAGGAGTAAGGGGAAATGAAAGAGCTGACTCTGCAGCTAAATTGGCTCTAGATTTGATCCCTGATAAGTTCAAGATACCATATACTGACTTGAAACCTAAAATTAATAGATTCCTTCATACAAAATGGCAACAACACTGGAATAACAACATCCACAATAAACTCTTCCTAATCAAACCCACTTTGGGAGGCTGGAGACCAACTTTAAGGAAGTCTAGAAAGGAACAAGTTATTGTGTCCTGATTACGCATTGGTCATACAAGACTAATGCACTCATATATACTCAAACAAAAACAACAACCACAATGTGAAACATGTCAAACACCTTTGACAGTTAAACACTTATTCATGGAATGCAGGTTTTTTGCTTACACCAGAAACCGTTATCTTAAAGCAAACAATATGAAAGATCTATTTGAAAATATCAACATAGAGGATATTCTCTCCTTTTTGAGAGAAATAAAATTATACCATAGAATATAGACATGAAACTAATCAATACCATACAACATAATCCCCAATAATGCTAACACAATGTTAAAAACCAATTACTAAAAAGTATAAATATAAATACACGATATGTATTACTTCCTAACCGTTAGGCATGACATAACCCCAGACAGGTTGATATGCCGTTAAAAACAATAAACCAACCAACCTACTTCAACTTAACTGAACAGATCAGATTAACCCAATCTGTGCTACTCATGTGCCGAGTTGACAAGGACCGGTATTGTACCCAGAACCTTATGATTCCTAGGTGGGTGCTCTACCAACTAAGATAAATTGGTTCTTATATATATATATATATATATATATATATATATATATATATATATATATATATATATAGAGAGAGAGAGAGAGAGAGAGAGAGAGAGAGAGATATTAAAATTGGTACACATAACCTTAGATAAAATCTAAACAGCAGTAAAACCAATAAAGCTATAACAATGCTCAATACATAAAGTTGAAATAAAATTAAAATGTTGGACAAATATCATAATATTTTAAGATATGAAACAAATATTGTAATATTGTTATATATAGATATGTTGCTATAATTTATTAATATTTTTATATATATGACAGAATTGAGATGAAGAACATAAGTTGATCTCCAGGTGAAAGGGGACATTCTTTAGTTTTGTTCAAAATCAGAATTTTCCTTCTCCTATGTGAACATGAGGGACTGAGTTTTCTTGACTTGGCATTAAAAATAGAATATCAAGGACTTCAGAGTTGTGCACTACTCACTGAATTGTACTCTTGAATAGTACTTTTTGGAGCATGATAGATACTTACACTGTATTAATGATTTAAGTTTTAAAAGTACCTTTATTATTTTCCTAAAATACTTGCCATATAGAATTTCACCAACCTAATAGCAAAAACAGATTGTCTAACTTCTTATTTAAATGTTAGAGAATTTGAATTGACTGACTGTAAGTGTGAATGAAGCATCAATTGCTTGAACTCAAAATAACTCAAAGATTTTTCTAAGACCTTTCCTGGGTTTGCTTAGTGAGTTAGATACTTGTGTATTTTCTATCAGCATCAGTGGTTTGTAGAAACTGGGATTTGAGGTGCTGATTTTTAAGTCAACTAGGTTCTCTTGACAAATTGGTGCAACACAATCTTCCTATACTTACTTTTGCTAATTTGGTTTCAGGCCATACTAAACTATATTCATAATAGGGTGGTACCCTATTAATTTATGAGAATACTTTTGGATGGTTTGAGGTATTGAATGACTTGATCATTATTAGCAAGAACATCAACAGAGAAATGTAGATTTTATTAAAATTAAATAAAAGAAGAACAGTTTGGAAATGATAATTAGAAACCATAAATTGAAATCATAACCACCATTAATGAGAATTGAACCCAGGATGGATCTAGTAAATTCTACTGAAATTCAGTATAACTAAGTTGAACCTACTTTCATATACAAACCACTGACATGGGGTTGACATGAATAATCGGTTTGAAATTGAATATCAGCCATAATATTTATCTAAGTTTACTGTCCACCTAAATTCCTTTGACATTAAGAGGTCACTGGAAGTTTATTGTCAGTCAGCTAACTGGTCCTCTTTGGTGGTCTCATATCAGAATAAAACCATATATGACATTTAACAAGGGAACTTATTGTAAAGACAAAGAAAAAGATAAACACATTTTGAAATTAATTGTTCTGGATTTGAAATATGCAAAACAGTTCTATATTCAAAGTAGGATAACATGAACTAGTAATAAGTCTTTGTAGGTTGTAGATAGTTGTCACCAGTCACAGGTCTTTCAGTGAGCCTTTGGTAGACTTCACCAGCAGGTACGGCAAAAAAAAAAAAAACAACAGTATAAAGTATAGCATTAGCATATATCTGCCTCAGCCACTAAGAGTGAAAGAACACATAGATTTTGCATATTGGATTTCTAATAAATAAACTGTTTCAACAGTGTTCATCATTCAAATCCACGCCCAGTATCTTGCTCCAGCAACCTCTCTTTCAACAAACCAGTACCATATGGTCAAACATCACCTGGTCAGTGTTAAAGAAAAACCATAAACACAACACAACACTAATAGACAACACTAGCCAAACTTGTAACACTAAGAGGAGGTTAGATTGTTATTAGTAATGATTCCCTCTTGCAGAATTATAATCCGTACTGTACTTCAGATGCCCTCCAGCCCTAGAGTCAGTTCCCTTCCAACACTGTTATATGCTTAGTACATATCATTAACTTGGATTCAAACTACTTCTAATTTGAACTTTTTTGATTATAGTAAACTATTCTATACTAGCAGGACCTGTAGATATACCACAGTATGATAATTTAATTATTACAACATTTGATATGTTTACTTAAGAGTTATGGTAAAATAGTTCAATATGTAAAAAATATAATAATCTTGATTTAACTCTCTCTCACTCTTTTTTTCTTTCTTTCTTTCTTTTCATCATTGACTGAAAGAGATTAACATTATTGTTTTTGCGTTCTCACCCCCTCTTTCTATCTTTCTCTTTCTTTTTTTATATTTTTCTGTGTAGCACGTCCTTTCTTTATAATAAAAATGGAATGGTCCATTACTTAGCTGAGGTGATGACATTTATATGAAATAAGAAATCAGCGGATAAGCGACACCAGATAATCAGTATTTACATTTTTACATTTCATCTTAGATGATTTGGAACCTTTTTAACCAGGTGTGGCAAGATGATAATGGTTGGAAGATTAAGGAACACAAATATTAATATATAGATAGCATATATTGTAATGACTTATGGTCCAATTATGCTTATAGCATAGATGCTCACTAGATCATTGCAGTTAAGCAATGATAAGCCTGCTCAGTATTTAGGTGAGTGACCACTAAGGAACCACAGATACTGTAAGCAATTTGATGACTATGTGCAAAATAAGTAAAGCTTAGTAAATTCTAATATATGTTGTAATTATTTTATATTTAAGACGTCAATAGATAGTGAATGATATACAATAAGGTCTATACACTAATTTTCAGGCTGAAACCAAAACCAAATATTCTAATTATTATTTATATCATACTATCTGAAAACCTGGATTTTAAACTAATAGCAAACTATATTTTTCTAAGGACTTTTGAGTTAATTGTTGAAGAATCGCAAAGTCTCTTACTACCTCCGAATTTGTTCAGTCAACCGTCACAGCATATCACATTTTAAAACTTGGCAAGTGTCAGAATTCGCACTCTCCCAACATCCTAGCTCTTCATGCCACATGCAGACCAACTGCTATCCACAAAAGCTCAACACGAAGCATGTGTACCAGACCTCTCGGAAATGGCAGTTTAGCATGCCATGCAGTGTGGACACTTTGAATCAGGTGAGTGTGAATATCTGTTGTGACATTAATAAACACCAAGAAGTTGACATTTATGGTAGTAATTATTCATTTGAAAAATGTAAATATATTTTTTTCAGTCTTGGTTTTTCAAGTAGTGGAAAAATGTAAGGAAAAAAAGATCATGTTTGTTTTCTGGGTAGGAAATTTTTTTTACCTAAATGTCTATTTTATATAGTTGAAGAAAAAAGATAAAGATTTAGTTTAGGTAACCTGATAGAAACAAATCAAGGGTCCAGTTTAACATTATACTTAAATTCTTGAATTGACTGCTAACTAAAAGCTTTTTTTAAAAATCTGGAATTTTCAAAAACATCTGGAACTTTCAAAAACAAGCTCAAAATATGCTCCTATGTCATTTCAACAGCATATACTTACCAGGCCTTCAGGCCCAGTGTCCAGTGGCTTTGGCCATTGGACTGGTAAGATTTGTAATATCAGTGTGATCCCAGGGGGCTATACCCTCAGGCAACACCTGCTCCCTTGATTTAAAGGGGGAGGGCTAGGTTTATTGCCCAGTACCTGGGGTTCCTCAAAAGAGGAATGCTGAAGAGATACATACAATTTTTAGCACTGACCACACATGAGCTTTGGTTCGTGTGTGGTTTCCCACATTAATCTATCCTTGTGTTCAATTGACATGGTGGGATGTCAGTAAATAACTGCTCCCATGTCATTTTAGTAACTGTAGACATTTTGATGATCATAGCTCTAGCTATCCTTTAATTATACAAATTAGAAAGATGGAGAAAAAAGATATATGGTAAATCATAGTGAGATGAGGGGTGTGATTGAGCCAAGGTATTAAACTTTTGAATTGTTTAATTTGCTTTGTGTATTAAATAAGTTTGCTTATTCTTCATTATCAAGAAAGAATTGCCTAAAGAAATTCTTTTGTCTTTGATTCAGTCTACCTTAGAAATAGAACTACAATGGAAAATACCCTGATCTGTGATTTGTGGCCTCAAATAGGAAATATTCTTCTTACTCAATTCTATTTCCTTTTCAGTAGACTTCCTGTTATGATGGCATCATATTGGATTCCCCAGGAGAAACTATCTGACATTGTTGAGCTTCATTTATAAAGATATAGATCTGTGTGTGCAGATGTGTGAATATATACACAATTATATGACTATGTATACACACACACACACACATTTGTACTTTTTATATGTATATATATATATATATATATATATATATATATATAACAAAAAAAAATCCAATCCTTTGAGTGAACATATTGTATATAGACAGGCACACACATATATATGTACCTTTAAAGAAAGTATGTACAATATATATATACACACAAAATGAACAATACATATATACACATATATATATACAAAATGAACAATACATACACATATATATGTATATAAAGTGAACAATACACACACATATGTATAAAGTAAACAATACACACACATGTATAAAGTAA
Source organism: Doryteuthis pealeii (assembly GCA_023376005.1). Lineage (NCBI taxonomy): Eukaryota > Metazoa > Mollusca > Cephalopoda > Myopsida > Loliginidae > Doryteuthis > Doryteuthis pealeii. The sequence goes on from CM042146.1 coordinate 107,553,944, forward strand.
ATGATACACACACATGTATAAAGTAAATGATACACACACATGTATAAAGTAAATGATACACACACATATATATGTATATAAAGTAAACAATACATACACACACATATATATGTATATAATGTAAACAATACATACACACACACATATATATGTATATAAAGTAAACAATACATACACACACACATATATATGTATATAAAGTAAACAATACACACACACACACACACACACACACACACACACATATATATGTATATAAAGTAAACAATACACACACACACATATATGTATATAAGTAAACAATACACACACACATATATATGTATATAAAGTAAACAATACACACACACACATATATATGTATATAAAGTAAACAATACACACACACACACATATATATGTATATAAAGTAAACAATACACACACACACATATATATATATGTATATAAAGTAAACAACACACACACATATACATATATAACATGAACAATATATATATATATATATTATTTATGTTATTTTGTACATTATGTGTATATGCTCATGTGTGCATGTACTTGGATAGACTCATAGTTATTCATTGAACAAGCCAATTTAGACAGTAGGTCATATTTTGTAGAGCACCCAGAAAATAATGAAGTTACTATGAATGGTTTGTGAGTTCATACTTCACTGGATGATCAATAAATGTATCGTGATACCAAAGTAAACTTAGTCCAATAAATGCCTTTATATTTCTATTGATTCGTTAGTTGTGCCTTTGTGTTTATAGAATGTTAAACTGCCAGCAACTATTGGCCATCTTTATATGAATGTGTATTCTTGTATGAACCAGTGAATTTAGGATGGAAAACCATCTGAAATTCTTTTTTTTTCTCTAAATAAATAGGCTTGAATCCATATTTGCTGTTTATTTCTTTTAATAAACTGATATCTATCTTTTGCATCATAGATGTGCATATGTGTACACTGATATTTTCAATGAAAACAAACCAGAAAAAAAGAAGAGAGATATAGTGAGTGATAGAGAAAGGAAAAGAAGTAGGAAATGAATGAAAGAAAAATATGTATTATTTGTATTATTCAGACTATTGTCCTCATCTTTATTGTTATCTGCACAACGTTTCAGCCAATGTGCCCTCCTGATTATCACAAGAAGGTTCCACAGTTCGAGAAGGTTCCTTACTCAGACAAGAAATACCTGAAGAAGGCCAGAAGGTACATCGGCTGAAACATTGTACGGATAACAGTAAAGATGAGGACATTAATACAAATAATACAAATTATCAAGCCTTATCTCAAAAATTCAGAGTAAATAAAAATAGAATGATAATTTTGATTTTTTGGACTATTTTCTTCATCTTTATTGTGGTAGTTATTAACATAATGTTTCAGCTGCTGTATCCTCTGGACTTCCTCAGGTGTTTCCAGTATATCCAAGTATAGTGATGATCCAAACTGTGAAATCATTTTTAATAGTTTGACAGTTGATCAAACAAAAACTTTTTTTTAGATCTATTCAAAATATGACGTCATCGTTTTTTGTACATCTATCAATTTGAGAAGAATCATGGTCATTTGAAAAAAAAAAAAAAAAAAAAAAAAAAGATCTAAAAAGATATCATTATGAGAGTGTGGTAAGGAGAATAGAAAAGCAGATAAGAGAAGGAAAAAAAAGAAAAGAAATCAAAAGACATGCAGAAAGTTGGGGGTGGGTTTTAAAGTAAAGAGGGAAAGTTTTAGATTTAGTGCTTCTTGGTTAAAAAGTAAAAGAAAAAATTCAAGTTTGAATCGAGAGAAAATAGAAATAAATAAAAAAAGAAAAAGAAAGTAAGAAACTAAGAAAAACAAAAAAACAACTAAAGATGCTTCAGACATCGGAATAGGTAGTGGGTAAATGAAAAAGAATAATAATTTCAGCTTTCAATGTGGATTCATCAAGAGTTGCAATGGAGAATAGAGATGATAAGAGTTAGGCAAGGTGGGGGTGGAAGAAAGAAGAGAAAGAAAAAAAAGGAAGGAAGGAAGGAAGAGAGACAGAGGGATTTGTATTTGTCACTGAGGAGTGAACTTAAAATAAGAACACCAGCCCTGGAAACAAAAGAATGGCAGTTAGCGGATGAAAATGTGCTTCATACTTTACTACAGAGATTTGAAGTTTCCCTGCATGGACACAAGACTCACTCATACACGCCAACGCACAGCCTTTCCTGAAGTGGTCATATAGCCATAAGGGTTTGATCTTCTATAGCTCTATCTGCTGCCTTTGCATTGATCAGAACAGTGCTTCAGGGTGACTGGGTTTGGCTATACAATATGCATTACAATATAACCAATTCTGTCAGACAATGTGAAACATTTGTCACGGAAGCAAAAGAAAAACAGAAGACTCTAGAGGCATTTGCACTTTGGTATCCTCTACTTACTGCCGCCTTTGATTTAAATCTACACGCAAACTCACAGTCTTTTACGATTGAATGCAAATGCTGGTCAATTTTAGTGTTTGTAAAATATGTGATACACAAACACTTCCATGAGATAATTCTTAAAAAATTCTAAAGTTGAAAGTTGCTCTAGAAAAAAAAAAAAAAAAAAAAAAAAAAATTAAATTTACTTGTAGGTAGTGAATATTTCATCAAAAATTTTATAGCTAGTTTTATTGATACCTGTAGGTAATTATGGCAATAGTATTAATCCTAAATTGAGTGCAACTAGAGATTGAACTCACTTACTACAATATCACAGTCCAGCACATTAACCCCTATGCCATAGGGACTCTCCCTTATACCTTTATGTTTTGTCAATTGTTCAAGGACAAACATATTTCATGAATAAATCTTACAAATGTGGTAGAGACAAATTTAATGGGAAATTTCACTTGTTTACACTTTTTAAGAAGTTAAGAGTCAGTTTAGCTAAGTCGGTAGAGCACCTGCCAAGGAATTTCAAGGTTCCTGGTTCAATATCAGTCCCCGGTTCCAAGTTTGATATTGGTCCCCGCCAATTTAGTGCATGAGTAGCATGGATTGGGTAATCCGATCTGTGTGGTAAAGTGGGGAACTGACGGTAAGTGTGGCACTACCATCTCAGCAAAAACAGCCTCACTCGTCTAATGCAAGTAAAAAGAGGATAGACTCCTTCGCTGTCTGGCTGATACTGATAATAGGCCACTCCACTGCCAAAAAGTTGATGATATTACATTTGGTTGATAAGTTTCATAAGACTGGGAATGTACAGAATTCAAAGAGCTTGGACTATCTTTGTTAATTGTTTAAGTTCTCAATGTTCTCAATAAAGCATTCAATTTGTTCACCCAGAAAATCTCTTAAAAAGCTATCTTTGCAGATTGGGCTGTCTATAACTATTATTTTCAAGGTTACAAAGAAGTTAAAATAGTTTAAATGGTCAAAAAGGACAGTTGCACCTTTTTGAAATACTGTATATTCAAAATGTTACTAATGTCTATAAGCTTTTCTTTAAGAAGAGATAAGTGCAAATAAACAATTTCTCTATTTTATTGATGGCAATAAAAAGTTCAGTTGAACTAGCCAAAATAACAATACTAGAAACATAACAGCTGATGATGTGGACAGAACACCTGGCCAAAAATATAATAGTTGAATACATAACTGTTGTTTAACAATGTACAAGTAGTCTGACTCAACTATTGGGAACTACCTATATGATTGTCCAGGCCCAACCCTTTTATAATATGTGCTAGAAGATGGTGGTTGAGGGTTTTAGTGTCCTGTATATGACACTTGACTAAACTGTATCTAGTTGTAATGTTCCAATTCTGGAGCTCAAAGGAATGTAGAGTACTCCTTAATTGCACTTACCCCCAGGTCCACTCTGACCTGGAGTGGTAATACTTGTTAGGTTCCCATCTATGGATTTAACAGATAAGAAATGAGTTTAAAAAGTTTAAAAAAGAGTAAAAAAATTGAACTATGTAAACTAAGTTAAGTATTCTATGTTATTATCGCCCTTGGCCAGGATTGAACTTGCAACCTACAGTCCAGTTGGACACATGGTACAACGGATATAAGGATTGAGTTAATACAGTTCTAAGTGACAATCATCTGTAGGTTGCAAGTTCAATCCTGGCCAAGGCCGATAACAACACAGAATACTTAACATAGCTTAACACTTGTACTCGGTCATGGTTAAAGGAATGAGAACAGTCTACCCCCATGGATTGAATAAAGGGTTCGGTTTGAAGTTCTGTGAAGGCTCCCGATTACCATATGAAGGCTCACGAGTTTGACAAGAAGGTTTCTGAGTTCAAAGAGAAGATTTCCAGATTCAAGAAGGTTCTAGAGTTCAACAAGAAATACCGAAGAAGGTCGGAAGTCACATTGTGTATATAACAATAAAGATAAGGACAATAGTTAAAAAAATCCAAATCAAAGAAAAAGACATTTGATGAATCATAATGAGATAAACAAAATCTGATCACCATTAAAAGCTATTTTAAAGTTACTTAAAGAAAAAACTAATTTAAAAAGAAAAAAGAATCTTTGGATTATATGACAAGTAAAACATTAAACATGACAAACCTTTAGAAAGTGTGAAATGATGACAACATGAAATAAAATAAAAAATAAAAGTTTAAAAAAATCTTAACATTATTTAAAGAGATTTTGAAAGCCAGAAAAAAAAAATACATAAAGTGAAAACTATGTTGCTATCAGGGGAATCCCTGTGTTATAATAGCTAATGTGCTGGACTATGACATCGTAGTAAGCAAGTTCAAACTCTAGCTATACTATTACATTTAGTTTCAGACTAATACCCTTGGGAAAGGTATAAACCCCCTTATTCCACTGAGCTGTGGGTTAAACAGTTTCACTACTGTTCTTCTACAAGGGTGGCTTGGCATTAAATAACCCACAAAGGTTGATATGCTATTAAACAAAGAAACCAAACCAAACCCCAAAAATGCTAAGAAAACTATTAATGCAGTAATTTTGAAATAAAACAGTGAAAAAATAATAGTTTAAAAAGCAATTTAAATCCTTAAAACTATGTCAAGCGATTCTTAAGGCAATGAAAACAGGGGAGATAAATCAATGATAGACAATATTGTAAACAAAACAATAGTTGGGAATAAATTTAAAAGAAAAGGGTGCATAACAATAGAAAAAAAATCAAACAAATAAAACAAAGGAAATTATGAAAAGTATGCCAATAGATTCTTAAGGACACATTGTTTGTTATTGCAAAAATCCACAGCATTATAATGGCCATTGAGAACATGTGTCATCAAATTTAAATAGACTCTTCATATATTCAAAGAAAGGTGCTATTTTAATGAATATAACAGACAAGGATGCATTTGTTCATAGATGAATCATGAGTAGAAAGAAAAACAAATGGAAACAATTCTAATTCTTTTTTTTCATTTTGCTATGCAATCTACATGAAGAAAAATACCCTTAAGAAAAGAACTCAACCTTAAAATCCCATTAAATAGAAATCAATATTTTCTACTACTCTTCAATTCCATTCATTTCCTTGAGTCCAAATTTATAGCTAAATAAGGTGAAATGATATTATCTGCATTATTCGGACTATTGTCCTCATCTTCATTGTTATCTGTACAATGTTTCAGCCAATATGCCTTCCGGCCTTCTTCAGGTATTTCTTGTCGGACTCAGGAAAGTTCCCGAGTCCGACAAGAAATACCTGAAGAAGGCCGGAGGGCATATCAGCCGAAACGTTGTACAGATAACAATGAAGATGAGGACAATAGTCCGAATAATGCAGATAATACTAATCATCAAGCCTCATCTCAAACATTCAGAGAAAAAGGTGAAATGACTCGTAGTGGTGTAAAAGTTAGCAATTTTCACTATTATTGTAAGTTCATTCTTCACTAAGTGCCATACAATAGTGGTTTCATGTCAGGCTAAGCTAAGCTTACCAGATACCTATATACATGTCTATGTCTTTTTGGATTTTAGTTATAATTCCTCTTTTATTTCTTATTGTATCACAGAATTTCTCTGAAGAGACATAATAAAAAAAGGGCCCTTTTTTTAGAATCTGGTTATATTTTTTATAATTTTTCTTTTTTAAAAAGAAAAAAAATAAAGTTATTATTAAATTTTGTCCATATTGTAAATTTTGTATACATGTCTATGTATATATTTTTGAATATGGGTAGTGTAATATTATTGGTGCAAAATATGAACTCAGTGAGCTGTTTGCATTCCCTTCACAATTATGTAAAAGGCATGATAGTGTCTTTTTTTCCCCACCCACCAGCTATGAGTAAAATAGTAGAGTAGGCTGAGCTCTCTAGTATTGGTGGGCAACCAGGTTAGAAGAAAGACAACTCTAAATTCAAAATCAGGAGCTGGCGTCTCTAAGACTGTATTAAATTTATCCTTTCTCTTGGACAACATCAGTTATTAAGTTTAATTTAGTCCATAGTCTACAGTTGTGGGGCACCCAGTGAGGATTAAATTCACAAAATGAGCAAAGTGGTCTGTCAGATGAGCTTTCTATCATATCATACTAGGGTAATCCCAAAGGTAAGGTTTCCAAAATATTTAGAAATCACAGAAATGTTTGTTTATTGTCAATAATATTTAAATTATTTTATAGTTTGAACATGTATCTATCTTTCTACATAATCATCATTTTGATCAATGCATTTTTGTAGGCACTGTGGCAGTTTTTGTACTGCCCATGTCATACCAGCTTTCCGCCATGTTATTGAGGAAGTGTTGAACCTCATAATTGTTGCAAACTCCCAACATTAATGGCAGACATGTTTGAGATCTAATCATGACTTGCCATACACCTCCACTAATTGGTGATGAATTTCAATTGGTTTAATAACTTTTAAATTTCAAAAACTGAATAACTGCATGAAAACCACACTTGGCAGTAGTGTCAATCAGGAGCTCCATTAGAAACGACTGCCAAGACTGAGCATGACAGCAAGGCAGACACAGTTGCATGCACACCAAATACCAATTGCCACACAAACAGTTTCCCTGCATCCCCAGTGCTTTGGAAACCTTACTTTTGGGATTATACTCATACATTGATTATAGACAACATATATAACATAATATGGAAGCGCATGGTTTAATGGTTAGTGTCATGGGAAATGGACTCGTCGCCCCGAGTTCAAATCCTGGGTGTGGTAATTGCATTTCACTTAGCGCTAATACCCTTGGGAAAGGTATGAATCCTACTCTCCCACCAGCTATGGATAAATAGTAGGGCAGACTGGGCTCTTTAACCTTGGTTAGGCAACCGGTCTAGAAGGAAAACTCTGAATTCAAACCTGTTAAACTCTGCTTAAAAATGACCTTGTGTCCCATCCTACTCATGAGGAGGGGTTGGTAAATATATATATATCTATATATATATATATAACATAATATTAATAAACAGAATAACACACACACACACATATATATATAAGTAAAATAAAGTTGTCGGAACTGTTTATTGTTGGTATCAGCCAGACAATGAAGGAATCTATCCCCTTTTTGCTAGTGCTAGACTAAGGAGATTGTTTTGCTGAGGTGAAGCGCCACACCTACCGTCAGGTCCCCACTTTACTGCACTGATTAGATTACCCAATCTGTGCTACTCATACACTGAGAACCTTGTGATTTCAAGTTGGGTGCTCTACCGACTGAGCTATATATATATATATATATATATATATATATATATATATATACACACACACACACACACACACAAAGACATGTGATATTAGTAGTAGTAATAACAATATGGTAGTTTGTACCAATTTCCTTTTCTTTATTATCCTATTGAAACATTTTGATTTCATACCCTCTGGCTTTCCTTGGATGTCTGTTGTATTCTCTAACATTGAATCTCACTCTGAGGCAGGCATGCAATTCTCCTTCTACAGAAGTCATATCTGGTGTGTTCACTCTCCACCAAAAGTGTTTAGGATTGTTTTCAAAACCACACGCTGAACTCACAACTCTTAAATGGACACAACATCTATAACCTTTTTCCTAAGAATTTTGAATTATAATGGCTGAAACTAACTTCAAAAATATAAATAACCAATATTTGATAATCTGACAGTAATATGAATTGATTTTACACTATCTCAATAAAACATTGCTGAAATCTCACAAAATCAATCACACTTCTCATCTGTTAATCAAACATTGATAGCCAACAAGTAGATAATTTGAAGTTGCTTTATTCTTTTATCTATTATCATACTAAAGCTGAGTGAATCAATGATTGTTTCCTAAAGGATTTTTTCCTATTTAGTTTAATGACACAAAATTCATATCGATTTATTCCTTAGTTTTAAGATTGAGTTATGTTTGAAAAAAATCCATTTTAATTGGTTCTAATTGATTGTAATTTGCAATTAAGTCAAAAACTGACCCGACATTTACTTCACATTCTACCTGTCACTTTCCCTCTCTCTATATATATCTTGATTACTTCCTCGTTATATATGTTAATTTCTCTGTGAATGTAAAGAGAATGATTTAGAGAGTATAAAATATATTTTTATGTTAAGTTTCATAGCAGCGAGCCTGTAGCTTTAAATTAGGTCAAACATTCCCTTTCTTAGAAAACTTAGAAAATGATTTTAATGTTTTTTTTTGTTTTTTTAATTCTCCAACCATATACATTTATTTATTTTTTAAAAATATAATTCACTTTGCAAACTCACTTTTCCCTAATTTCAATTATCTACCCAGAGCTCAATGGGTGAACCAACAGTCACATTTTGTCTTATATATATATATATTATATATATATATATATATATATAAGTGGATCAATGAATCTGTAAACTGACACACAGTTATAGCTAAATTTTGATCTAAAATCTTCACTGTATAATGTTTGATGTAAGTAAGTAAAGTAGGCAAAGTGGACTCTTGTCAGTGTCAGCTGGACAGTGAGAAAGTCTATTCCAAATATTCTCCCAAGTAGGGTAGACTGGGCTCTTTAACCTAGGTTAAACAATCAGTCTAGAAAAAGGAAAACTCTGAATTCAAACCTGCATAAGAAATTGACTTTGTATCACTTCCTACACGTGAGGAAAAGTTGGTAAATTATATATACTAGCAAATATATGCACCCTCCGGGTGCAAGTATTTAAGTTTTAATATAAGAAAATATCATATCAAATTAGAAAGGCTAATGAAACTGAATAAGAATGCAGATAAAAAAGATTTGGAACAGAGGGGGTATGATTGAAAAATAGAACAACTTTGAAACTAACTCTTCCATCATTTTCCCTTACTCCCGTCTTTCATTGGTAAATTTTCCTAATTTAACTATTTAGTTAAAATAGGAAGTAAAGAATAAAATTACGGTTATTTCTTCTTGTTAATGGATTTTTAAAAAGATTTATCCCCAAGATTTTTGCTCATATTCAATAAGATAAAAACAAACAATTAGAAATCAATAATACCTAGCATATATTTATTAAAATCAAATTTTTTAAGATCAATATGCAAATTAGCCTTCCCATTCACACTGTAATCCACTATTTTGTTGTATATATAAATACAATTGCATGTTATTAGTATGTAGATATGGTCAACAGTCTTAATGATGTAAAACAATTTTATTAATAATTGAGGTTTAAATAAAAATAAAATCATGAAGAATGTGATGTAAATAACAAAGGGAATTGTGACTTGTATAGTAACATAGTTTCGGTTACAGACAGACAAACACACAATCTCCATTATAATAATATATATATATATATATATATATATGTGTACACTTTAAACATTGTTAAAAATATGAAAATGAACCATGTAACAGCAGCCAATGATTTATACAATGACACTGGTATATGTACCATATTTTGAGTAGCATTGGTCTAGACTGATGGTTAGTTTTGATCTGTTCAAAAGTGAGACATCTAACTATCAAATAATAAATAGATCCATGTCTATTTATATTCTGCAATACCATCAACATGTATCTATATAAGAAAATAAAAGATTTATAGAAATGGCAAAAATCTACATATTAATACTTGTGTTCTTTAATTGTACAACTGTTATCATCTTGCAACACCCTCTGGTTGAAAATGAGAACATCCAAATCATCCAAGATGAAATGCAAAAATGTAAATCCTGATTATCTTGTGTTATCTATTTCTTATTTCTTATGAGTGTTATCACCTCAGCTAACTAATAGACCATTCCATTTTTATTATAAAGAAAGGGAAAGAAAAAGGACATGCTACACAAAAAACATATGATAAGTGAAACCTTTGCACGGACAGGGTAGTAAACACTTCTCGAACAAACTTCCAAGACTGAAACCTTTGCACGGACAGGGCAGTAAAAACCTCTCGAACAAACTTCCAAGATGGTTCACAATCAACTTCCCAGGCTTCCGACACACTCATTTTATAGGCTACGGTGAGGTGGCCGATTGGTTAATCTGCAGAGTTTCAGATTTGCATCAGCGCACCTCAGCCCAGCACGCTTCCAAACTGCTCCACAACACATGCATGCAAACCGCGGACGCTTTCGTGCATGATGTCGCGTATCTTGCTCACGACAACGACAATCACAATAAGAAAGAAAGAAAGAGAGTAGGGGAAAGATAGAGAGAAGGGGTGAGCGCTAGGAAGCAATAACACTAATCTGTTTCAATCGAACATAATGAAAAGATGAAAAGACTAAAAGAAAGAAAAAAAAAGTGAGAGAGAGTTAAATGAAGATTATTATACTTTTTACATATTGAACTATTCGGCAATAGCTTTCAAGTAAACATATCAAATGTTGTAATAATTAAATTATCATACTGTGTTATATACACAGGTCCTGCTAGTTCTACTATAACATAATAAATGGATTACTATCTCTAATGTATTTCTTAGCCTTATCTTATTCCATATGCAACCTTCCTTTAGTGAGCAGTGTTCATAACATTAGAAAAATAAGGGTACACTATATTTATCTGTTTTGAGGAAGGCTTAAATTGTAAAGAGTTAATCCGACGCAATACCATGCGTGATAGCAGTCAGTGTTAATCCCTAAATCTCTAGGTCATTGAAAGAGTTAAATGTTATTAACACAATCAGTCAATGACCATGGCCAACTTTCAGCTTAGAAAATAGGCAGCAAGGTTCACACTTTATAAGTAGATGAATGTTAACCAATCATAACATTAGTTTCTTGATAAAAAAAGTCATTAAGTTGAGGGCAATTATGACACTAAACCAGGTTTCCCAAGGTCTTATATTAAAAAAAAAAAGAAAAAAAAAAGCACATTTCAAAATTTATATAATTAAGTCTTGCATTTGTTATTATCAACTAGCTTACCAAAAACTGTGCTACTCATGTGCTGAGTTGGCTGAGTTGGTGGGACTGGTATTGAACTTGGAAACCTTGCAATTCCTATGCAGGTACTCTACCAAAGTTATTTAAACTGAAATTATCTATAAAACATAATAAAAATAAAAGGAATTATTTTCTTATTATCTCATATTTTTATAAAACATTTACATATAATGTTTGATGAAATTTTTTGTTTCATTAAATTTCTTAGTGCAAAAACACTTCAAGATACCAAACTGGTTTGTTGGTTGGTTGGTTTGTTGGATTTTACGGCATGTCAACCCTTGTTGGGTTATTTTATGCCAAAGATGTTTTGGTGGGTATCCAAAAATCTTTTTTTAAATTCAATTTTTTGAAACATATTTTTTTTATTTACCCATAGATGATATCTTAACAAATACTACCACTCTGGGTCAGAGTGAACCTGGAAGTAATGGCTATGAAGGAGTACTCCACACTCCCCAAAGCTTGAAATTGGAACTTCACCATTAGATGCAGTTTGACGTCATACCTAGGATACTAAGACCCTCATCTAAAAAATCCTGGACAAGTTTGTTTGCAATTCACATAGCACTAATACCCCTGGGAAAGGCATGCATCCAAGTATTCTCCCTCTATCTATTGGTCAATAGTAGGGCAGACTGGGATCTTTAATCTTGGCTAGGTTACCAGTCTAGGAGAAGGAAAACCCTGAATTCAAACCTGTTAAACTCCGCTTAAGAAATTGACCTTGTATCACATCCTACTCAGACAGAGGGGTTAATGTATATATATGTACAATAAAAAGGGTCAAGGAATTTTTTTAGACAAGACTTCTCATCTCTGTCTGCCTGAATAATCTGTAGAATAAGGAAAATACTGCATCTCAAAATTTCACATATGTCCTTTATCTAAATATTATTACAAGTTAGGAACCCTTCTATAAATCAACGTTTTACACACAAATAAATGAATAAATAAATCTATCAAAAACTCTATTTATCCAAGAAATGGTAACTAAAATTATTGTAAATAATTATAAAATGTGGTTACCAGAGTAAGTAATAGCATATGGTAGATTTCCAAAGGGAAAACAGAAAACATAACTGACAATCTATCTATATCTATACATATATAAAGGGCAGTTGTGTGTGTGTGTATGTGTATGTCTGGAGGAAACTTTGAAAATAAAACAATTAACAACAAAGTAAATATATATACACATTAAATATCACCAGGGCTTGGTTTTTGAGCAAAAATAATAGATTTGATTTATATTCGTGAAGATAATTAAAAAATAAAATTTAAATGATAACAGCATGGATTTTTTTTCATTTAATATTTTAGATAGTAGACATTAACATTTCTTTTCAGAGTAGCTGGATCAATGCAAGTCTATTTTTTTACATAGGGATTTAAATGGGGCATCCCATGAGGATTCAACTTATGATTCAGTAATAATGGATCTGCAGGACTAACTTTAAAAAATCCCCATCTACCCAGGCAACGCCGGGTAGCCGCTGCTAGTACTTAATATGATTACTTTCTAAATGGTCTGCATGTCATAAGATGCTGGCAAGGTATTCACAGAAGCTTCTCCTTTTTTTAATCATCTGAAGAACTTTTTAAAGTAAGAAATTAAGCTCAATAGATAAGATTTATTTTCTAGCAGAATTCATAGTATTTACTAAGCTTAGTACTATACAAGGTTAGAAGTGTGGGGCAGTCAGTGAGGACGAAAGTCCCTACAGTGGAAATGATTAGTGAGATCGCTTATTAATCACTATTTAATCCCGAGCTACACTTCTTTGCATTAAGAAAAAAAAGTATACATATATTTCTTTGATTTTTTTCAATATATGAAACTTTTAGTAATGAAGTTGACATGAGGAGGTGGGATATATATATATATACATACACGAACACACACACACACACACACACACACACACACAAGCATAGTTCCTTTCAAAGGTAATGGGATTTTATTTATGTATGAATTGTTACTTCTGCCTAGCCTCAGGATGTTCCTGTAAAATCACATGGTCATTTTGAATATTTTAAGATATAAAAGTTTTCATCTGAATACTTTATTAGTTCATAGTTCAAAAGTATCAAACTTAGTACTTCCTTAAATATAAATACAAAATAAGAAGGAAAAAAAACATTGGATATATACACACATATATATAGGAAATTTATATATATATATTATATATGTATGGTCCTATGCAGAGCACACAAATACTCTAATTATAGGCAGAAGTGCAGATCTATAGATAAATAATACTGTGATTTTTGACAGATACCATACAAATAAAAACTAATATGGATTTGAAAAAATTCATAATTATAAAATAATAAAAGATCTAATTTTCATCTTTGTATAAATAAAAAAATTTCAAGTAAAAAGAAAAGTCAAATAAATTAGATGAACAGTGATAATTCTCTAAATCCTTTATAAAATCATAAATATACATAAATATATAAATATAAATCCTTTATAAATATTTCTTAAATATAGATGCACCCCTTGGACCATAACAAAGCGCCTAGAGAATAAACTAGATGGGAGTTGCACAAGAATGCTGCGTGCAGTCTTTAAAAAATCATGGAAACAACATCCTACAAGAAAGCAGCTACATGGCTACTTGCTCCCTATCATACAAACCATCTGAGTGAGACGAACAAGACATGCTGGACACTGTTGGAAAAGCTAGGATAAACTCATAAGTGATGTTCTCCTGGAGAAACCTACACATGGGAATGCCAGTGTGGGACATCTAGCAAGGATCTACATCGATCAGCTCTGCATGGATTCTAGATGCTGTGCAGAAGACCTCCCGGGGCAATAGCAGATAGGGATGATTGGTGAGAAATTATCATAGATATCCATGATGCCAACACAACATGATGATGATGAAATATAGATATAATGTGCAGGTAAAGTTGCTTTACAGGACATTTTTCAAATAAAAAATGTCATTTTTACATTTTTTATTTCAAATATAAAACACATTGAGGTAAAATTAAATAATATTTAAAATAACTGTAAATGAATTTGTCAAATTTGGTTTTAACTTAAACTTTTCAGAACTAGAATTTATCGTTAATATACACACTTCTCTTTATATGAAAACAATTCTCAGCCTTAAGTGAAATTGTAAAAGTATTTTTTGTTTTGTTTTGTTTTTTAAAATTATCAAGAGTTTTTGGTTGTAACTTTTATGGGCGTATGTACAGAATATATAATTGTGATATTCTGATCTGCATACCACAAAATTCCCAATTATAGGCTTCACCCTCCTCCTCAGATTTCATTAAAAAAAAATTGTTTTTTTATGTAAATAAAAAATCAGTATGTAGGCAAAAGTATGTATATCTGAATGTATTAAAAGGTATATTTTTGTTGTGTACAAAAATTATTATTCATTTCTGAGGAAACTAGCAATAATATGCACCCTACGAGTGTAAATTAAGTTTTAATGTAATGAAATACATTAAATCAGAGAGACTAATAAAATTAAATAAGAATGCATATAAAAAGATTACACTTATTTTAATTGTTTTTTATATAAAATCATTCATAGGATTGATTTTAATATGGTGGAGAATAAAACAATAATATTAAAGATCAATAACACCAAGTAATTATTTATTAAACTCGGTTCTGTGAAACACAGTATGCAAATTAACCACATCATATATTATGTAAACCTTTTTTCCTAGTGATATATAAGACACATTGGAGGATTTTAAACATAGGCTGTTTTGGGGTACATCGTTAATAAATAAGATTTATTGTATGTATTAATGATTTTGACTATGAATTAAATACTAATTGATAAACTTACACAATTCCTGAGGGTATTGTGACATAAGCAGTGATGTAGTTTTGGTTACAGACAAACAGACATTATAATAAGAGATATTGACACAAATAAAAGTTTTGATTATTATAGTTAACCAAATAGCATTTTAGCAAATATCTACCTTAAAACAGTTGCTCCTGGTAGCTTTTATCTATTTTTTGAAAATGTAATTCTAGAAGGATAATATGATATCTGGTATTGCCATAAGAATTGTACAAACATCTAAAGTAAAAATTAGCATTGAGATCAAAACTTGAATCAAAGCTGTTTTTAATAATGACAATTGGTGGTGAGTAGTAAGTGTTGTTTCTATCAGAGACAATTGTTTAATCTAAGTAAGTGAAACTTAAAAGATTTATTGATTGAAACATTTTTATTTTTTGCCTGGTTTGTTAGTTCTAACCAAGCAATAATGCTATATAATTATTTTACATCTCTTGCTTAGATAACTGTCTAGATTTTATTTAGTAATGTTTAATTAAATACAAACAACTGTTTTAATAAATCAAATAAATTTTTTTCTTTCGAAATTTCAATTCTGTACAAATGGTCTTGCAGCAAAATGGTCTTTGTTTATTTTCAAACACCTGCTCCTCTCAATGTGAGGCCCCTTTTGTTCATAATGAACAAAAGATTTTTAAACATTAAAACATTCTCATGGTGTAATGATTATCGTAGGAAATGACCTCGGCGACCCGAGTTCAAATTTGGGACAAGGCTGTTTGCATTTTATATAGCACTAATACACTTGGGAAAGATATGCATCCAACTATTCTCCCTAAAGGTATGAGTAAATAGTAGGGCAGACGGAGTTCTTTAATCTTGGTATGGCAACCAGTCTAGTAGAAGGAAAACTATGAATTCAAACCTGTTAAACTCTGCTTAAGAAATTGAACATGTGTCACATCCTACTCATGCAGATGGTTATATATATATATATATATATATATATTATTATCATTATTATTATACTAAAGCTGAGTTAATCAACTTTTGCTTCCTAAAAGCTTGTTTACTGTTTAGTTTAATGACACAAAAATTATACTAAATTATTCCTTTTTAGCATTGAATTATGTTTGAAAAAAATTCTGTTTTAATTGGTTCTAATTAGTTGTAATTTGCAATTAAGTAAAAAACCGACCAATCTTTTACTTTACTCTGTGTCTATCTCTTTCTCCCCCTCTATATATCTCTTGACTACCCCCTTGTTATATAATGTTAGTTTCTCTGGAGAGTAGAGAGAGAGAGAGCTGGGAGAATTTAAAATGTATTTCTATGTTAAATTTCACAACCAGCAGCCCGTAGCTTAAATGAGGTCAAACATTTCCTTTCTTAGAAAGCTAACAAAATGATTTTAAGGTTTTGACCAGTCATATTTATTTTTTTATAAATTTTATTCACTTTGCTAACTCCCTTTTCCCCAATCTCAATTATCTACCCAGAGCTGAATGGGTGACCCAATGTGTCACGTTTTGCCTAGTATATATATATATATATATATATATATATATATATATATATAATATATTAAGCATTCTTAAGAGTCCAATAAGTAAGAATATCAAATTTGGTAGCTCAATATCAAATTGTTTGGCCATCAATAGAGGGAAGATAAACAAACTTTTCTCAATTATATATATATATATATTACACATATATATATTAAAAATGATTACAAATTGATTATCTGTTGAATGTAGAATTAAAACAACTTTTAGGATCATAATTAAAATCTATTTAAGGGTCATTTTATTCTGTTTGATCCACTTATTAGACAAAAGTAATCTTCAAAATAAGCAAATACAATGGTGAAAGAAAAAGTGAAGGATTACTGGATAGGTTCATATTTTTGTAGCATAACAAATAATGTTAGAAGTTTTTTTTTATCCCTCAGTAATCTCCTTTTTCCCTTGCACAAAGTACCTATTCTTAATAATCAAATAGCTATCCAGTATTTCTATGTTCATATTAAATTTTATACCTCAAAATTTCTGAAGGCCAGTAAGTGTTGGTTATCAGAATCTAATAAAAATGTCATTGCTTTGAAAAAGACAGTAATTTATTTATTCATTTAAAAAAAAAATAAAAATGAGCAATTTATATTCAATAGAATTTGAACTTTTTAAAACTGAATTATGGAATTGATTTAATGTAGAAAAAGAGACAATTTCTAAGTCATCAATTTATCTGTGGATTTATTGAAATAAGAGAAAATATTATATATATTTATAATAATTATCAATTTAAGTGAACAACAATTTTTTTTATTTCTATATTAAATAATCATAGAAAATAATTCTACCATTATCATTAGATAATTATCAGTTTACTTGTACAGTCAAAATTATGTTGACATTTAAAAGTAATTTTGCAATTATACTATATTTATAAAATTTCAAAAACTTCTTGTTTTTCTGCATTTTCTTGTTTACATCCATTATTTTCTGAATATTAAACTAAAAGTAAAATTTAAATAATTAAGGAAAAATTTTAACATCTTATTTTTTTTAAATAACAGAAAAATTCTATTGAAGCAAAATATTCAACATTAAGTATTGTATAATTATTAAAAAAATGTATAAAGTTTAATATGATATCAACTTCTTATTTCTGTTGTCCTCCCAAGATGTGTTTAAAAAATATTGAAATCAAAACTGTATTTACCAAGACAGAAACAAACTATGAATGAAACATTAAGTTTCTTCAAAATAGCTCCTTAGGCATCAAACATTTATTCCAGTGAGTTTTCTATTGGTTGAAGCACCTGTGAAATTCCTCTTTTGATAATGGTACGCTATTTTATTTCTTTTAAAATTCTCAAATCTCCTGTCCTTGAGATGAATTTTCAGTATAGGAAACAATAATGATATAAATCTAGGTCAAGTGAGTATGTGAGGTGCTACACTTGCATAATCCAGTGTTTCACCCTAAACATTTTGTTAAAAAAGTATTGAGACAGAGTTCTTTTTTCTTTTCAAATTGATATTGACTCATCAGCAAAAAGTCTAGATGTCTAGACGGCAGACTAGACATCATCACTTTAATATATAAATTGCTTAGCTGTGCACAAGTCAACATTTAGGTTTTGAAATTTAAAGCTTCAATCTCAATACTATTTGATTCCCCCTTGTTATATATATATATACTTGGTTTCAGAATCGCATAGGCGAGAAACCAAGCAGCACTGACTTCATGTCCATGCTATCCTAACTCAGATATACATGTTCTATCCATCCACAATATTGATATTAAGCACTATTTACTTATAGATAGAGCACACACACACACACATATATATAATATATGCACACACACACACACACATATATATGCACACACACACACGCACGCACACACACACACATACATACATATATATATATATGCACGCCACACACACACACATATATATATGCACACACACACACATATATATGCACACACACACACATATATATATATGCACACACACACACACACACACACACATATATGCACACACATATATATATATGCACACATATACGCACGCACAAACATATATACTCATACACACACACATATGCGTACACATGCACACACACACACACACACACACACACACACATATATATATATATATATACACTCACACATATGCATACACACACAATGTTTTATACACAAATTTAACAAAACTGAAACAAAGGAATTACCAAAACTTAATTTTGTTTTAAATTGCACAACAAGTGTTTACTTCAAGAGATCAAATGAACTCAAGATTACTTTTGAATCTTTAAAAACTTCCAACCAAAATTTACCTTTATTACGATTGATAATAATAATAATAATAAAAAAGAATAATAATAATGATAAGAAATATTTGTGTACCGTATATTTGATGTAATGGCTGATAGGAGTTTCTGTGAAGCCAATGTTGGAAGGGGCGCTGTCAGAAGGTGTAGTAATAAAATTCCACTCGAAAGATAGTAATTCCAAAAAAGTGGGGAGATTTGCCGCAGATGGACGAAAATCATGTCTCACGTTAACGAAATTTAGTCGCGAAAAGTCCTGTGACACACAAATGGTATCAACAGGACAGGTGAGTTTAAATTAAGAGGCAGTTGGATTGGACCGATAATATTTCAAAATGCACAGAAGCTGACTGCCAGTGTTCAGAGATTGTCAGGTAATGAGAGGATTTCCCCCACAGCACATCATGTTATCTTTGGTGGGGGTGGGGGTGGAACACAATCATGTTGTTGCTGTGATAGTAGTAGTAGTAGTAGTAAGGTGTTTTAGCAATTGTAGTGTGAGTAGTAGTAATATAGTAATTGAATTAGTTACAAAAATTGTTTTGGGTTTAGTATTAGTTATAATAGTAACAGGATTTTTAATGGTTTGTGAGTTTATCATTGAAAATTAATTACAAATGTTCAATATACTGTGGTAAGATTTAAAGTGAAAAAGAGGTAAGTAGTGATAAATGGGAAGGAGAGAGAGAGAGAGAGAGAGAGAGAAGGTTAGAGCTAAAAAAAAGTTACGAATGAGGGAATATAAGAAAAACAACTAAAAAAAACAAAAAAAAACAGGAACAAAATAAAGAGAACAGGTAGAAAATAATGTAGAAAGAAAAAAAAAGAGGGAAAAGAAAAAGAGCAACGAAGACAAAGTAGATAGGGTGAGAGATTAAAACTTAAAAGAGAAGAGAAAAAAAAAGAAAAAAGAGAGAGAGAGCAAGTAGAGATAGAGAAGAAAAGAAGGAGGAAGCAATTAGAGAAAGAGAAAGGAGAGAAAAAAAAGAAAGGAAATAAGTAGAGAAAGAGAAGGAAAAATAAGAGGAGTAAGTAGAGGAAAAGAAAAGATAGAGAGAGAGAAGTAGAGATAGAGA
Organism: Doryteuthis pealeii; assembly: GCA_023376005.1. Classification (NCBI taxonomy): domain Eukaryota; kingdom Metazoa; phylum Mollusca; class Cephalopoda; order Myopsida; family Loliginidae; genus Doryteuthis; species Doryteuthis pealeii. The sequence continues at coordinate 107,574,008 of CM042146.1, forward strand.
AGAAAGAAGGAGGAAGCAATTAGAGAAAGAGAAGGGAGAGAAAAAAGAAGAGGAAATAAGTAGAGAAAGAAAAAAGAAAGAGAGAAATTAGAGAAAGAGAAGGAAAAAATAAGAGGGAGTAAGTAGAGGAAAAAAAGAGGAGTAGTAGAGGAAAAAAAAGAGAGAGAAGAGAGGGAAAAAAAAGAGAGAGAGAGAGAGAGAGAGAGAGAGAGAGAGAACAAGTAGAGAAAGCATAGAGATATTCAAACAAAAGAGATGAAAAAGAGAAAGGAAAGAGAGAATAGAGAAGAGGATAGTAGGATAAAGTGTGATAAGATAGTAATACTGTCTAACAAAAAAAAAAAAAAAAAAAAGAAAGAAAGAAAAAAGAAAGCTGTTTAGGTGATTAAAGCTTGAGATGACATGAGAGATGGTTGTTAATACTTGGATCAATATAAGAGATTATGGAACTGATCCACATGTCAGAGCTGAGGCTTGCATCCAGAACTGCTAATCCAAATTAAGCAAGCAATGAACTTGAACTTCTTTACACCCTCAAAATTATAGCTCCCCTTTCACATTGCACACTTACACACACACAATGAAAATGCTTAAAAATTGAGTGTAGTTAGAAATAAATCATTTTGCAATACAGTATTGTTTTTAGTGATGGTAATCACTCTGTTTTATACAAAGGCAAGTCAGTGGCTGAGCAGTCCCTGAAACACTTCACTTTGGCCCTTATTTAGGCTAGACAGGTGGTTGGAGAGGCCCCCTCTGATCAATTGGTTGGTCACATCAAGCCCTAGTACCTATATAATTGTCCCAACCCTATTGCTCTTATGGCAAGCCCCAACCCTTTTTATCATATATGTGCTAGAAGGTGGTGGCTGCAGTTTTTAGTGTCCTGGGTATGATGTTAAACTCTATCTGATGGTGAAGTTCCAATTCTGGAGCTCTGGGAATGTGAGTACCCTTTGATCACCATTACTCTCAAGTCCATACTGACCTGGAATAGTAGTACCTGTTAGGGTCCCATCTATGGGTTAAATAGAAAAAAATGAGTTTTAAAAAAAAAATGAGTTTAAAAATTGAGTTTGAAAAGAATTGAATAAAACAAAACGTTTTTGGCATAGAATAACCCAACAAGGGTTGACATGCCATAAAATCCAACCAACCAATCAACAAAGGCAAGTCAATGATTATCAGCAAATTTGGTATAAGATTAGAACAACACTACAGAAAAACAACAAAAGTGTGGATAATTATTGACGTACAGTTGTACGTAAAGATCTCACTAGTGTAAAGCAATATTCTTATTCTTTGGTATGGCTCATTATCAATACATATATATATATATTTACCAACCTCTCCACATAAGCAGGATGCAACACATGGTCAATGTCTTAAGCAGAGTTTAACAGGTTTGAATTCAGAGAGTGCACTGGCCCAAGCCATGATTATAACTGGGGAAAATGGTAAAACATTAGCTAGATGAAGATACCATTACCACTTGCACCACACAATTGACAGTTTAAAATGTGGGAGGTATTTCTGCCACACTATATATATATATATATATATATATATATATATATATATATATATATATATGTGTGTGTGTGTGTGTGTGTGTGTATATATATACATACAGAGAGCAGGTTTAAAACCTAAATATAATATTATGGGACTATATTACCATTACTCAAGTTTCATGCATATTAGGCAATCATCAGAGAGGTGAATAATAAAAAGTGGTCAGTCAAGCGTTTGTATAACATCATGTGTGTTCACATGATAGAATCTTTTTATGCGAGACTTATGTTCAAAGGTATCACTGTAAGCGGTGTTCAGATCTAAAAAGGAAAAAAAATTCAAGAGGGCATAAAAATTTAATTAATTAGGGTCAGATGGTAGGTGTCACAAGAGAAATTTGTTGATATGTCTATACTTAGAAAATATATATATATATATATATACACTGATGATAAATAGGTCAAGTTTTGATCCCGGCTGGAGATAGCCTGCTAAAATCTGCCCACATTGAGGAGATATGATATGTCAAAACACGGTGTCTGTGGGTGACTAATATATATATATATATATATATATATATATATATATATATATATATATAAAGTGCTGTTATGGGTCCAACAGGAGAAAATTAGATATTCTATAAAAAAAGAAGGTTTGCAAAAAGGATTGTTTTTAAAAAAAATTTATTATTAACTTTATATATATATATATATATATATATATATAACATTATGGGAATTTTAGTAATATATAGATGCTAATACCAAAGAGTTTCATTTAAATGTATGAGTTTGACCCAGAGACGGCCATACATATCCAGGATATCTTGTATGATGCTAGGAGTGGAGCAAGACGGGCGGCATCCCCTGTGATGTGTGAATGCAGAGGGTAAACAGTAGGTGCAAAAGTAAATAGAGGGATTGGCCAAACACACAACATTGGTGTGAAAACTTTATTAGTAAAAGTTTTAACATTGTGCCTAAGACTTTAGGCAATTTCTTTAAAACACAGACATATGGTTAAAAAGGGCCCCTCCCATCCACAAAAAAGACCAACAAAAATGTTCCTTTTGCTAATGTGTGTGTGTGTGTGTGTGTGTGTGTGTGTGTGTGTAGTGAGGTATGTAAGAAAAACGAGAAATAAAAAAAAAATATTTGGCAGTGCCATGACACTGATGTCACCTAATCACCTGAAATTGTAGTGTTATGTATTTAACTGTGGGAGCAAGAGGGTGAGAGCACAGTTCTTTTTTTAAATTAAAAAGTAAATATTTGCTTATATTTAACTTTCTTTTCTGTTTTAGATTTTATGTCATGTCAACCTGTTATATATCCTACATATGAACATTAATGGGTATGTTCTAATCTTCATAAATACAGGAGTATTATATCATTAGCAGTGGTTTACCTTCTTCATGCCACTGGCAAATATTGTATTTTGTCAATATTATAAAGATTCCATTTCATTCCCAACTTCCGTTTGGTTATTTCTCATTTAGTAACCTTTGTTAGGTTACAACACAACCCTTGGATTATTTTATACCAAAGACATTTTGTTCATTCCATTCTTGATGGGTATTGAAAATTCTTTTTTTGAACTCAATTTTTAAAAAACACATTCTTGTATTTAGCCAACACATTCACTCAGACTAGGATATGACACAAGTATAAAGAATCCAGCAAGAATTGAACTCACTATTCAGTAGTAATGGATCTGTGAGACTAGACTGCTAACCATTACACCATATTGAGATGTCCTACACTATGATTATTTAGAGTATATAAAAATTTAATTTGCACCCTATCACACAAACCATCCAAACGAGATGAAAAAGACATGCTGGACACTGCTGGAGAAGCAAGGACGAATTCATAATCCCCGTCCTCTTGTGGAAACCAGCCCATAGATATGCCAGTGCAGGCCATCCAAAAGACCTACATTGATACCACTGCAGGCCGTTCAGCAAAGACCTACATTGATCAGCTCTGCGCAAATACTGGATGCTGCACAGAGGACCTCTCAAGAATAATGAATGATAGGGACAGTTGGTGAGAGTGTCATGGATATCTGTGCTACTAGTGTGATATGATGATAGTAATAACAAGAGTTTTAGTTTAGATACAAAATTTGATCACATGTAGTTGAGTGTCTACTGAATTGAAAATACAAGCTTCTTAAGTAAAGCAATCAAAGGAATTTTATATTTCAACTCCATAAAAAAAACCTTACTGTTGAAGTGAATGAGTTAGTACACTGTTGAATTAAACAATAATAATTAGCTAAGCATAACTGAATTTGTACATCAAACAGTTGGTATATATAGCACTCAGGAATACTTACTTGGATCTGGGTGATACTATTCCTTGACTTCTGATTGGCTGCTAGCCTCAGTGTGGTTATGGTGCTTAGATAAATAATTTACCATTCTGCACTATGCTTGTGGCAATGCAGGAACTGTATTGAGTTACAGCTTGCTTGCTGCCTTTGCCTGCCAATTTGACAGTAATTGGAATCCCACTGCGATGGTGAGTATTGTTTCTACACTTACAATAAAAAAAAACTTTCTTTTAAGGCACACACATCTTTGTTTAAAGGTATGCCATCACTCCATTAAATGAAATGTTGTGAACGGTTGTTAGAGAGATCACGTGAAAAGTTTTACCTGAGTCCAATATATCTGGCTTATAGTGTATATCAAAATAGTGCTTAGCCTAAAATATTAAGTTTATGGTTCACTGCGTTGAGTATAATGTATTTAGCACTTGGAAAAGAGTGATGCATTAAATAGAAAAATAATTGTAGAAAGTAAATAATGATGTATTTTCTAAGTGAGTGATATTTATTTATCTGAAGATTAGGAATTTAACATGGTTCTTTAAAGTGGATAGGAGTGATCATGAAACTAAAAATTAGCTTTAGTTACCAACATACTGAGGTGGGAGGGCGGGCAAGGATCTTGAAAGGCCAATCCATCTAAAGTTCAACAGTAATCTCAAGTAATAGATAAAATTGTGCCAGATTACCACAAAGGCTCAGGACTCAGTTACAATCATCTTCATTCTGGTATGTGATCAAATCAAACAAATATAAGAGATGTGTTCTTTGGTCACGTCAACATTTAATATTTTAAATAGATGGCATTAATTTATCTTTTTAAAGTGTGTGAATTTTTTTCTTCTTACGCCCCCACCAGGTCAGATCAATGCAAGGTTCTTTTTTAAATAGCGATTTTAATGAGGCATCCTGTGAGGAACCAACACATGATTCAGTAATAATGGATTTGCGAGACTAACCCCCCCCCCCGCACTTCTAGTATTAGAATAAGATAAAGTTAACTCCACAGAAAATATTTTCCCTCACTATAAGTCATGGTGTAATGGTTATTGTTGTAGGAAATGTACTCGAAGACCTGAATTCAAATTCTGGATAAGGCTGTTTGCATTTCACATAGCACTAATACTCTTGGGAAAGGTATGCATCAAGCTATTCTCCCTCAAGTTATGGGTAAATAGTAAGGTAGACTGGGATCTTTAACCTTGTTTAGGAAACCAGTCTAGAAGGAAAACTCTGAATTTAAACCTGTTAAACTCCGCTTAAGAAATTGACCATGTGTCACATCCAACTTATGCAGAGGGGTTGGTAGATAAATGTATATATAAGTCATTTTTACATCCAAATATTTCAAATTCTGTAGAAGAATATTATGCAACTCTCTTTTGGCTGGTATCCAAATGAAGAGATTCCACAACAAACCAAGTTAACAGAAGAATATATATATATATATATATATATATCTGGTACAAAATTGACAATGATATTCAGTTTGTGTATATGTTCATAACTTTTACCTATGAATTAATTCATTAAAGCATTTGGTTACTTAATTCTAGTATCAGATTTTTCAGTAAAATGACTCTTTTTAACAATATGATTGAAATGATGACAGATATTTTCTAATTCTACAAGAACACACCAATCTGGGAAAAATAAACAAAAACATTCTTTTTCATGTCTTCAACCCACACGAATACCAGAAATGAAAAATGTCAGTTATATAAAATGAAGAAAAATGGAAAAAAAAAAAAGAAAAAGAAAAAAAAAAGGAAAATTAAAGAGAAAAGGAAAAAAGAAAGAATCAATGCTTTATTTATTTATTCCTTTTCTTTTTGTTCTTTGTCACACATTCAAATAATCTTTGGCATTTGGGGAAAACAAGTGAATGCGCTCACATGAAGAAGGAGAAACTCTACAGGCAGAAAAAAAAATCCAGTCTTAAAGAATGAAGACCAATTAACAAAAAGCAAATAAAACCAAATCTATCATTCAAATCTTCAGGAAAAAAAAAAATCATATTTCAAGTCTGGAATGTCCAAAACAAAAATATTAATTATGACAACTTTTTTTTTTTTTTATAATTAAAGTGAAATCAGTTTTCACCTAATGCTCAGGAAATTTCACCTGATGAAAATGTTTGTCTAGTCTGACACACGGATTAAGCAAATTTTTGGAGAAAACAGCTTCGATCGCATGAAACTTGTTGTAACAACAATCACCTTGGGTCAGTTAAACCGGCTCTATCCAACAAATTCACCATATCTCGAATGAACAAGATAGTGAATTTATGAAACTATCACATATTAAAATCTTGCAAAACTTTTGACTCACCCTAGCATTAAAATCATAGTAGCATAACAAGTTAGGGTATATTACGATGATAATCAGGTCTTTTTGTATCATTTTTCTTCTTAGCTCATGTTTGTGTGTATGTTTGCAATAATTTATCACATAAATAAACAAAGAGAGACAATGAATGATATGTTTAGTAGTCAGAAACCAGTATCATATACATAAGAAGAAAGATGTATGAGGTGTGCACAAAAGTTCCTGTGCCTTCTTTTTTGAAAATTAGACACTGGATACACAGTAGAAAACAGGTTGTTGTTTTTATTCTTTTTGGAGGGGTAGGGTGGAGTTAAAGATAAAAAAGTTGTATACTTTTGCAGCTAATTTATATATATATATATATATATATATATATTATATACACACACACACACACAGAGTAGATTGCAGTAATAAGGGAGTCAAGTATATCAAAACAAAGTCCTCTGCCACTTCTGCCTCCTCCTCTATGCTACAAGTACATGCACACACACAAGTGTGTGTAGATTTGTGTGAAAATGTTGTTTTTTAAAGACCCAATACTTATATATATATATATAATACAGTATATTTTGGCAGCATCTTTTCCTTTATACATGTTTGGTTGAACACGACAGACATTTCATGTCTAACAAGTTTCTTCTGATCTTTTCAAGTTATCTGGCCAGCTTTTTAATGTTTGTGTGGAGTTAGTTAATATGTCCACCAAAGGTTCTATCACAAATAATTTCAGCACTTCACGGTTCTTTTTAACACAAACTGAGTAGTGATAGGAGTAAGTAGAAGGGGGAACTCACAGAGTTATATGAAATGTTGTGGGGAATGGGGGTAAGGGACTGGCGGAAAATTATAGGCCTTTGAGAATGTGATTGGTATATTCAAATTAATCTTGTTTAAAGTGTTTGTTTTTTTGTTTAATGTATAGGGCTTTGAGTATATAAAATTTGTATTTGTTTTTTCTTTGTGCAGTATGTGTATGTTTTCAGTTAGAATTTTCCGGTAATTAGAGTGGGAGCATGAACGTGATTTTAAATGTTGCATGATTGAGCTGGTATCAGATAAATGTAGTGTCAAACAGCGCAATAATATATATACATATATATATATATATATATATATATATATATATACATGAGGTCTGTCTGAAAAGTAACAGAACTGGGTGTGCTGTGTGAACGAGGGATAAGGGGATTGTATTATCATCTAATATGATATCTTGGTAGTATATAACTGTAATATTAGCTTTCTGCAACCACTGAATTATTTTTCACATGCTTTTGTTTACAATTCCTCTTTTTCAGATTGTTCAGCTATGAGCATTGAGGAATGAATGATGAACACCAAGCAACAAATAAATCTACAAGGACATCCTGCAGCATATGCTTTGCTCAGCGCACGAGAATAGATGAGAGTCCTGGCAGAACAAATCATGGCTACTTCATCATAACAATGCACCTGCTCCAAATGCCCTGAACCCAGCAGTTCCTCGCAAAGAGGGACATCAACATACTGGAATAACCTCACTATTCCCCTGATCTTGGCTGATTGGTTGGTTGGTTGTGGCAGCATTCAGCAGGGTTGGGTTGGCCAGCTCCATCTGTATGTAGCATAACGATGGTCACAGTACCAGAAAGGTATATATGTACCATAACTCCAGAACAGTATATGTATCAGAATGATATGTGTCGCATAGGTCAACTCAAGTTGTAGTAGTAGTCGCCAAAGTAGTAATAGTCGTTAGTTCAGAAACAAAATACACGTAAGTTGTATAGTCCCAAAGGGCTTTGTATTTATTTCTAGGCTCGTGGGTACTTTTTCAGAGATAAAGAGAGAAAGAAAGGGAGTATTGTCAAATTATTCTATCTTTTAACATAGTATCATGTTGTGTACTGCTGTCTCACACCCACATGAGGGACTAGGACCAACATCTGACTCCCACTAGACCCAAAGCGAAAAGAGGCAGATTTTCTCCTCTTTATTTTTAAATCTATTTCCGGGGTCATTCTTTGGTAAAATTACTGGCACCCCACTTAATGTTTACTCTTCCAAATTTTAACCTTTGTTCTTATTTATTTTTATTTTCTTTCAATTCCCATAGACCACAATAATTACGCTACACTATAGAATTTGCTATCCCTCATAAAGCCATGGTTAAATAGCCTGGTCTTCCCAACTATTTACCCATAGCTGGAGGGATAATAGTTGAATGCATACCTCTCCCAAGTGTATTAGTGTTATGTAAAATGCAAACAGCCTTGTTCAGAATCTGAATTCAGATCACCAAGTTCATTTCCTACGATGCTACCATTACACCACACACCCCAAATATACTTTATATAACACTAGAAACAGCTACCAGTGTCACATGAGTAGAGGGGGGGACCCTGGTGTATTGATTTGTTTGCCTTTGAGATTTACAAATGCTGGACATTTTAAGTAGAATTTCAATGTTATTTCTATGTATATTTTTAATTTATAAATATCTTCAAATATAAATAAAATCTTCATAAATTTTTGCACAAAAAGCAGGAACTGGTGATATTTAATGAGTATATATATTTATTTTGTCATTAATTGTTTTATTTTCATACATACATACATACACATCAAACGCCTTTTATATATGTATAGATAACTGCATCACTTTTGTATTTCAAAATAACTGTAATAGTAGAATATGTATTTTTTTTCTAATAATAACTATGCAGAAATCTCATAGGTAAATTACAAATTGAAAGGAGTCATTAACAATTAAATGAGTTGAGAGATACTGATATACATTGATATGCAAACAGTATGCCTTTTGAAAGTGTTTATTTTTCAATCTGGAAAGACCTTGATTTTACAAACCTACATAACAAAAAAGATGTCTGCTTTCTCTTTCAATCTTCTATTAACAAGAATAGTTACCTTTATTTTGCAGTCAGTTTTATTTATAGCCAGAGAAGTTTTGTTTTCCCCATGGAAAGACAAATTAAACTTTTACTCATTTTTCAAAGCACAATCCTATATTTGTTTCATTGCACTGTTCAGTACTATATTTGTTAAAGCCACACAGAATGTTAATCCTTGAAAAAATAGAAGCTAGAGTGGTGGACAGGGTTACAGTCTTTATGTGGGGAGGAATAGTCAGATGGTAAGGAGTGGGAAGATTTGGGTTTGAAGGACAAGCTAAAGTATTGCGTGTATGTGTGTTTGTGTGTGTACAAGATTCCAGCTGCCCCCCCCCCAAAAAAAAACAACTGATTTTCAACTCAAAATTTTCTATTTTTTTAAGAATGCTGGGAACTTTTGCACACAGTTGAAAAAAAAGTTGAATTTGGACTGAGATAAATTATTTAAGTGAGTATAATGGAGGTTTCCTTTGGTATTCAACAATCTTCTTTTTTTTTTAATGAATGCATATTAACCTTCATACACATTGCTGTACTATTTTTAGTCAATTTGTATTTACTAATTAAATCATGGAATAATCGCAAACTCGATTAATAAAGGATAAAAATATTTATTTACCCTACTACTTTTCCACAAGCAGGAAGTAACACAGTTAAGTTTTAAGCAGAGTACAGCTGCTTTGAATTCAGAGTTTTCCTTCTCCTAGACTGGTTGTCTTACCAATGCTAAAGAACCCAAACTGTGGAGGTGAATGGTGTAATGGTTACCATAATAAGAAATGGACACAGCAAAACGAGTTCAATTAACCTATTAAACTCCACTTAAGAAATTATCCTTGTTTCACATCCTACTCATGTGTAGGGGTTGGTAAATATGTAAAGAACCCAGATTGCCTTACTATTTACCCATAGTTGGGTAAGAGGAAGAGATGGATTCATACCTTTCCCAAGAGCATTATCATGAAGTGAACTGCAAACGGCTTTGTGCAGAATTTGAACTTGTGCCACTGATTCCATTTCCTACAACAATAACTATTACACTAAGTGTGCCTGTAAAGTAATTCTGAAAAATATACAAGTAGATGATCAAAATCTTAATATAAATTTAGTCTACTTGTTTTTGTGTCCACTGTCTTTCACAAAGGAAATTATAATGTATTTTAAGTGGTTTGTTGTCAGTATTTCATTCTATTTGCAAACATGAGAGAAATTGTTTAACCTTAGATGCTATTTTTGGTGGTCTCCTGATTTACAAAGGTTCACAGGTACCAACTTTTGTCTCACAACTTTTATCTCACACTCTAACAGTTTTTGGCATTAAATAACCCACAGGGTTATGATACCATTAAAGAAACCAAACCAAACAAAGTTAATGAAAATTATTTATACCAATTTGAAGATATTAAGAAAACATAGAAACTTTTATCAAAATGACTTGTTTTGGCATTAAATAACCCAAAAGGGTTGATATGCAGTAAACCAAAGCAAACCAAGGTTTATAGGTGTATGTGCAAAACATTATTGACTGTTTTCATGTTTGAGCAATATCCATATATTTTTTCTTGTTGTAGACCTTTTGATGGCTGAAAAGTTGGTAGCTAATGCCTCTTGGCAAGTGTTTTTTTATTTCCAACTTGGCTCCCCTTTGTGCTTTCCTTTTCAATTCATTCCAATATTGGCATTGCTTGAAAGTTTCAGCATTCTTGAGTTTGAATCATAACCAGGAATATTTAGTTCCAAGTAATCAGAATCTTTGGGGTTTCTACATACCAATACCAGATTCCTCTTAAAGATGTTCTTGTATCTTCTTAGTAGAGGTCTTCCAAGAAATCTCAGAATAGAACACTGCTTTGAGAAGTTAGGAATCTACAGTATGCCAAGACCACTTAAAATGGTCTATTTTGCAAGAGTATGAGCGCAGCTATAAAACATGTCTGTAACCATTTTATTGCACAGTAAAAAAGTTGATTTCTTTTAACTCATAATTATGCAACCATGATCAATATAATCTATAAAAATAGAACTGAATATTAGCATATGTCTAAGAAAATGCAGATGATAATATAATATAGCAGACTCTATTCTGTGGCTGTCTTTACTAATTGCAAACAAAGAAATCCAACTTTTAAAAGATCTGCACCAGACTCAGACATATTGCTAATTTTAAAATAAAATCTGGTTGATTTTGTTACCTCTTAATTTGTGTTCATATCAATCTAAAAATATAATCACCTTCCCTTGTTTACCACCACCACTACCACCATTAATAATATTATTGACTAGTATTTTCTTTCATTGTAAGTTTTAGTTGGATTTTTTTTATAGTAACTCACTCAAGCCATTATTCTATAATAGTAAAGAACAGCATGGGTTAGAAATAATAAAGGATAAGCACTGGCTGCGACTAAAACTTATATTTGCTTCTTTTTTTTCTCTTTATACCATAACTCAGATTATCATTCTATATAAGTTTGAATCTCACTGAGAGCTTATCCTGCATTATTTCTGATCTATGCTGTTTCTCACTATCATAGAATGACCACCCAAGTGAGTTGTGATTAAAAATACTATTCAATAATAATAATGATGATGATAATTATTATATAATTAATAGGTAGCCTATCAATTGTGTACAATAAGTATAGCTTAATTCAAAACTAACAGTGATGGAAAAACACAGGAAAAATGATGGACATATTTTGACCTCTTCTTCCGGTCCACCAGTGCAAACGTGAGAAAGAGTTTAGGAAAGTGAGATTTTAGTTTAGTGCTGAACAGGACGGTCACAATGGTGATCTGTCCATTCAAACTAAATTCTCACACACGGGTTTATTGATCTGGATCTTATAAAATAAGATATGAGCTCTAAGAAAAACGAAAGTCTTGTATTCGTTTACTAAGAACAAACAAATGGCCAAGACACAGAAGACTTCCCAGAATAACATCTACCAACCCAGATCCAGAGATAGATCCAGCTAAGAATAACATCTACCAGGCCAGAGAAGATAAAATAATCTAGAGATAAGATAACAGCCATCCAGATCTACTCAGAAGCTAAGAAGAAGCTAAGTATCCAAGATAAGAATATTTGTATACAACCACGGATATGTAGGTATATAGTTATACTATACACAAGGTAGGTATATAGTTATACTATACACAAGGGCTGGGTTAGCTCAGTCGGTAGAGCGTTCGGCTAAAACCACAAGGTTCCTAGTTCGATACCAGTTCTCGCCAACTCAGCGTATGAGTAGCACAGGGATCTGTGCGGTAAATTAAGGAGCTGATGGTAGGTGTGGCGCTCCACCTCAGATGCCAAAATAATCTCCTTGGTCTAGCGCTATTGAAAAGGGGATAGACTCCCTCACTGTATGGTTGATACTGACTTTAGGCCGCCCGTCGACTTTACTTTTTTTTTATACACAAGATACATCTACATTTAAAGAATAACTATGCAACATAATGATGATGGTTATCAATACTTCATCCTTTCTTTTTTGTTAATTGAATGTTGATGATCATCAAATAGATTTTTCAATGATACATTCATCTTTGAAATACACTTTTGTATACTTGAAATTCCACAGGTGTTGACAAATAAATTTTCTATCACTTGTTATCTGTATATTCACTTTCAGTCCCTTATTCTTTCCAATATTAATTGTGAAAAAGAAATAAGGAATGCAAAAATATTTTCAACTGCATTGTCTCTCTAATCTTTCTTTAGATCAGTTCATAAAGAATTTGAATATATCCCAAGTTTTACACCTTTCCATTCCTACCTGCCATTCAAATCTTCTGTTCATTATCTCTTCTTGATACACAGCCAACAAACCTATTTCTCTATATCTAAATCTCTTACTCTCTCATATATATATATACAGTTGACTTACCAATTATGTCTATACCTATTATGTATCAATTTAAGATTTATATAGCATCTAGTCAGTGCTGGCTTCGGGTTCAGAAAGTATGATAGCTAATATTGAAATATATATATATATATATATATATATATATATATATATATGCACATTATGTGAATTTTAGTCATAGATAAATATATACATACAAAAGATGTTTAGTGGATATGCAGATTCTACAAAATTATCCTTTAGTTACAAATTGAATTAGAAACTGCTTTATTCTCTAAGTTAGAGCTTTTTAAGTTTATTGCTTCAATAAAAATCTTTCTATGATGTGATATCTTTACTGGTTACATACATAAAGTGGTAAAAAAATCCTCACACAACAGATGCAAAAGACTGGCCAGTGATTATAGAAGATATTTGGTTGAAGTAATCACTGCAAAAGTAGGTACCACAAGGTACTAATTAAAAGGGTTCACATACTTTTGCACATGTCAAATTTTACAGTTTTGGTGAAATAAATCCCCTTTTTTGAATAAATAATGAAAATACATCCTTTTGTTTTTTTGTTTGTGTTCATTATTTGGAAAGTTTACTTTACAAATTGGTGTTTGGATGCATATCTAATAGGCTTATTTTAATTTTTTTTTTTCAAATAACAATGAGCATGTCTAGGGTTCACAAATTTCTAAGCAGCACTGTATATATGAACATGGGAATTTTAGTAATACGTAGATTACTGCTATGCTTTGAAAAAGAAAAAAAATAAGAAAAATGAATTCAAATAAACTTAGTAAACTTGTTATGACTAATTCATCATAAAAAGAAATAAGAAATAACCAAATAATAACATTCTCAAGTTTAAAAAGAACAAAATCTAAAGAGAAAAGAAGATATGAAAATTATCTTTTACTTTCTTTCTTTTCATACTCATCCCTTCTTCTTTGCCTCAAGCTTGAAATGAGAGATAAAGGGTAAAATGGCAAGCTAAGCAAGCAAATTGTGTGTATGTTAGCATTCAATTTGACATTCTTTCTCTCTAAAGAGACACCAGAAGGAAGATGCTTTATCAGAGAAATTAATTATGATTAATCCCGTTTCCAGGATGCTGACCACAAAATTGGCTGTCCAAACATGCCAGTCTCTCCATCTTTTAATAAGGCTTATTTATTAATTTTCTTTATTTTTGATGGCTGGCTTCTGGAACAAATTCTTAGAAGTTTTTAAAAAAAAAAAATCTTTTTAGAAAAATTTGATAAAAATAGAATATCAAATAAAAACAACCCCCCAAATAGTTGAATATTTGATGTTTTATAAGAAATCAACAAAGAAACAAAATGAAAACAGTTAAAAAGATTTTATCAAGTTAAATGCACAACTTGGAATTAAAATGGTAAAAAAAATTCTGATTCTGTTTATACAGACTGATTTCTGAAAGTTGATAAAGAAATTAGAGAAAGATTAAGAAAAAGATTTTATGGAAAAGATTCTAAAACTTCAGATTGCAAATGGTTGTTCATATTCAGGGGAAGTAGGAGTAAGTTTGAGATAAAATTCAACTTTCCTAAGGACTTTAATATAAAATTCAAATAACTAATTTTCTATTATCAACTTATTCATTTGATTGTTATAATCACAATATTTTGGCCATTCTAGTTTCTGAGCGCCCATCATATTTCATAGTAGTTGAATTTCAAAGTAAACCCTTTATTCAAATCACAGACTGTTCTCTCATTCTACTATCTATACTAAAGGAGATTTCATTTCCATTAATTCTTCCTACATAATTTGGTTTATCTATATCTGTTGTTGTTGTGGTTGTTTGTGACAGCATTCACCCTGGGTCGGTTGAGTCGGCTCCATTTGAATGAATCCACCATATCCTGAATGAACAAGATAGAATTTATGAAAAGAATAACAAGGGAATAAGAAATTCACAAGTGGTCCCCCAAGCCCTGCATGCATATCTCGGTCAGGGGAAGGAGATGCCGCAAATTTTCCCCAGATGCAGTGACAAGTACACCAAAAGCCTGACAATGACGGAGATGCTCTTTGGATTTTCACCAGAGCCCCTTTAGCTGGATTGTGGCTCTAATACAACTTTGTGACAGACCAATCCACCACGGGAGGGCTACCTTCTGAACAGCATAGTTTTGACTACCATAGTTAAGTTATACCAACCGAAGTTTAATTCATCATTGGTGAGATGTTTACTAAATATTTTTATCAATTTAAGCCAATTCAGATAAAAGAGAACCATAAGGAGGGAAAATATTTTCTATGTAGGAAACATGTGGCATAACCAAAGAGGATTGTAGTCAAATAGCACATCTCTCATAGGGTTACACAACGAATAGACAAAAGCCTATCTATTTTTTGTAAGGCAGAGTAGGGTAGTTTGAAATTAACAGTAAACTCTTAAAACCAGGCGGCTGTTAGGGCCAGGCACGTATTTCTGTCTGTGCTGCTTCCCCATGCATGCATGTGGCAAGAATATATTGGGAATTGAAATAATAAAGTTTATACAAAAAAATATATCTCTGGTTTTGTCTCTGATAACCAAGAGGAGAACAGAATAGCCATAATAACAAGAACAAAAAATGACACCCATAACTAGAGATACACCCAGCCTGAATGAGAAAAAAAACCCTGATATGAACCAATGGGAGATAAGAAGACAGCTATGCAACAATATTTGTTAAGTTGTAAATAAGTTGAATTTTACGCATGTCAACCCTTGTTGGGTTATTTTATGCTGAAGATGTTTTGTTTTATTCATTCTTGATGGGTATTAAACATTTTCTTTTTAAACTCAATTTTTTTCTATTTAGTCCATAGATGGGATCTTAATAAGTACTATCACACCAGGTCAGAATGGACTTGGGAGCAATGGCAATGAACGTGTACTCCACACTCCCCAGAGCTCCAAAATTGGAACTTCCCCATCAGATGCAGTTTAATGTCATATTCAGGACTCATATTTGTTAACTTAACATCCTGTTGAGAATTTTCTAAGTCCAGGCCCCATTCCTTTAAGGATTTATCAAAAAATGGCTACAAATAGCCTTTTCATTTAAAGTTACCTGTTATTTCCCATAAATAAAAGACTTCTAAATATGTTTAATATTACATTTAAACAAAGGCTATCATTTGGGGTAGATTAGAAAAATGAATGCACTTCCGGTCAGATGGAATGAGGCTATTAGGACGTTAAGAGTTAAGAAGATGTTCCCAACAGGAAACTTTCTTACTTTGACTGCTTTTATTCAACTTTGTTCATTTCCTCATTTTTCTATTTGTAATTAGAAAGTCCTATTGTCTCAGACATATACTGTTTGTATCACATTCACTGGGTCATAGAATGATTTCCAGGAGCCTCCAGGGATGAGTTTGATAATGTGACCTTTTCTAGTGCCAAATTAATAAATTCATAGCTTGATATTTAACCATTAACTGAATATTTCATAATGTTCAATCTATATCTATATATTAATACTTGTGTTCCTTCATTGTACAACCAGTATCATCTTGCAACTCTCTCTCTGGTTAAAAATGAGACTATCCAAATCGTCCAAGATAAAATGCAAAAATGTAAATCCTGATTATCTAGTGTTGCTTATCTGCCAAATTCTTATGAGTTTTGTCACCTCAGTTAAATAATGGACCATTCTGTTTTTATTATAAAGAAAGAAAGGGAAGGAAAAGGACATACTACACAGAAAAAATATAAGAAAGAAAGAAAGAGTAAAGGAAAGACTGAGAGAAGGGGTCAATTAAACATAATCAAAAGATGAAAAGAATGAAAGAAAGAAAAAAAAAGAGTGAGAGAAAGTTAAATCAAGATTATTATATTTTTACATATTGAACTATTTTCAATATCTCTTAAGTAGACATATCAAATGTAATAATCAAATTATCATACTGTGATATATCACAGGTCCTGCTACTACTTAATATTTACCACTAAATTAGAGACATTGACAAAGGAGGAGATTATGTTGAAAAATAAATATTAATATTTCTTGCATAAAATAAACGTTTTTATCTCCATTATTAGGATATGACATTATAAAGCAACTGGTATGCATTTACCCTAGAATTTTGTGCATGGAGCTTTCTTCCTAACCTTTTGAGAAATCTGCATTTTTAGAGTGAAAAATTCATATACTGTTAAAAGTGCTCAGACAATTAAGGAAATCTTGTCCCTTGTTTGATCTCTCTTTTTATCCTCCATTTTATTTCTCAATAAAGTGAGACTTATCAATCATAGACAAGAAGCAGTGTGTGCTTTTTTTCTAATACCACTATAATAGATCACTAGCTGTTTTAACAATCTGTTTATATTAGCTTTCATGTATAATTATGAAATCTTCTTATTGCTCTTCTTCCACTAGATAATTCTTAATATACATAGAACAAAGTACCTGTGGCATTTAATTAGTCTTCTGAGATTATGGGTTTGCACCTGGAAAGTCTTGCTTTTTCTCCGGGTCTGGGTAATGTTTGTTTAGCATTGTAGCTTAAACCAGCACCTGGTTGACTTGCAGATGCAGCTTCTTAAATGATTACTTGTGGCTGAAAACAGAATCAGATGAAATAGCTAAAATCATCTAGAAAATACCTGTTGTGAGAAAATGTCTTGGGCAACAACTTATAGCAAGTACAGTTTTTTATTCTCATCATAGCAGTGCTCCGAGCTACACAGACTTGGAATTGAGAAGGGGGTTGGCAAATTGTCTAAAGCAGAAACCCTGGGCTATTCCGAATTCCCCAGTATGTCTTGATTCTGGTCAGTTGAAACTGCAAGTCTTTTATATAGACTCAGTTTCTTTGTCTTGTCAGAATCGCCCAGGAATCATCAATCAGAAGTTGGTTCCACTTGACTGAGTCCACCAAGTTCATTCCACTTAACTCCAGTGCTAGAACTGATGTCAACTCGTATCACTATAGTTGTATGGAATACAGGCAGTTGTCTAAGCAGTAAGTTTACTCTCTCTCTCTCTATGTCACTGTTGTTTAAAAAAAGGGAAATAACCAATAAAGATTGGCACAAATATTATTGCAGGAATTGTTGGAACAAAGTTGAAAAACTCCCTTAGAGACCAGATTTTTTATTTGTCCTCAGGCTGTACTCCCAAAGTTGTCCTATGAATGAGTATAAATGCTAGACAGCAAAAGTTTGAATGCAGAGTTGTTCTCCTAGACTGGTTACCATTTAAGACTAGTGAGCCCAATCTACCTTGTTACTTAATCCATAGCCACATCATTTTGTAAAATCTGAAATTAAAAGAATCTTTTTTGTATGGATTACTGTTTCTATATTCAATCCTTTTGATACTCTTCAATTTCTTAATCATCTTTTTCTCTCTAAGTGACCAATCTGTATAACAACATGGGGTGATAAAAGTAAATAATGATCTCTTTTTTTTTTCTTTTGTAAATAAATCATTTGTTATATCAGCTGTTATATCAGTGTACTTTTAGATTATAAATTTAAAAAAAATTATTTCCTGACATTTTTTAATGGCTGATGAAGATCAAAGAATATTTGTTCATGTTTAGTTAAAAGAAATCTATAAAACTTTCTTTTGCAATTATTGGCAGCATCTATCTCACCAATTTTAGTAGCACTCACATTTTTTTAACCATAAATTTATATATCAATACTCGTGTTCCTTAAAAGTCTGACTGTTATCATTTTGCAACACCCTCTGGTTAAAAATAAGACCGTACAAATGATCCAAGATAAAATGCAAAAATGTAAATCCTGATTATCTGGTGTTGCTTATAATTCTTATTTCTTATTAGTGTCATCCCCACATAATGCAATGATCAAAAGAAGGAAAGAAAGAAAAATGTGACAGAGAGTTAAATCAAGATTATTATATTTTTTACATATTGAACTATTTTGCAATAGTTCTTAAGCAAACATATCAAACGCTGTAATAAATAAATCATCATACTGTGGTGTAGCCACAGGTCCCTAGTAAACTATAAAATGTAGTAGATTTTATTAAACATTTCAATATGAATAAATATCATCATTAACAAAATGGGCAAAATTAATTACATCATTATATATATATATATATATATATATATATATATATATTATATAAGAAAGATTATGCATGTCTATACAATGACTGAATCAATGTCCTTTTTTAAAAGAAAATTGGTGGAGACTAGCAAAGAAGATTGCTCTGTAAAGTTGTGCATGAAACCAAATGGTCACAGATAAGTATTGATGTAATTAGATATATATACAAAAACTAATAATAATATATATTATTTATGAAACTAATATATATAGTGAGTGTGTGTAATTAGATATATAATATATATTAATATATACATGTAATTAAATATATTAATATATATAATATGTAATTAAATATATTAATATATATAATATGTAATTAAATATACATATATAAAAACTAATATATATTTATTATATATCATGCAGAATAACAAATGAAACAAAAACAACTTCATTCAATTGATATTTTGTCTCCGTATGTTCTTTGTTCAAATATCAATTGAATGAAGTTGTTTGTGTTTTATCCATTATTCTTTAATTTTTAATCACATTTTGTTGGATTTTACCCAATCTGTTACTCCTCATATATATATATATATATATCTCATCCAAAAATATGTATTTTTTTATAAAAGATTTTCTTCTAAAGCAAAGATGCCATCCAACAAAAGAGATTTGAAAGATTGTATATTATCAGAATGGGAAAAACATCCAATGAGTGTTTGTGCAAATTTAATGAGGTCAATGTCATCAAGACTATAAGCAATAGTAAAAAAAATAAAATAAAAGGTGGACACACCAAATATTGATTTGAAAGAATTTCTTTCATCAAGGTCTAATTATCTATTGATTGATAGATATTCATATTTTTGGTTACAGACTTTCAATGCTGATAATATTTTATGATAAATAATACCTGATAATATCCATTTTGATTACTAGCAAGAATATGCGCCCTTCTGGTGTAAGTATTGAAGTTTTAATGTAATGAAATATATTAAATTAGAAAGACTAATAAAATCAAATAAGAATGCATATAAAAAGATTACACTTATTTTAATTATGTTTTAATTGGTTTCTATATAAAATCATTCAGAGAATTAATTTTAATACATTGGAGAATAAAACAATAATATTAGAGATCAATAACACCAAGTAATTATTTATGAAACCTGGTTTTGTTAAAACCAGTGTGCAAATTAACCACACCATATATCATGTAAACATATATTTCTTAGTGTTATATAAGACACATTGCAGGATTTTAAAAGCACAAATAATATGGGCTGTTTTGAGGCAAATCTAACTCAGATCTTCATAGAGACCTTGTTAATATATAAGATTTATTCTATGGATTAATGATTTTGACTATAAATTAAATACTCATTAGTAGACTAACACAATTCCTGAGGGTATTATTTTCATTTCTAAATAACTTAGTACACAGAGGAAAACTTTTTAGATTTACTAAACTTAGTTTTGTACTAAACAAGGCTACAAGTATGAGATACTTAGTGAGGACTGAACTCATTACATGAATAATTGTAAGACTAGCTTGTTACCAACTTGTTCATGGCGAGGCACTAATTTTGACTAAGATTGGTTTAGTATGCCACAAGGTCCTAAGTGCCAGCCTCTCACTGTGGATCCAACTTTCTATATTAAAGATAATATGTGAGATAAGTTTGATAACCATTGTTTCATGCTAAAGGAATCTTGAATGCAAATGTTTATTGTTTTTAGTTGGTTGGACTTTTTTTGTTTGTTTTAGGAACAGGTGTTGTTTTCTTGCATTTAGTTCTTAGATAGTAACCCATCAAGGATTTTCATTTTAATGCAACACTGCTTAATGATTATGATCAATGTAGTGAACACGTTATAGCTATAAACAGACATTCTTGTGTGTGTGTGCATTATTGAGTGAGTGAGTATGCATCAGAGAGAAGGAGAGAGAGAGTGCATGTGTACATGTGTGTATGTGTGTGTGTGAGAGAGAGTGCATGCGTGCATGTGTGTGAGAGAGAGAGAGAGAGAGAGAGAGAGAGAGAGAGTGAGTGTGTGTGTGTGCATGCATACATGCACATGGAATAAGTGACCCAAGTTAAACTCCTGCATGAGGCTGTTTACATTTCATATTGAGCTAATATCCTTGGGAAATGCATAAATCCATCTGTTCTCTCTCATAGCCATGGGTAAATAGTATGGCAGACTGAATTCTTTCACCTTGGTGAGGCAACCAGTCTCAAAGAAGGAAAGCTCTGAATTCAAACCAGCTTTAATCCATTTAAAAATTAACCCTGTGTCACATCCTGACCATGACAGAAGGATTAGGTTAATAGCTATTTACTAAGCTTATCAAAGCTAGAAGTATGAGGCACTCAGTGAGAATTGAACTCATTAACAATGGACTGCTAATCAAGTTTGCTAACCATTACTCTATGTGGGGCACCCCTGGGTTAATACATACATGCATGCACATTTACTTATTAACCAAGGAAATCTTAGCAGAAATAAATATTTCTATATAAGATATATATATAAGGTATATTTGCCCAACCTGTTCACCAAGGGCAGGTTGTGACACAAGGCTGCAAGTATGGGACATCCAGCAAGGATCAAACTTGCTATTAAGTAGTAATGAATCTGTGAGACTAGCTTGCTAACCATTACACCAGAATAGGACACCCTATATTTCTATACAAGGTATACTAACAAAATATAATATAGCAAAGATGTTTCAGGTCACGTAAAGCAAATTGCAGCATTCCAAGAGGTGTATTTTAATTTTTGAAATGTTGTTTTATATCTATTTTCTACTAGAATTAAAAAGAAAAACTTCCCTCTTTTTTTCTTCTAAACAATGTAAAAAAAAGGAAAGAAAAAAAAAACCCAAGATCATAAAACTTGAGAACATAACTGACCAACATCCAAATGATCAAAGAGCAGAAGACAATAAATAATATAAATGCATGTGTTATGGACAAACAACATTTCTTGTTGGCCCAGTTTTATGAGGAAAACGTGAGATATTCTATTACAAAAGGCAAATGGAATCATAAGAATCCTTTTTTAATGAATATACTTCTTTTTTCTTTTTTTTTTTTTTTTAAGGCACCTCTTGATGAATAACTACATGAGAAAATCAATATTTCTTTGTGAAGTTAGATAGAATTTTTTTTTTTATCTTAGTAGATGTGATGCAGTATTGTCGAACCTGTCTTTTATAGTGTCACATTTTTTTCTCTTCCTTTATGTGTGTCTTTTCACTGTTTTTTTCTCTCAGTAAATAAAAACAATATATTCTGACATTGAAAGCATACCCCCCACTCCTGCACAAAGGGTCAGATTTTTGTTTTCTTTTAACAGTTTTCCCAAATATATTTTTTATATTAACTAAACCCACCTGCCAAAAAGTGACAGTTTGCATGGTAGTATTATACTTTTTGTTGCTCACTGATACTGCATGAATACCACATTGTGCAAAACAAAGCTTAGTTTAACAAACATCTATTCATTATATCAAAGATTTTTGCTTAATTTTTTCTTTTTAAATAATGTTATACTCTTTGAACCATGGTGTTTTATATAAAAGGCTTATTCAGCAGGTAGGTAAAGTCAAAAACTGGAGGCCAAAATAGTTTAGTTCCAGTTTGAGATTTGGCTAGTCTGCTTCTATAGTTGGCTTAAGAAATTCAAAGAAGTTTAGCTCAGTTGGTAGAGTGTCCGGATGGGAACCTCAAGGTTCCGGGCCCTCGCCAACTCAACGTATGAGTACCATAAAGATCTATGCGGTAAAGTGTGGCACTCCGCCTCAGATGCTAAAAACAATCTCCTTAGTCTAGTGCTAATGAAAAGGGGATACACTCCCTCTCTGTCTAGCTGATACCGACTTTAGGCCACCCCGACAAAGAGATACTTGGAATAACATTTACCACTATTCAATAGAAGTAAGTATAAGCTCTGTCTATTCTATATCCTTCAGTCTTAACTATATTATTTTACATTTATTGTAAAAAAACTTCTTGGATTCTAAATTTATTATTTTTTAAAATGCCATTAGGAATCTTCTTGGTCTACACTATGTACCATGTTTTCTTCAAAATAAGACCTAGCGTGATTTTAAAGGATGATTTTAATATAAGCCCTCACCTTAAAATAAGGCCTAGTTGAGAGCAGCAGACAAATGAAAGAAATAAACATTCTTCACAATCACATCATACGATGCAAACACTCGTCTAATATAATTTGTAATGTAATGAATATATTGAATTAGAAAGACTAACAAAATTAAATAAGAACGGATATAAAAAGAATACACTTATTTTAATTATATTTTCACTGGTTTCTATATAAAATCATTCATAGGATTGATTTTAATACATTGGAGAATAAAACAATGATATTAGTGATCAATAACACCAAATAATTATTTGTTAAAACCAGTATGCAAATTAACCACACCATATATTATGTAAACCTTTATTTCTTAGTGATATATAAAATACATTGCAGGATTTTAAATGCACTAATAACATGGGCTGTTTTGAAGCAAATCTAAGTCAGATTTTCATAGAGACATCAATAATAAATGATATTTATTCCATGTATTAATTAAGAATTTTGACTATAAATCAAATACACATTGATAAACTTACATAATTCCTGAGGGTATTGTGATGTAAGCAGTGACATAGTTTTGGTTACAGACAGATACCGAATCTCCATTATAATAAGATATATGACACATAGCAGCATTTTAAATGCACTAATAACATGGGCTGTTTTGAGGCAAACCTAACTGAGATAAATAAGATTTATTGTATATATTAATGATTTTGACAATAAATTAAATATTCATTGATAAACTTACGCAATTCCTGAGGGTATTGTGATGTAAGCAGTGACAGTTTCGAATCTCAATTATAATAAGATTTGTATAGTACAAACAATGGCCACAAGGGTGCCATAAATCACTAACCTCTTGATAACATTTATTGACTAAATTTTCACAAAATATAGTTTTTTATTACTACCTTAAAATCCCACCCATAGGGTGGGTTTTCAGCTAGTAATGATAAATCTTCTTCTCAAAAATTCAGACAAAAATTAGTAGACTACATAATTGTTTTCAAAAAATATCAAAGACCAAGGAATTGTATTTTGCTCAGGAAACATTTTTATTAATTTCAGATTAACATTTTGGCATTATCATAGCAAAAACATTGGAAGAACATTCTATGAATCCATTAACATAAAAAGAGATTATTTTGTAAGAAGAGAATTTAATTCGTTTAAAATAGGATTTTTCTTCTCTCGCTTTATAGGATCAGTGCAAAGACTTTTAAAGTGAACTTGATTCAGTCTTTTAAAAGAGTTTTTTTTTTTTAAGTTGGGATTAAAAGCCAATTAAAATCTAATGAGATGGAAGTAACAGTTTCAAACATTTCCCAAGGCTTCTTTTCTTGTATTAACTTGATGTGCTTTTATCTTAAATGTGCAATGTCTCCTTTTTAACATTCAGAGTTAAACTGAGATAAAGACCACAAGTGATATGAAGACAGGCAATATTTAGCTCTTTGGCCTTCAGATATTCTTTACCTGAACAAATAAAATTCACAAAAATTAAACACAAAAACAACTCAAACTTTAAAAGTATTTTATAATTTGCTTGAAGCATTGCATAAAGTATGTTATAAAGCAATGGATTAAATGCATTAAGAAGAAAGTAAATTATTTTGAAAAATAAATATCTATTGTGCAGAATAAGTACTTTTTCATCATTAAACTACAGACTTACTGATATACCCATTGATATTTCTTTCATCAATCACTGAATAGTGTCTCTGAACAAATTGTACTTTGAACTCCAGTCATGCTATTACATTCACTTTTAGACTAATACCCTGGGAAAGTATGAACCCCCAAATCCTGCAGCTATGGGTTAAATAGCACCACTACTATTCTTCTACAAGGATGGCTTTGGCATTAAATAACCGTCAATGGTTGATATGCCATTAAACAAAGAAACCAAACCAAATTTCATTATACAATTCAATTTACCAAAAGGTAATATCAGATGAGTAGATTTCTTATTTGATATATATATACATATATATATGTGTGTGTGTGTGTGTGCATTTATAATCTTTAACTTTAGTAAGATCAATAAAGAAAATATGCATTCAGACATTTTCCAATGATTTTAAACAATCTGTATCATAATCTGATTTTTTTTATAACAAGCAAAAATATAATTTCATAGTGAGATTTTAATTAGTGTAACAGCATTAAAATGTTCTAAGTTAAAGAAGAAATCAATTTCTAATTTTTGTTCACCTCAATTATAATTTTTCAAAATAATGAGATGATAATAACAGAGTACTTCCCTTACTTAACATTTCCAATTATAATTTAAATTATATAAATAGGATGCAATTCAAGATTGAGATTAATGGCTGCTGAAGGTGGCCTTTAAGTAAGTTAACTATTTAAAACAATGCTAAATTTGCATCACATAAGCAGTTATATCTAATATAGTTATCACTATATTTGAATGTTATCATTATTCAAATCTGCTTAAGAATAATCCACTTCTGTTTGGATGATGATGATGATGATGATGATAATAGCTTTAAATTTTTTTTTTTTTTTTTTGCAAAACAGTTTATATTAAGATCTCAGAAGCCTCCAACTATATAACTTTGAATTTATATAAATATGTCTAGACAAGAAAAGTCAAATTTAATCCTAATGTGTTTTCAGACTTGGGTTAGCCCAAGTAATTTATTAGATCTATGTTACTGATATAAATACACAGAAAAGCAAACTCACATAACTATATATATAAGACACACAAACACACACAAAGTTCAAGGAATTTGAACAACACATAAAAACCAAATATAGAATAGTCATTTGCCACAACCTTTTGTTGATTGATTGATTTAAAAAAATAACCCTGGATGGGTTGATATGCTGATAATCAGCATATCAACCCATCCAGGGTTATTTTATGCCAAGTGGTAGGTTGTGAGGGATGGTCAAATTTACTGCTATGTCTTTTTTCAAGGATTTTTTATTTATTTTGACAGTAGGTTGTTTGCAGTTGTTTGTTGCTAAGTGGATTGGAAATCACTTTATGGGATAAGTTTATAGGGTAAAGTTTAAGTTTGTTATAAGCGATAGTTTTTTTTTTTTAAATCCCATAGAAAACGAAAAGAAAGGAAGAACAATAACAATAAGGAAAACAATATTAAATAAGAGATCTTTACCAACAAAAAGTTTATAAGCTGAATGTATCAGGTAACAGAGATCAGTCGCAGCCATTATGAGACTACTTTGAGACAAAGATCATCCCTAACTCCTTTCATGACGACTTTGATTGTGCTTGTCTTTGCCATGTCTTACCAGCCAACTTCACTATCTCATCTCTCCATCTTCTGTCAGATCTTTTCTGACTATACTTGTTATTTCTTGGGCACCATTCTTACTAATCCTTTACACCATCTATTATCCTCCCTTCTATCTATGTGTCCTGCCACCTCACTTGCATTTTTTTGTTTTTGGTATAATAGCTTCTACTAGCAGGACCTGTGGATATACCACAGTATGATAATTTAATTATTACAACGTTTGATATGTTTGCTTTAGAGCCATTGCAAAATAGTTCGATATGTAAAAAGTATAATAATCTTGATTTAACTCTCTTACTCTTTTATCTTTCCTTCTTTTCATTATGTTTGATTGAAACAGATTAGTATTATCACTTCTATGCGCTCACCCCCTCTCTATCTTTCCCTTACTCTTTCTTTCAAATTATATTTTTTCTGTGGAACATGTCCTTTTTCTTCGCTTAAAGACGGAATGGTTCCTTAATTAGCTGAGGAGACGACACTCATAAGAAATAAAAATCCAGCGATTAAGTGACACCAGATAATCAGAATTTACATTCTTGCATTTCATCTGAATGGCCTCATTTTTAACCAGATGATAATAGTCAGAAGATTAAGGAACAAGAGTATTAATATATAGATGCTATCTCTTACCTGGGTTTGTTCCCTGATTCATGTTGAAGTTATTCCTAGTATTGTCCTTTCCATTGATCTGTGTTTGACAGAGTTATTCTAGGATGTAAGTCTTAAAATCAAGCTTGATGTATTTAATAGATGCATATGCTGAAAACTAATATTTCTGTGTATACTTTATTTCTTTTTCTTTTTTTGTTAATGATTTATTCATTTTTGGGGAGGTTTTTGTTTCTTTTGTATTCTGGTCATACAAAATGGTTTGGTAATTGATAGTTTTATGATATCAGTCATTCTTTGCTTGTAATAGAAAAGTTTTTATGGAAATACAATAATGCAAATATATATATATACACAGGTGTGTGTGTGTGTGTGTGTGTGTGTGTGTGTGTAATAAATATATGCATGTGTGAGTTACATATGATGGTATTATACTTGTATACTTGTCTATATATTTACATATATATTAGCTGTCTACAAAAATTCCTGGCACTTTTTCTGTTTTTTTTTAACTAGACTGAATTCTTCTAAAAATGTCCTCTTTCTGAAAACATTTACAAATCTAACCATTAAAGCAGTTGTATATGTGAAGTTGCAACTCCACATTTGTTTTCTTCAGTTTTTGGAGCTTATCTAAATTTCAAATAACTATTTTAGTGTTATTATTACGGTTTAACTCAGTTGAGCATCTAACTAGGAACCATAAAGTTCCAGGTTCGGTACTGGCCCTCACCTACTCAGCATATGAATAGCGCAGCTTGGGATCTGTGCAGTAAAGTGGGGAGCTAATGGTAGGTGTATCGCTCCACCTCATATGCAAAAAAGATCTCTCTGGTCTAGCACTAGAGAAAAGGAGATAGACTCCCTTGCTGTCTGGCTGATACTGACAATAGCCCACTTCACCAATTTTACTACTTTTTACTATTATTAAAATGATTATTTTAGTGTTATTATTATTAACATGGTTATCTTAGTGGTGTTATCATTAGAATGGTTATTTTAGCGTTATTATTATTAGAATGGTTATTTTAGTATTATTATTATTAAAATGATTATTTTAATGTTATTATTATTAACATGGTTATCTTAGTGGTGTTATCATTAGAATGGTTATTTTAGCGTTATTATTGAAATAGTTATTTTCAGGTTATGAAAAAGTTGATAGATTAGGTGTATGGATGTTTTGACGGTTTCAAATGAATTTTGCTTTTCATGTGTTCCCCATAAAATACTTTATTTCATATTTATATAGTATATTGTATTCATATGGAAGATTGTTTCATTTTTAAGTAGTGTTGTAGTGCTAATTAGTTCTGGTACTGTAATGTTTTTGTATTTAGGTGGTAGATTCTCTTGTAAGCAGGTTTTGTGTTTAGCTTTTTATTTTGCTTTTCTTTTAGGTGATACCCTGAATAATATCCATTTTGATTACTAGCAAGAATATGCGCCCTTCTGTGTAAGTATTGAGTTTTAATGTAATGAAATATATTAAATTAGAAAACTAATAAAATCAAAATAAGAATGCATATAAAAGATTACACTTATTTAATTATGTTTTAATTGGTTTCTATATAAAATCATTCAGAGAATTAATTTTAATACATTGGAGAATAAAACAATATATTAGAGATCAATAACACCAAGTAATTATTTATGAAACCTGTTTTTGTTAAAACCAGTGTGCAAATTAACCACACCATAATCATGTAAACTATATTTTCTTAGTGTTATATAAGACACATTGCAGGATTTTAAAGCACAAATAATATGGGCTGTTTGAGGCAAATCTAACTCAGATCTTCATAGAGACCTTGTTATATATATAGATTTATTCTATGGATTAATGATTTGACTATTAAATTAAATACTCATTAGTAGACTAACACAATTCCTGAGGGTATTATTTCATTTCTAAATAACTTAGTACACAGAGGAAAACTTTTTAGATTTACTAAACTTAATTTTGTACTAAAACAAGGCTACAAGTATGAGAATACTTAGTGAGGACTGAACTCATTACATGAATAATAGTAAGACTAGCTTGTTACAAACTTGTTCATGGCGAGGCACTAATTTTGACTAAGATTGGTTTAGTATGCCACAAGGTCCTAAGTGCCAGCCTCTCACTGTGGATCCAACTTTCTATATTAAAGATAATATGTGAGATAAGTTTGATACCATTGTTTCATGCTGAAGGAATCTTGAATGCAAATGTTTATTTTTAGTTTTGGTTGGACTTTTTTTTTGTTTTAGGAACAGGTGTTGTTTTCTTGCATTTAGTTCTTAGATAGTACCCATCAAGGATTTCCATTTTAATGCAACACTGCTTAATGATATGATCAATGTAGTGAACACGTTATAGCTTATAAACAGCACATTCTTGGTGTGTGTGTGTGTGTGTGTGCTTATTGAGTGAGTGAGTATGCATCAGAGAGAAGGAGAGAGAGAGTGCATGTGTACATGTGTGTATGTGAGAGAGAGAGAGAGAGAGAGAGAGAGAGTGAGAGAGAGAGAGAGAGAGAGAGAGAGAGGTGTGTGTTGTGTGTGTGTGTGTGTGTGTGTGTGTGTGGTGCATGCATGCATACATGCACATGGAATAAGTGACCCAAGTTAAACTCCTGCATGAGGCTGTTTACATTTCATATCGAGCTAATATCCTTGGGAAATGCATAAATCCATCTGTTTCTCTTCATAGCCATGGGTAAATAGTATGGCAGACTGAATTCTTTCACCTTGGTGAGGAACCAGTTCCAAAGAAGAAAGCTCTGAATTCAAACCAGCTTTAATCCATTTAAAAATTAACCCTGTGTCGCATCCTGACCATGACAGAAGGTTAGGTTAATAGCTATTTACTAAGCTTACCAAAGCTAGAAGTATGAGGCACTCGTAGAAATGAACTCATTAACAATGGACTGCTAATCAAGTTGCTAACAATTACTCTATGTGGGGACCCCTGGGTTAATCCATACATGCATGCACATTTACTTATTAACCAAGGAAATCTTAGCAGAAATAAATATTTCTATAAGGTATTATATAAGGTATATTTGCCCAACTGTTCACCAAGGCAGGTTGTGACACAAGGTTGCAAGTTGGGACATCCAGCAAGGATCAAAACTTGCTATTAAGTAGTAATGAATCTGCAAGACTAGCTTGCTAACCATTACACCACAATAGGACCACCCTATATTTCTATACAAGGTATACTAACAAATATTATAATAGCAAAGATGTTTCAGGTCACGTAAAGCAAATTGCAGCATTCCAAGAGGTGTATTTTAATTTTGAAATGTTGTTTTTATATCTATTTTCTACTAGAATTAAAAAGAAAAACTTCCTCTTTTTTTTCTTCTAACAATGTAAAAAAAGGAGAAAAAAACCCAAGACACATAAAACTGAGAACATAACTGACCAACATCCAAATGATCAAAGAGCAGAAGACAATAATAATATAAATGCATGTTTATTGGAAAACAACATTTCTTGTGGCCCAGTTTTATGAGGAAAACGTGAGATATTCTATTTACAAAAGGCAAATGGAATCATAAGAATCCTTTTTTTAATGAATATACTTTTTTTTTTTTTTTTTTTTAAAGGCACCTCTTGATGAATAACTACATGGAAAATCAAATATTTCTTTGTGAAGTTAGATAAGAATTTTTTTTTATCTTAGTAGATGTGATGCAGTATTGTCGAACCTGTCTTTTATAGTGTCACACATTTTTCTCTTCCTTTATGTTGTGTTTTTTCACTGTTTTTTCTCTCAGTAAATAAAAACAATATATTCTGACATTGAAGCATACCCCCACCTCCTGCACAAAGGGTCAGATTTTTGTTTTCTTTTACAGTTTTTCCAAATTATTTTTATATTAACTAAACCCACCTGCCAAAAAGTGACAGTTTGCATGTAGTATTATACTTTTTGTTGCTCACTGATACTGCATGAATACCACATTGTGCCAAACAAAGCTTAGTTTAACAAACATCTATTCATTATATCAAAGATTTTTGCTTAATTTTCTTTTTTAAATAATGTTATACTCTTTGAACCATGGTGTTTTATATAAAAGGCTTATTCAGCAGGTAGGTAAAATCAAAAACTGGAGGCAAAATAGTTTAGTTCCCAGTTTGAGATTTGGCTAGTCTGCTTCTATAGTTGCTTAAGAAATTCAAGAAGTTTTTAGCTCAGTTGGTAGAGTGTCCGGATGGGAACCTCAAGGTTCTGGTCAAATCCGGCTGCACCACTCAGCTATGATACCATAGAGATCTGTGCAGTAAGTGTGGCCTCCGCCTCATGCTAAAAAATCTCCTTGGATCTAGTGCTATGTGAAAAGGGGATACACTCCTCACTGTCTAGCTGATACCGACTTTAGGCCACCCGACAAAGAGATTACTTGGAATAACATTTACATTATTCAATAGAAGTAAGTAATAAGCTCAGTCTATTCTATATTCCTTCAGTCTTAACTATTTATTTTACATTTATTGTAAAAAAACTTCTTGGATTTAAATTTATTTTTTTTTAAATGCCATTAGGAATCTTCTTGGTTACACTATGTACCGTGTTTTCTTCAAAATAAGAACCTAGTGTGATTTTTCAGGATGATTTTAATATAAGCTTCCCTTAAAATAAGCCCTGTTGAGAGCAGCAGACAGATGAAAAATAAACATTCTTCACAATCACATCATACGATGCAAACACTCATTCTGATTGAAGTGTAATGTAATGAATATATTGAATTAGAAAGACTAACAAAATATAAAAAGCACGGATATAAAAAGAATACACTTATTTTAATTATATTTTCACTGGTTTCTATATAAAATCATTCATAGGATTGATTTTAATCATTGGAGAATAAAACAATGATATTAGTGATCAATAACACCAAATAATTATTCTATTAAACCCGTTTGTTAAACCAGTATGCAAATTAACCACACCATATATTATGTAAACCTTTATTTCTTAGTGATATATAAAATACATTGCAGGATTTTTAAATGCACTAATAACATGGGCTGTTTTGAAGCAAATCTAAGTCAGATTTTCATAGAGACAAATCATTAATAAATCCATTAATAATAGTCCCATGTATTATTAAGGATTTTGACTATAAATCAAATACACATTGATAAACTTACATAATTCCTAGGGTATTGTGATGTAAGCAGTGACATAGTTTTGGTTACAGACAGAAAGATACTGAATCTTCATTATAATAAGATATATGACACATTGCAGATTTTAAATGCACTAATAACATGGCTGTTTTGAGGCAAATCTAACCAGATAAATAAGATTTATTGTATATATTAAATGATTTTGACAATAAATTAAATATTCATTGATAAAACTTACGCAATTCCTGAGGGTATGTGATGTAAGCAGTGACAGTTCGAATCTCAATTATAATAGATTTGTATAGTACAAGGAATGGCCACAAGGGTGCCATAAATCACTAACCTCTTGATAAATTTATGACTAAATTTCACAAAATAGTTTTTTCATTACTACCTTAAAATCCCGCCATAGGTGGGTTTTCAGCTAGTAATGATAAATCTTCTTCTCAAAAATTAGTAAACTACATAATTGTTTTCAAAAAATATCAAAGACCAAGGAATTGTATTTCACTCAGGAAACATTTTTATTAATTTCATATAAAACATTTTGGCATTATCTAGCAAAAACATTGGAAGAACATTCTATGAATCCATTAACATAAAAAGAGATTATTTTGTAAGAAGAGAATTTATCTCGTTTAAAATAGGATTTTCTCTCTCTCACTTTATAGGATCAGTGCAAAGACTTTTAAAGTGAACTTGATTCAGTCTTTTAAAAGACTTGTTTTTTTTTTAAGTTGGGATTAAAAGCCAATTAAAATCTAATGAGATGGAAGTAACAGTTTCAAACATTCCCAAGGTTCTTTTCTTGTATTAACTGATGTGCTTTTATCTTAAATGTGCAATGTCTCCTTTTAACATTCAGAGTTAAACTGAGATAAAGACCACAAGTGATATGAAGACAGGCAATATTTAGCTCTTGGCCTTCAATATTCTTTACCTGAACAAATAAAATTCACAAAAATTTACCACAAAAACAACTCAAACTTAAAAGTATTTTATAATTTGCTTGAAGCATTGCATAAAGTATGTTATAAAGCAATGGATTAAATGCATTAAGAAGAAAGTAATTATTTTGAAAATAAATATCTATTGTGCAGAATAAGTACTTTTTCATTCATTAAACTACAGACTTACTGATATACCCATTGATAATTTCTTTCATCAATCACTGAATAGTGTCTCTGAACAAATTGTACTTTGAACTCCGTCATGCTATTACATTCACTTTCAGACTAATACCCTGGGAGTATGAACCCCAAATCCTGCCCTATGGGTTAAATAGCACCACTACTTTCTTCTCAAGGATGGCTTTGGCATTAAATAACCGTCATGGTTGATATGCCATTAAACAAAGAAACCAAACCAAATTTCATTATACAATTCATTTCCAAAGGTAATACAGATGAGTAGATTTCTTATTTGATATATATATATACATATATATGTGTGTGTGTGTGTGTGTGTGGGCGTGTGTGCATTTATAATCTTTAACTTGTAAGATCAATAAAAGAAAATATGCATTCAGACATTTTCCAATGATTTAAACAATCTGTATCATAATCTGATTTTTTTTATACGCAAAAATATCATTTCATAGTGAGATTTTAATTAGTGTAACAGCATTAAAATGTTCTAAGTTAAAGAAGAAATCAATTTCTAATTTTTGTTCACCTCAATTATAATTTTCAAAATAATGAGATGATGATAACAGAGTACTTCCCTTACTTAACATTTCCAATTATAATTTAAATTATATAAATAGGATGCAATTCAAGATTGAGATTAATGGCTGCTGAAGGTGGCCTTTAAGTAAGTTAACTATTTAAAACAATGCTAAATTTGCATCACATAAGCAGTTATATCTATTATAGTTATCACATAATTTGAATGTTATCATTATTCAAATCTGCTTAAGAATAATCCACTTCTGTTTCGATGATGATGATGATGATCGATAATAGCTTTAATTTTTTTTTTTTTTTTTTGCAAAACAGTTTATATTAAGATCCAGAAGCCTCCAACTATATAACTTTGAATTTATATAATATGTCTAGACAAAAAAGTCAAATTTAATCCTAATGTGTTTTCAGACTTGGGTTAGCCCAAGTAATTTATTAGATCTATTTACTGATATAATACACAGAAAAGCAAACTCACATAACTATATTTAAGACACACAAACACACACAAAGTTCAGGAATTTGAACAACACATAAAACCAATATAGAATAGTCATTTGCCACAACCTTTTGTTGATCCTGGTTGACTTGCAGATGCAGCTTCTTAAATGATTACTTGTGGCTGAAAACAGAATCAGATGAAATAGTTAAAATCATCTAGAAAATACCTGTTGTGAGAAAATGTCTTGGGCAACAACTTATAGCAAGTACAGTTTTTTATTCTCATCATAGCAGTGCTCCGAGCTACACAGACTTGGAATTGAGAAGGGGGTTGGTAAATTGTCTAAAGCAGAAACCCTGGGCTATTCCGAATTCCCCAGTATGTCTTGATTCTGGTCAGTTGAAACTGCAAGTCTTTTATATAGACTCAGTTTCTTTGTCTTGTCAGAATCGCCCAGGACTCATCAATCAGAAGTTGGTTCCACTTGACTGAGTCCACCAAGTTCATTCCACTTAGCCCCAGTGCTACAACTGATGTCAACTCGTATCACTATAGTTGTATGGAATACAGGCAGTTGTCTAAGCTGTAAGTTTACTCTCTCTCTATGTCACTGTTGTTTAAAAAAAGGGAAATAACCAATAAAGATTGGCACAAATATTATTGCAGGAATTGTTGGAACAAAGTTGAAAAACTCCCTTAGAGACCAGATTTTTATTTGTCCTCAGGTTGTACTCCCAAAGTTGTCCTATGAATGAGTATAAATGCTAGACAGCAAAAGTTTGAATGCAGAGTTGTTCTCCTAGACTGGTTACCATTCAAGACTAGTGAGCCCAATCTACCTTGTTACTTAATCCATAACCACATCATTTTGTAAAATCTGAAATTAAAAGAATCTTTTTTGTATGGATTACTGTTTCTATATTCAATCCTTTTGATACTCTTCAATTTCTTAATCATCTTTTTCTCTTTAAGTGACCAATCTGTATGACAACATGGGGTGATAAAAGTAAATAATCTCTCATTTTTCTTTTCTTTTGTAAATAAATCATTTGTTATATCAGCTGTTATATCAGTGTACTTTTAGATTATAAATTTTTTTTAAATTATTTCCTGGCATTTTTTAATGGCTGATGAAGATCAAAGAATATTTGTTCATGTTTAGTTAAAAGAAATCTATAAAACTTTCTTTTGCAATTATTGGCAGCATCTATCTCACCAATTTTAGTAGCACTCACATTTTTTTAACCATAAATTTATATATCAATACTCGTGTTCCTTAAAAGTCTGACTGTTATCATTTTGCAACACCCTCTGGTTAAAAATAAGACTGTACAAATGATCCAAGATAAAATGAAAAAATGTAAATCCTGATTATCTGGTGTTGCTTATAATTCTTATTTCTTATTAGTGTCATCCCCACATAATGCAATGATCAAAAGAAGGAAAGAAAGAAAAATGTGACAGAGAGTTAAATCAAGATTATTATATTTTTTTACATATTGAACTATTTTGCAATAGTTCTTAAGCAAACATATCAAACGCTGTAATAAATAAATCATCATACTGTGGTGTAGCCACAGGTCCCCCTAGTAAACTATAAATGTAGTAGATTTTATTAACATTTCAATATGAATAAATATCATCATTAAAACAAAATGAGTAAAATTAATTACATCATATATATATATATATATATATATATATATATATATATAAGAAAGATTATGCATGTCTATACAATGACTGAATCAATGTCCTTTTTTAAAGGAAAACTGGTGGAGACCAGCAAAGAAGATTGCTCTGTAAAGTTGTGCATGAAACCAAATGGTCACAGATAAGTATTGATGTAATTAGATATACTAATATATAATTATATATTATTTATGAAACTAATATATAATTATAGAGAGTGAGTGTGTGTAATTAGATATATAATATATATTAATATATATATGTAATTAAATATATTAATATATATAATATGTAATTAAATATATTAATATATATAATATGTAATTAAATATATTAATATATATAATATGTAATTAAATATACATATATAAAAACTAATATATATTTATTATATATCATGCAGAATAACAAATGAAACACTAACAACATCATTCAATTGATATTTTGCCTCAGTATGTCTTTGTTCAAATATCAATTGAATGAAGTTGTTTGTGTTTTATCCATTATTCTTTAATTTTTAATCACATTTTGTTGGATTTTACCCAATCTGTTACTCCTCATATATATATATATATATATATATATATATATATATATATATATTATAATATATCTCATCCAAAAATATGTATTTTTTTATAAAAGATTTTCTTCTAAAGCAAAGATGCCATCCAACAAAAGAGATTTGAAAGATTGTATATTATCAGAATGGGAAAAACATCCAATGAGTGTTTGTGCAAATCTAATGAGGTCAATGTCATCAAGACTATAAGCAATAGTAAATAAAATAAAATAAAAGGTGGACACACCAAATATTGATTTGAAAGAATTTCTTTCATCAAGGTCTAATTATCTATTGATTGATAGATATGCATATTTTTGGTTACAGACTTTCAATGCTGATAATATTTTATGATAAATAATACCTGATAATATCCATTTTGATTACTAGCAAGAATATGCGCCCTTCTGGTGTAAGTATTGAAGTTTTAATGTAATGAAATATATTAAATTAGAAAGACTAATAAAATCAAATAAGAATGCATATAAAAAGATTACACTTATTTTAATTTATGTTTAATTGGTTTCTATATAAAATCATTCAGAGAATTAATTTTAATACATTGGAGAATAAAACAATAATATTAGAGATCAATAACACCAAGTAATTATTTATGAAACCTGATTTTGTTAAAACCAGTGTGCAAATTAACCACACCATATATCATGTAAACATATATTTCTTAGTGTTATATAAGACACATTGCAGGATTTTAAAAGCACAAATAATGGGCTGTTTTGAGGCAAATCTAACTCAGATCTTCATAGAGACCTTGTTAATATATAAGATTTATTCTATGGATTAATGATTTTGACTATAATTAAATACTCATTAGTAGACTAACACAATTCCTGAGGGTATTATTTTCATTTCTAAATAACTTAGTACACAGAGGAAAACTTTTTAGATTTACTAAACTTAATTTTGTACTAAACAAGGCTACAAGTATGAGATACTTAGTGAGGACTGAACTCATTACATGAATAATTGTAAGACTAGCTTGTTACCAACTTGTTCATGGCGAGGCACTAATTTTGACTAAGATTGGTTTAGTATGCCACAAGGTCCTAAGTGCCAGCCTCTCACTGTGGATCCAACTTTCTATATTAAAGATAATATGTGAGATAAGTTTGATAACCATTGTTTCATGCTGAAGGAATCT
The DNA here is from genome assembly GCA_023376005.1 of Doryteuthis pealeii. Classification (NCBI taxonomy): domain Eukaryota; kingdom Metazoa; phylum Mollusca; class Cephalopoda; order Myopsida; family Loliginidae; genus Doryteuthis; species Doryteuthis pealeii. Next base: position 107,611,682 of record CM042146.1, read on the forward strand.
TGAATGCAAATGTTTGTTTTTAGTTGGTTGGACTTTTTTTTTGTTTTAGGAACAGGTGTTGTTTTCTTGCATTTAGTTCTTAGATAGTAACCCATCAAGGATTTCCATTTTAATGCAACACTGCTTAATGAGTATGATCAATGTAGTGAACACGTTATAGCTATAAACAGACATTCTTGTGTGTGTGTGTGTGTGTGTGTGCGTTATTGAGTGAGTGAGTATGCATCAGAGAGAAGGAGAGAGAGAGTGCATGTGTTACATGTGTGTATGTGAGAGAGAGAGAGAGAGAGAGAGAGAGAGAGAGAGAGAGAGAGAGAGAGAGAGAGAGAGAGTGTGTGTGTGTGTGTGTGTGTGTGTGTGTGTGTGTTGTGTGTTGCATGCATGCATACATGCACATGGAATAAGTGACCCAAGTTAAACTCCTGCATGAGGCTGTTTACATTTCATATCGAGCTAATATCCTTGGGAAATGCATAAATCCATCTGTTCTCTCTCATAGCCATGGGTAAATAGTATGGCAGACTGAATTCTTTCACCTTGGTGAGGCAACCAGTCTCAAAGAAGGAAAGCTCTGAATTCAAACCAGCTTTAATCCATTTAAAAATTAACCCTGTGTCGCATCCTGACCATGACAGAAGGATTAGGTTAATAGCTATTTACTAAGCTTACCAAAGCTAGAAGTATGAGGCACTCAGTGAGAAATGAACTCATTAACAATGGACTGCTAATCAAGTTTGCTAACAATTACTCTATGTGGGGCACCCCTGGGTTAATACATACATGCATGCACATTTACTTATTAACCAAGGAAATCTTAGCAGAAATAAATATTTCTATATAAGGTATATATATAAGGTATATTTGCCCAACCTGTTCACCAAGGGCAGGTTGTGACACAAGGTTGCAAGTATGGGACATCCAGCAAGGATCAAACTTGCTATTAAGTAGTAATGAATCTGCAAGACTAGCTTGCTAACCATTACACCACAATAGGACACCCTATATTTCTATACAAGGTATACTAACAAAATATTATAATATAGCAAAGATGTTTCAGGTCACGTAAAGCAAATTGCAGCATTCCAAGAGGTGTATTTTAATTTTTGAAATGTTGTTTTATATCTATTTTCTACTAGAATTAAAAAGAAAAACTTCCTTCTTTTTTTCTTCTAAACAATGTAAAAAAAGGAAAGAAAAAAAACCCCAAGACCATAAAACTTGAGAACATAACTGACCAACATCCAAATGATCAAAGAGCAGAAGACAATAAATAATATAAATGCATGTGTTATGGATAAACAACATTTCTTGTTGGCCCAGTTTTATGAGGAAAACGTGAGATATTCTATTACAAAAGGCAAATGGAATCATAAGAATCCTTTTTTAATGAATATACTTTTTTTTTTTTTTTTTTTTAAAGGCACCTCTTGATGAATAACTACATGAGAAAATCAAATATTTCTTTGTGAAGTTAGATAGAATTTTTTTTATCTTAGTAGATGTGATGCAGTATTGTCGAACCTGTCTTTTATAGTGTCACATTTTTTCTCTTCCTTTATGTGTGTTTTTTCACTGTTTTTTTCTCTCAGTAAATAAAAACAATATATTCTGACATTGAAAGCATACCCCCACCTCCTGCACAAAGGGTCAGATTTTTGTTTTCTTTTAACAGTTTTCCCAAATATATTTTTTATATTAACTAAACCCACCTGCCAAAAAGTGACAGTTTGCATGGTAGTATTATACTTTTTGTTGCTCACTGATACTGCATGAATACCACATTGTGCCAAACAAAGCTTAGTTTAACAAACATCTATTCATTATATCAAAGATTTTTGCTTAATTTTTTCTTTTTAAATAATGTTATACTCTTTGAACCATGGTGTTTTATATAAAAGGCTTATTCAGCAGGTAGGTAAAATCAAAAACTGGAGGCCAAAATAGTTTAGTTCCAGTTTGAGATTTTGCTAGTCTGCTTCTATAGTTGGCTTAAGAAATTCAAAGAAGTTTAGCTCAGTTGGTAGAGTGTCCGGATGGGAACCTCAAGGTTTCTGGTTCAATACCGGCCCTCACCAACTCAGCGTATGAGTACCATAGAGATCTGTGCAGTAAAGTGTGGTGCTCCGCCTCAGATGCTAAAAACATATCTCCTTGGTCTAGTGCTAGTGAAAAGGGGATACACTCCCTCACTGTCTAGCTGATACCGACTTTAGGCCACCCCGACAAAGAGATACTTGGAATAACATTTACCATTATTCAATAGAAGTAAGTATAAGCTCAGTCTATTCTATATCCTTCAGTCTTAACTATATTATTTTACATTTATTGTAAAAAAAACTTCTTGGATTTTAAATTTATTATTTTTTTAAATGCCATTAGGAATCTTCTTGGTCTACACTATGTACCGTGTTTTCTTCAAAATAAGACCTAGTGTGATTTTTCAGGATGATTTTAATATAAGCCCTTCCCTTAAAATAAGCCCTTGTTGAGAGCAGCAGACAGATGAAAGAAATAAACATTCTTCACAATCACATCATACGATGCAAACACTCATCTGATTGAAGTTGTAATGTAATGAATATATTGAATTAGAAAGACTAACAAAATTAAATAAGCACGGATATAAAAAGAATACACTTATTTTAATTATATTTTCACTGGTTTCTATATAAAATCATTCATAGGATTGATTTTAATACATTGGAGAATAAAACAATGATATTAGTGATCAATAACACCAAATAATTATCTATTAAACCCAGTTTTGTTAAAACCAGTATGCAAATTAACCACACCATATATTATGTAAACCTTTATTTCTTAGTGATATATAAAATACATTGCAGGATTTTAAATGCACTAATAACATGGGCTGTTTTGAAGCAAATCTAAGTCAGATTTTCATAGAGACATCATTAATAAATCCATTAATAAATAGTCCCATGTATTAATTAAGGATTTTGACTATAAATCAAATACACATTGATAAACTTACATAATTCCTGAGGGTATTGTGATGTAAGCAGTGACATAGTTTTGGTTACAGACAGAAAGATACTGAATCTTCATTATAATAAGATATATGACACATTGCAGGATTTTAAATGCACTAATAACATGGGCTGTTTTGAGGCAAATCTAACTCAGATAAATAAGATTTATTGTATATATTAATGATTTTGACAATAAATTAAATATTCATTGATAAACTTACGCAATTCCTGAGGGTACTGTGATGTAAGCAGTGACAGTTTCGAATCTCAATTATAATAAGATTTGTATAGTACAAGGAATGGCCACAAGGGTGCCATAAATCACTAACCTCTTGATAACATTTATTGACTAAATTTTCACAAAATAGTTTTTCATTACTACCTTAAAATCCCGCCCATAGGTTGGGTTTTCAGCTAGTAATGATAAATCTTCTTCTCAAAAATTAGTAAACTACATAATTGTTTTCAAAAAATATCAAAGACCAAGGAATTGTATTTCACTCAGGAAACATTTTTATTAATTTCATATTAACATTTTGGCATTATCGTAGCAAAAACATTGGAAGAACATTCTATGAATCCATTAACATAAAAAGAGATTATTTTGTAAGAAGAGAATTTATCTCGTTTAAAATAGGATTTTTCTCCTCTCACTTTATAGGATCAGTGCAAAGACTTTTAAAGTGAACTTGATTCAGTCTTTTAAAAGACTTGTTTTTTTTTTAAGTTGGGATTAAAAGCCAATTAAAATCTAATGAGATGGAAGTAACAGTTTCAAACATTTCCCAAGGCTTCTTTTCTTGTATTAACTTGATGTGCTTTTATCTTAAATGTGCAATGTCTCCTTTTTAACATTCAGAGTTAAACTGAGATAAAGACCACAAGTGATATGAAGACAGGCAATATTTAGCTCTTTGGCCTTCAGATATTCTTTACCTGAACAAATAAAATTCACAAAAATTAAACACAAAAACAACTCAAACTTTAAAAGTATTTTATAATTTGCTTGAAGCATTGCATAAAGTATGTTATAAAGCAATGGATTAAATGCATTAAGAAGAAAGTAAATTATTTTGAAAAATAAATATCTATTGTGCAGAATAAGTACTTTTTCATCATTAAACTACAGACTTACTGATATACCCATTGATATTTCTTTCATCAATCACTGAATAGTGTCTCTGAACAAATTGTACTTTGAACTCCAGTCATGCTATTACATTCACTTTCAGACTAATACCCTGGGAAAGTATGAACCCCCAAATCCTGCAGCTATGGGTTAAATAGCACCACTACTGTTCTTCTACAAGGATGGCTTTGGCATTAAATAACCGTCAATGGTTGATATGCCATTAAACAAAGAAACCAAACCAAATTTCATTATACAATTCAGTTTACCAAAAGGTAATATCAGATGAGTAGATTTCTTATTTGATATATATATATACATATATATGTGTGTGTGTGTGTGTGTGTGTGTGTGCGTGTGTGCATTTATAATCTTTAACTTTAGTAAGATCAATAAAGAAAATATGCATTCAGACATTTTCCAATGATTTTAAACAATCTGTATCATAATCTGATTTTTTTTATAACAAGCAAAAATATCATTTCATAGTGAGATTTTTAATTAGTGTAACAGCATTAAAAATGTTCTAAGTTAAAGAAGAAATCAATTTTCTAATTTTTGTTCACCTCAATTATAATTTTTTCAAAATAATGAGATGATGATAACAGAGTACTTCCCTTACTTAACATTTCCAATTATAATTTAAATTATATAAATAGGATGCAATTCAAGATTGAGATTAATGGCTGCTGAAGGTGGCCTTTAAGTAAGTTAACTATTTAAAACAATGCTAAATTTGCATCACATAAGCAGTTATATCTAATATAGTTATCACTATATTTGAATGTTATCATTATTCAAATCTGCTTAAGAATAATCCACTTCTGTTTCGATGATGATGATGATGATGATAATAGCTTTAATTTTTTTTTTTTTTTTTTTGCAAAACAGTTTATATTAAGATCTCAGAAGCCTCCAACTATATAACTTTGAATTTATATAAATATGTCTAGACAAGAAAAGTCAAATTTAATCCTAATGTGTTTTCAGACTTGGGTTAGCCCAAGTAATTTATTAGATCTATGTTACTGATATAAATACACAGAAAAGCAAACTCACATAACTATATATATAAGACACACAAACACACACAAAGTTCAAGGAATTTGAACAACACATAAAAACCAAGTATAGAATAGTCATTTGCCACAACCTTTTGTTGATTGATTGATTAAAAAAAATAACCCTGGATGGGTTGATATGCTGATAATCAGCATATCAACCCATCCAGGGTTATTTTATGCCAAGTGGTAGGTTGTGAGGGATGGTCAAATTTACTGCTATGTCTTTTTTCAAGGATTTTTTATTTATTTTGACAGTAGGTTGTTTGCAGTTGTTTGTTGCTAAGTGGATTGGAAATCACTTTATGGGATAAGTTTATAGGGTAAAGTTTAAGTTTGTTATAAGCGATAGTTTTGTTTTTTTTTAAATCCCATAGAAAACGAAAAGAAAGGAAGAACAATGACAATAAGGAAAACAATATTAAATAAGAAATTCTTGCCAACAAAATGTTTATAAGCTGAATGTATCAGGTAACAGAGATCAGTCGCAGCCATTATGAGACCACTTTGAGACAAAGATCATCCCTAACTCCTTTCATGACAACTTTAATTGTGCTAGTCTTTGCCATGTCTTACCAGCCAACTTCACTATCTCATCTCTCCATCTTCTGTCAGATCTTTTCTGACTATGCTTGTTGTTTCTTGGGCACCATTCTTACTAATCCTTTACACCATCTATTATCCTCCCTTCTATCTATGTGTCCTACCACCTCACTTGCATTTTTTTGTTTTTGGTATAATAGCTTCTACTAGCAGGACCTGTGGATATACCACAGTATGATAATTTAATTATTACAACATTTGATATGTTTGCTTTAGAGCCATTGCAAATTGTTCAATATGTAAAAAGTATAATAATCTTGATTTAACTCTCTTACTCTTTTATCTTTCCTTCTTTTCATTATGTTTGATTGAAACAGATTAGTATTATCACTTCTATGCGCTCACCCCCTCTCTATCTTTCCCTTACTCTTTCTTTCAAATTATATTTTTTCTGTGGAACATGTCCTTTTTCTTCACTTAAAAACGGAATGGTTCCTTAATTAGCTGAGGAGACAACACTCATAAGAAATAAAAATCCAGCGATTAAGTGACACCAGATAATCAGAATTTACATTCTTGCATTTCATCTAAATGGCCTCATTTTTAACCAGATGATAATAGTCAGAAGATTGAGGAACAAGAGTATTAATATATAGATGCTATCTCTTACCTGGGTTTGTTTCCTGATTCATGTTGAAGTTATTCCTAGTATTGTCCTTTCCATTGATCTGTGTTTGACAGAGTTATTCTAGGATGTAAGTCTTAAAATCAAGCTTGATGTATTTAATAGATGCATATGCTGAAAACTAATATTTCTGTGTATATTTTATTTCTTTTTCTTTTTTGGTTAATGATTTATTCATTTTTGGGGAGGTTTTTGTTTCTTTTGTATTCTGGTCATACAAAATGGTTTGGTAATTGATAGTTTTATGATATCAGTCATTCTTTGCTTGTAATAGAAAAGTTTTTATGGAAATACAATAATGCAAATATATATATATACACACAGGTGTGTGTGTGTAATAAATATATGCATGTGTGAGTTACATATGATGGTATTATACTTGTATACTTGTCTATATATTTACATATATATTAGCTGTCTACAAAAATTCCTGGCACTTTTTCTGTTTTTTTTTTGTTTTTGTTTTTTAAACTAGACTGAATTCTTCTAAAAATGTCCTCTTTCTGAAAACATTTACAAATCTAATCATTAAAGCAGTTGTATATGTGAAGTTGCAACTCCACATTTGTTTTCTTCAGTTTTTGGAGCTTATCTAAATTTCAAATAACTATTTTAGTGTTATTATTACGGTTTAACTCAGTTGAGCATCTAACTAGGAACCATAAAGTTCCAGGTTCGGTACTGGCCCTCACCTACTCACCATATGAGTAGCACAGCTTGGGATCTGTGCAGTAAAGTGGGGAGCTAATGATAGGTGTATCGCTCCACCTCATATGCAAAAAAAATCTCTCTGGTCTAGCACTAGAGAAAAGGAGATAGACTCCCTTGCTGTCTGGCTGATACTGACAATAGCCCACTTCACCAATTTTACTACTTTTTATTATTATTAGAATGGTTATTTTAGTGTTATTATTATTAAAATGATTATTTTAATGTTATTATTATTAACATGGTTATCTTAGTGGTGTTATCATTAGAATGGTTATTTTAGCGTTATTATTGAAATAGTTATTTTCAGGTTATGAAAAAGTTGATAGATTAGGTGTATGGATGTTTTGACTGTTTCAAATGAATTTTGCTTTTCATGTGTTCCCCATAAAATACTTTATTTCATATTTATATAGTATATTGTATTCATATGGAAGATTGCTTCATTTTTAAGTAGTGTTGTAGTGCTAATTAGTTCTGGTACTGTAATGTTTTTGTATTTAGGTGGTAGATTCTCTTGTAGGCAGGTTTTGTAAAAAAATGACAGGCAAGGATTTGGTATTTAGCTTTTTATTTTGCTTTTCTTTTAGGTGAACAAGCTGCCATTTTTAACAAAACACACACATATATATATATATATATATATACAATGATGCTGATAGCTTTTTAATTTAGTGCAACCTGGAATGCATGTATTTGATTTGAATGAGTCTCAGGAAATTTGATAGGTCCTAACTAAAGTTTCTTAATAAATTGTAGAGTTTTTATCTATGAACAACTAAAGCCATCTAACCCCTACCTTGTACCCCATACAGTGTAATTCATTTCCAAGAAAATATTGAAATTTATTTACAGTTAGCTGCAAATGGTGGGGGAAGAAAAAAAAAACACTGCGTCGCATGGATACGATTTTTCTGCGTCCTTTTAGATTTTTCTGCATCAATGACGCAGGTTGAGTACCTATCAGCATCTCTGTATATATATATATATATACTTTCAATAAGAAAGAAAAACTCAACAAACTGTCATTTGGCTATTATAAATTTATTTGTCTGTAACTCAAAAAATAATTTTTTTTGCATTTTGATTATTTTGTAATGGCTATCCGATGAAATTGGGCTCATTTTTTGAGTTACTGGCCAAAATAAATTTATAATAGCCAAATGACTGTTTGTTGAGTTTTTCTTTCTTATTGAAAGTGTAAATATTGCTCTGTATATAATTAATTCATTAATTATTTTACATTGAGCTCTCTTAGGAACTTGAAATAATCCTTGTATAAATCTATAGGTGTACATCCGCATGGGCATAGATTGTGGATATACAGAGGATATAGATGATCCCAAATAGAATCATCCCCAACTTACTAGTAGATTGGATATATATATATATATATATATATATATAGTGTAAAATATGAATTACAAGGTGGAATATTGATGTGAACAATGCAAATATCATTTCATGCTAACACCCAATGGAAATGGCTGAACTACTTTTAAGAAACACATTCACCCACAAAAATATACTTAAAACCCAACTAAATCAATGTAAGGTAGAAGACATGTCCACCTAATAATTTTGAATAGTAGAAATTCAAGAAAAACGATTAGATCATCTTAAATTGAAATCGGCCAGTTATTACCCAGAATGTAACAGATTTTTGTCTTACTTAATTCATGTCATTTATTGAATTGCTTTCACCAAATGATTCACTATATACAATCTGCTACAGTCAGGATCATTTATCAACCATCTGTTCATAGTGAGATTTTTATAACTGATAAAAATATGAATAAAAATGATAGTGTTATAAAGTAAGAGGCTTATAATCTGATGCAAATTATGTAAATAGATGAGAGAGAAATGTTAATATCATTTTTTATGGTTTATAACCAAACAAAAGCAAACATATTCATTCATATTTTTCCCCATTGTCTATACTTCAAATATTGATTCTTTCACTTCTGAAACTAAAAAAATAATCTAAATATTTTTAACTTGGTTTTCATGCTCAGAACCACAAGGTTCTGGGTTCAATACTGGCCCTCACCAACTCAGAATATGAGTAGCACGGCTTGGATCTGTGCAGTAAAGTGGGGAGCTGATGGTAGGTGTAGCACTCCACCTCAGACACAGAAACAATCTCTCTAGTCTAGCGCTAGCAAAAAGGGTATAGACTCCCTCACTGTCCAGCTGATACCGACAATAGGCTACTACATTTAGTTTACCTTTTTTTACCCATCAAATTGTATTTTTCATATTAATTATTTCAAACATACCTCATTTAAGGAAGATAAGTTTAAAAACTGATTTTGTGCTTGTTCAATTACTTATTACAATTATTTCCTTTGGTCCCTTTGAGTATTATCTGATAAAAAGTAGGGCTCATAAGTATTTGAACAAACACAATTATTTTTTTTTATTGCTTAAGATTGTAGGGGGCTAATAAAGATTTGGAGCAAAAGGGGATGGAAATTAATTTACTAGTTTGGCAATTCTTCAAGATATCAATATGAGTTTATCTTTTCAATCTCCTTGATTGATTCTGAACAAAATTTTAAAGATAGAAAAAAAAAAAAATGACTTTAAAAAAATTTTTTTAAATTTAACAATTCTATTAAAAAGAAAAAAAATCTTCCAAATATTTAGCATTCAGAACCATAAAATATGATAAAATGGATATCTTTTGTTGATTGCAATAAAATCTGGTTCTTCTTACATGATTGCATTTTTAACTCTCAAAATCAAGCAATGAGATTCTCATTCTTATAAGAAAATACTCTCTCTCTCTCTCTAAATTCTAAGTTACCTTCCTTGCTTCTGTGCCATTGAACTAAAAAGTAAAACATGCTTTAATGCTCTACATATATAAATGTGAATGTGAATTAAAGGTGCTCATGGTCATCCCCATGCGAAATGGACATAGCGACCAGAGTTCAAATCCTGGACGAAGCTGTTTGACAGATGAAAAATGATGAATACTTGGAGACAATGCTATTGTATTCCTTACATCAGTTGTATAGATTTGATTATATGTGTGTGTGAGGACAAATATTAGAAAAGTGAATAACGAACACAAACAATTAAATTCATTTAAATTGTTTTTGAAGCTTCTGAAACCAACAGAGGCAAAATATTAATTTAATTTAATTGTTTGTGTACGTTATTCACTTTTCCAATACTTTTCCTCACATTTTGTCGGATTTTTCCTAATCTGTTATTTTTTTCATATATATATATATATATATATATATATATATATATATATATATTTACACACACACCCACTAATGCTTTCTAACAGTCTTTTTTTTTTACAGGAACCCATACTACTCAACATGCTACAAATACATTTATAATAAATACCTCTTTTTTTCTTCTTTTTTTTTTTTATATAAAGTACATATAATGCTTAAAAGCAATGACATCTCAGGATCTAAAATGTCAGGAAATAAATTGGAAAATTTGAAAAGACAGAAAATGTTAAATTATAGAAATATGTTAAAGATTGCAAATTACAAAATGATGACCTATTTTATTGTATAATATTTTCCTTCCAAGAAGTCTGGCAAGACATCAGTACATTAGAACTTAAATGCAATTAGATTTTTCTTTACTAATGTCATGTGACTAAAGTCATTGGTCAAGAAAAATTATTTCCTTAAAGGTTTCTATTATTTTAGGTTAATAGAAGCCGTTATTCATAACAAGCTGGAAATATAGAATAATTATATAGAATTATTGCTTAGTTAGGACTAACAATCCAGACAAAAAACAAAAATATTTACATTGATAAATCTCTTAAGCACCACTCACTTAAATTTAAAAAAAAAAAATTTTTCTGCAAACCTCCATGAAAATGTTCCCAGAAAAATATTAATCTCCTAATATAACATGGGTGGTTGTTGTATGGGTTAGGAAGGGGAGATGGATTCAGGGTTGCAAGGGCTAACCCCATAAAATAATATAAAAAATAATTGGTAAATCTTTTTTCTAAAAAGCTATTACATAACAGATTATAAAATTTTACATTTTTAGCTATTTTTCAGCCAGGAGAGGAGAGGGATTCAAGGTTCCAAGGGTTAACTTCATAATATAAAAAATAACTGGTAAATCTCTTTTACTCTTGTATATATTTATCATTTATAGAAACAATTACAATTTGTTACTGTTTGGTGTATATTTTTAATTGACAACCAAGATTGTAAAATAAATGTTGTTTTGAAAAATTAAATAGATAAAAGGAATTTTTTATTTTTTTTATTTTTTTAACAAAATTGGTCTGTTTGCAAATCTTGATGTCTCATTCAGTCTAGACAATTATTTTTCAATGATGTTTCTATAGAATGTTGGCTAATATACATTTATACATCAATAGTGTCTATAAAATGGTGTAATCTGTTATTTAACTATCTACAAAGCTCTTAAATGAGAGATTATAATATTTTACATTCTTAGCTTTTTTTCAGCCAGGACCCTCAGGGTGGGTGTTCCATGGGTAAGGGAGGGGAGATGGATTCTGGTTCCAAGGGTTAACTTCATAATATAAAAAATAAATAGTAAATCTTTTTCTCTTGTATAGATTTATCATTTATAGAAACAATTACTATTTGTAAATGTTTGGTTTAAATATTTGATTAACAACAAAGATTATAAAATAGATTTTCTTTTGAAAAATAAAATAGATAAAAGGGATTTTTTACAGAGTTTGTCTGTCTGCAAATCTTGATTCTTATCAAAAAAGTAAAGTCGTCAGGGTGGCCTAAAGTTGGTATCAGCCAGACAGCAAGAGAGACTATCCCCTTTTCACTAGCACTAGGCCAGGGAGATTGTTTTTAGCATCTGAGGTGGAGCACTACACCTACCAAGAGCTCCTCACTTTACCGCACAGTTCCCTGTGCTATTCATATGCAGAGTTGGCAAGGGCCAGTATCGAACCCAGAACCTTGTGGTTCCCACGCAGACACTCTACCAACTAAGCTAAACCGGCTCCTTTATCCACTGTAGATAGGTACTACAGTTAGTATAACCTATTAAGATATTGAAATCTGTATTAGCTCATGGCTAGTATAATTCTTATATTTTAATAATAGTAAAATATATGTAATGTGTATATAATTTAGATTTTTCAGACTGTCATCCTCATCTTTATTGTGGTTATGTAAAATCACGTTTCAGTTGCTCTATACCCTGTATCATTTTTTTTTCCTAAATTATCATGATTCTTCTTTGGGACATATGTCAAAATGATAGTTGTTAAAAAACGATGATGTCATTATTTGAATAAGATCTTCAAGAGTTCTTCGACGCCTGTTTGATCAACGGTCATTTCCCAGGTTGGATCATTACTATGCTCAGATACACCTGAGGAAGGCTGAAGGATTTTACATAGCACAATAAAAATGAGGACAACAGTCCGAAAAATCGAAATTATACACATCAAGCCTCATCTAAAAAAATACAGACAAATAATATGTAATGTGTATGTTTCAGATCAAAATATAATCTTACTTGTAATACAAAGCATAAAAGCATGAATCAATAGATTGCTGAGTTTTAGCCAATATAAACACAAATTTGAGCACCTCTTCATGGCGTAATGGTTAGCAAGCTTGTCTTACATACAAATTACTACTAAGTAGTAACTTTGATCGTTACTAGTGTCCTATATTTGAAATTGCAAACAAAATATAATTTTTAGGACAATCAAAATATTGTGACCACATAAAAAAAAGTGACATTCCTCTGTGGACACCTACACATGGACACACAGTGTAAGTGATCAGCAAAAGCCTGCATCAATCAGTTCTGTGTGGATTCTGGATGCTGTGCAGAGGACCTCCCAGGTATGATGATTGATAGGGATGGTTGGGGGAGGAGAGAGAGAGTTATGAATATCTATGCTGCCAGCATGACCTGATTATTATGAATCAATAGCTGAGGGAGCTAAGAACCCTTACAAAGGAAAGGACAGAGTGGCTTCAAATGAAAAAGGACTGGATTATACTGTAGGATGTCCCAAACTACTACAGTGGCAGAATACAGTAAATCATCACTAATCAATAGCACATACCTTATTTATGGAGTACTTACGGAAGAATGAACTCATTACTAATGGTTTGTACTATAGCTATTAAATCAAGGTTAGTAGTTCATTTCCTGAAATATCAAGATGAATGATAAAAGGTCCTCTTCCTCCTCCTCAACAAATAGATGTACACAATACCATAATTGCAAATCATAAGAAGAAGGAGGAAGAGTAAAAGAAAATTGTGAAACATGAATGTGACAATTGTCACTCATTATAATTTATACATTTGAAACATTTTTGAAGAGCTTTTCAATAAAGAATGGTAAGAACTGAAATAAATCTGCAGTAAATCTGAACCATGTAGATGACAGCATTACTAAAATTGGATGGATTATTGAGAAGAGTGCTAAAGCACTAAGGAAAATTACTTGTTGCTACTTGATCTCTATTAAAAACTACCAGATATTTTTAATGTAAAAATTCAACATAGAAAGAAAGAAAGAAAGAATAATTTTGATATTTTGGACTGTTGTCCTCATCTTTATACTAGTGTATAAACGCAACATTCAGGCCACAGTAACCTCAGACCTCATTTAGGTGTTTTTTTTTAAAATTACCTTAAAATAAGTCATCTTCAGATGATTACTTATGAATTCAAACTTGGTTTTGGAGCTAAAATCGTTACCAATCATTGAAGGGTGCTCCAAGCAGCATAAATGCCACCAGACTTATTGAATAGAATCATATTTTAAGGTAATTAAAAAAAACAACTGAACGAGGCCCAAGTTTACTGTGGCCTGAATGTTGTGTTTATACACAATAAAGATAAGGACAACAGTTCAAAATATAAAAATTATTCATATCAAGCATTATCTCATACATATTATTCATCTCATAAATATAAAAAAGAAAGAAAGGTTTGGTTTCTTTGTTTAATGGCATATCAACCTGCATGGTTTATTTAATGCCAAAGCCATCCTTGTAGAAGAACAGTAGTGGTACTATTTAACCCATAACTGGGGGAATGAAGGGGTTTATACCTTTTCTAAGGGTATTAGTCTGAAAGATAATGTAATAGCATGATGGAAGTTTGAACTTGCTTACTACGATGTCACAGTCCAGTATGTTGGACTCACTCCATGAAAGAAAGGAAAAGTTTGATGATGAGTTAGATAGTCAAATCAAAATATTCAGAACTAAAACACTTTACAATCTTATAAACATTTGAAATTTGCAAAAGAGATAAAAATTTTTGGTCAAAAAGCTTGTTAGAAATTGCAAAATGATTATCATATAATAAAAACAACAAAAACATTAAAAAAAAATCCTAACTACAAAATGCATTCCTTTCTTTTCCTGTTAAAAATATGTTTACTGCTGATGGCTAATTCAAAACAAAATAGTTTCAGTGATAAAGAATTTAGAATAAACAAAAACAATTAAAAGATGATAAAAAGATTCCACTCTGCCAATCTCTTATTAGCAAAATAAAACACAGTTTACACTTAATAAACTGAATCTGGTTTGGCACAAGTTTAGAAATATGGACCACTCAGTGAGAAACAAACTCACAATGGTGTATTAGCCTAGCTAGCTAACCATAATATCATGCAAGATGCACCTTATAAACGAAGTGTAGCTTAGATTTGGCACAAAGTATAGGGCACTTAGTGAGGATCAAACTTATTATTCAATAGTAATTTATATATGAAACCAGTTTGCCAATCATTACACTATGATAAGGTGCCTTTAGATTTACTAAGTGAAGCTTAGTTTTGGCTGAGGGTCATCAGTATGAGGCACCCAGCAAGAATTCAACTCAGTTGTAAATGATCTCCTAATCATTACACCATGATGCGGTGCACAAACTTGGACTTATTTTGTATATATTAAAGGAATCAAAAGTCATTCGCAATCACTAAAAACTGCTTTAAAATGTTATCGAAATGTTTTAGATAGAATAAAAGGGCTAGTTTAGTTCAGTTGGTAGAGCATTCACCAAGGAATCACAAGGTTCTGGGTTTGATAACAGTCCTTGCCAACTCAGCACATGAGTAGCACAAGTTGGGTATTCTGAGCTGTGTGGTAAAGTGGAGAACTGAAGGTAGGTGTGGCACTCCACCTCAACAAAACAACCTCCCTTGTCTAGCACTAGTGAAAGGGGATAGACTCTTTCGCTGTTTGGCTGATACCGACAATAGGCATTCTGCTGACTTTACTTCTACCTTTAAAAATTGTACAAGTTAAGAATTGTATCTACCCTGAAAACAGGATAATAATAATATGATGATGATGATGATGAGAAGAAGAAGAAGAAGAAAAAGAAAAGAAGAAGAATGATAATAACTAGGGTGGATTTGCTCATAGTGACCACACAAGGTAGTGAGTAGATAAGATCATTCAGAATAGATGAATTTTGTAGCATTACCTGATAAAAGCTGGTGATTTTCAGATCATTCAGATTCAGATTATGAACTTCATCCTCAGTTAAAGTTTAGAGTATTGTCTAAATTTCCAAGTTCTTATTTTGGGCACGTGACTAGCATTACACATGGATAAACACACACACACACACAGTCCCTTAGAAATACTATACTACTAACCCTGAAATGATTCTGAAACACTTGTTTTTTAATGAGAAATTTTTCATGGGGGTTGATAATGACAAAAGAAAAGAAAACAAGTAAAGAAATGGGAAATATAATAAGAAAGAAAAGGCTTTCCCATTGGTTTCTTAACAGTGGGAATTATATTTTGAATTGAATAGGGACAATTTTCATTCAGTCTCACAGAACCAACAGGAATGTGCATTTATTTCCAAAAGAATTAAATTTTGTATCAACCAAATCAACAAGTTATCTAACTTGCAGGTGCAGATTGTTGAAGTTTATATCTATAACTTTGTTGCTGAGGTTACCCTTATATAAATCAACCTAACGGTTATATGCGTCTTGTTCACTGAGTACAAAAACAAGCTAGAACATATTCACGTGGCTGTGGTGTTGCTGTAAATTTATACTGGGCATTAGGTGACCTTTCTTGTTACTAAGTCAAGGTGGGTTTTTAACTGAGATCATTAGCCTTGTAAATTAAATTGGACCAGATATTTATCTCCAGCAAAACACTTACTCTTGCTCTACAGTATGTCTATATATTGATTTACATATCTATCTATCTCAGTTTGATTATAACTATCTATATATCTATCTCAGTTTGGTCATTTCTATCTGCACACACACACACACACACACACATATATATATGATTCATATACATCACTGCCTGTTCACATCTATCTACCTATAACTATCTGTTGTTTTTTATCATTCTCTGGCCATATCTCTCTTTTAGTGTCTGTTTGTACCTACATATCACTACCTGTTTATATCTATCTTTATTTATACAAAAAGGGAAAAATGTAATACAAGAATCAAAAGCCAAAATGGCTGGATTATACAAATATGTGATATTTTGATGATTTTGTTTACTTTTATCAAGGAAGTAATTGCCAGATACAATGGTTCCATTTGAAAATGGCTCATCTCATAAACTACCATCGATAATCTACTAACCTACAACTGCTTTTAATTAGTTAAAATGACTTACAATGTTAATTTATTAATACTCGTGTTCCTTAAAAGTATGAACATTATTATTTAACCTCTGGTTAAAAAATGACTGTCCAAATCATCAAAGATGAAATGCAACTGTATATCCTGATTATCTAGTGTTGCTTATCCACCAAATTTTTATTTCTTATGAGTATCGTCACCTCAGCTAAATAATGGACCATTCTGATTTTATTATAAATAAAGGGAAGAAAAAGGACATGCTATACAAAAAATATAATAAGAAAGAAAGAAATAAAGTAGGAGAAAGATAGAGAGAGGGGGTGAGTGGGCAGAAGCAATAATGCTTTTCTGTTTCAATCAAACATAATGAAAAGAAGGAAAGAAAGAAAAAAGTGAGAGTTAAATCATGATTATTATACTTTTTACATATTGAACTAATTGCAATAGCTCTTAAGTAAACATATCAAATGTTGTAATAATTAAATTATCATACTGTGTTATATTAATTTATTGCACATGAAACACCACTTGATACATATGATTTGTAGATACTTCATTGTAGCAGAAATTCTCTAAGATATCCAGATGATTTTATAAATCAATTTCATTTTATTAAGACGATTTTATAAATCAATATAAACATTGATTTATAAAATCATCTTAATTATAAGACAATTTATAAATTAGGAACTAATTGTTTCACAAGTTTGAGGTATGGTAAATAGAGATTTGCAGCATACATCAAAATAAAAATATATTTAAACAGTTTTTTGTGGGTACAAAATTTGAGAATTACAACCATAAGCTGATTCATCAACAAAAATTCTTTGTTTTCACCTGAGTCTCATTAGAGGATTACCACAGGAAGAAGAAGAACTACGATAAAGAATGCAAGAAAGTCATAAGTTGGGGGTTATGACTTTCTTGCATTCTCTATAGTAGTTCTTCTTCCTGTGGTAATCTTCTGATGAGACTGGAAACAAAGAATTCTTGTTAAGGATTTATCCACTTATAGTTGCAATGGGGCTGGTTTAGCTCAGTCAGTAGAGCACCCACCTAGGAATCACAAGGTTCCTGGTGTTAACTCGGCATAGGAGTAGCACAGATTTGGTAATCTGATCTCTGCGGTAAAGTGGGGAGCTGATGGTAGGTGTGGTGCTCCACCTCAGCAAAATAACAATCTCCCTGGTTTAGCACTAGTGAAAAGGGGATAGACTCCCTTACTGTACAGCTGATACTGACAATTGGCCACTCCACCAACTTTGTTAAAAAAACTTTTTATGGTTGCAATTTTCAAAAATATGTTTTTTTTTTGGTTTTTTTACATACAAATATAAGTAATTGTATTATATACAAGATTAAATTGCATATCAATAAATATCTATCTATCTATAAATGTGTATACATTGCTGTTAATAAAATAACAAAATAAAATCCCTGCTGCCAATAAAGCAAAAATAAAAACCTTTTAAAATTATTAAATTCTATTCTTCTTATTCCTGAATCATATCATTAAGAAATCTTACTCTGCCAATGACATATCTACGCATGACACAACTTCTATTTCAAATTTATTGATCCTGATTTATTTTTATTATATGACAAACAAAGGAAAAAAAAAAGATAAAAAGCAAAATATTTCAATGAAATAATTCTGATCTATATTTTAGCAAAATTCTATGGATACAGAAAAATATGAATATGGCATAAAATAAAGAAAAAGAGTTTTAAACAAAGAAAAAAATCTGGTTACTTTCTGAGAGCCTCTTTCTTGTTCTTCCATTTTTTTTTATGAATATGTCGAATCCTTTTTTTTTTCTCTCTCCAGGAATGGATCCATGTGAAAGAAGACATACATCTGATCTCATCTGTCCCACCATTTATAAGATCAAAAACATTTTTAGACTTTTTATTAAAAGTCTCTATCAGTCTCGTTAGTTAGAAATGGCATATTTTTACTATCTGATGACCACCAATGATTTCATGATATCAGAGGTCACCTCGATTAATTTGTGTGCAAAATCTATGCAAAAAGTCAGCTCTCTAAGAAAAGAAAACCAGTCAAACTTAATACATTTTAATCCATGCCTGATTAAAATGAGCTTTAGATAAGAAGTATTGTAGCTTTTATTTTCTTCATTTTCTATATACAGGGTCTTCATAAAGTCTTGCAGCAGTTTTAAAATTGAAAACTTAATAACTTATGTTATACAAATGACAGAAATATTTAATAAAAACCATATGAAAGTTCAATTCTTGGAGTTTTATTTTTTTTGTAGGTTTTGATTATTTTATTTCAACAAGACTGCCATCTTTATTGTTACATTTTAAATTTGTTACTGGAATTTAGAGACACCTTGATTATAAAGATACTGTATGGGATCTGATTGGTTTCTTTGTTTAATGGCTTATAAATCATTGTGGGTTATTCGATGCCAAAGCCATCCTTATAGAAGAACAGTAGTGGTACTATTTAACTCATAGGTGGGGATTTGAGGGGATTCATACCTTTCCCAAGGGTATGAGTCTGAATGTGAACATAATAGTATGACTGAGTTTGAACTCACTTACTACTATGTCACAGTCCAACATGTTAACCTCTACACTGCATATGGGCTCTGATGACAGCCCTATTCAAACAGATCCTCTCAGGTGTGATATGTGACACATGGTTAGTTTAATGAGGGCTTACATGTATATATGCAGGAGCAAAGCCCCATTCACTGTCACATTGGAATCAGAATCCTTTGACCCTCATCCTTTGTTGTAATAAAGAAGGTACTGCTGTAGAGTTGAAATCCCTATTAACAGACTTTAGCAACATCTTGTCCAAAGACAATAGCTGAGGGAAAGGGGGAGGTAAATACTACATTTTAATCCCAAATTAAAGGTTTGAGAGTACAGTTTTGATAGAGGCAAGGAAAATAGCTAGAATAAAACATACACTCATTATATTAATGATTCCAACCATTCATGATGTGTTTTTATTGTGAATGTTTGCTGATTGTGTATAAGACTGATAAAAAAATTTAAAAAATCTAACTTAGTCTCAAACTTTTCAGTATTCTGGCTTAGAATTTATTTTGGACTTTTAAAAAAAATTACCATATATCTTTATCCTGTCTTACAAATTATGGCCAAGTCATGCTGAAAATACTGGTTCCACTATATCACTAAAGTTAAACAGTGATGAGCTGTTGAATACTAAATTGAGTGACCACATAAGCAATAGCAGGTACTGTAAACAACCTGAGTCCTTTGTTTACCAAAAATGACTTGGTTTGGCATTAAATAACCCCAAAAAGATTGATATACCATAAAACAAAACATCCACCAATCTGTCTAACAAAAAAACAAAAACAAAAAATGTTTGAAGGAGAATTAATAATATCCAGGTTAGAATATAAAGAAAATAAGTATCAATTTGTACAAAGAAACTTGAATATATGTGTATAAAATCACAAAGCTGTCAATGTATGAATAACAAATCTAGAATTGTCTGAAAATATTTATAGTCACAATTGATCTCCTAAAGAAAATGGATATGCATTACCAACATTTAAGGTGGCAAAGAATGATCTTAAAATGTATTATTTTCATTGGTGAGATTTTTGTTTGGCTCAGTGCACTTGTATATGTCAAAGTAACCATAGTAACAGTTACTTACCCAACCTCATCCTCTTCTCCATCTCCTTTCTGGTCATCACTGATATCAATGACCAGTCACTTTTTTAATTTTGTGATCAGGTACCACGGCAAATTTGCAGGAATTGAATGTGACGACACACAAACTGAACACGGCAAATGGAGAAAGAATTGATTTTCTTCAAGTGAGCGGTGACATATTGAGGGCCAGGCCTAAACAATAGTGTAGTAAGAAGAGGAGGAGAATAAGAAGGAGGAGGAGGAGAGGGAAGGTTGTAGGACAAAACCTTGACAAACAATAATAAGATAAAAACTGCAAAACGAAGGCTGGCTGGGTGGGGTGGAGGTGACATAAATGAAAAAGAAAAATCAGAAGAAATCAATACAAATCAATCCATAATAGAAAAAAAAAAGAAACAAATTAAAAAGGAAATTACAGTCATAGCAAAATCTGAATTGCAATGTGGTCTAATGGATAAGAAAACAAGATCAAAAGAAATAAGTTCAATCTTAGATGTTAGCAGTTCACCTTAATGTATAAACATGATAAGTTATGAACCCAATGGTTTCAGGTTTCAGTTTCTTTGTTTAAAACCTTTGTGGGTTATTTAATGCCAAACCCATTCTTGTAGAAGAACAATAGTGAATGGTATTAAATAATGCCATTATAGCTGGGGGATGAGAGGGCTCATACCTTTCCTAAGGGTATTTGTTCAAAAATGAATGTTGGTTGGTTGGATTTTATGGCATGTCAACCCTTGTTTGGTTATTTTATGCCAAAGACATTTTGTTTTATTCATTCTTGATGGGTAATCAATTTTTCTTTTAAACTCAATTTTTATGTTAAAACTCATTTTTTTCTATTTAACCTATAAATGGGACCTTAACATGTACTAACACTCTCCAAAATTAATGTAATAGCAGGACTGGAGTCTGAACTGGCTTACTACGATATCACACTCCATTATGTTGGCCGTTACACTATGGGGATTCCTCACAATGGTTTCAGGTTCTAACAAAGTACCATTGATGCTTCTATTTAGGAAAGAATGAAGGATTTCAATTAACATTTTATAATTATCTCTGCTCTATCAAGATTGATAATGTCCATAGTTATCCCAGTTATATTAAGAAGAAACAATTATCATTCATTTGCAAATTGGACTGAAAATTGCTTTATTTTCTAAAAGCATTTTAAGTGTATTCCTCTAATAAAAATTTCAGTGTGTGTCATTTTATTCTGGATTACAGTAACATATACAAACATAATGAGACTTTTAATGATTGATTGATAGATAATACTCTCATGAAAAAGCAAGAATTCAAACATCTTATAGTAGCTGAAGTACTAGTCTACATTTCCATTCAAATATCATTATTTTTTAATATTTCATATCTGCCAAAAACAAAGAAATAAATATATAATGAAAGCAATGCTGTTTATGCATTATTATACATAAAATAGTCAGTAATACTTGCCTTGTTTTCTAATTTTCAGTGCATTTCATTTCTATAGTAAGATCATTTATTTCTATTAAAAAGATCTGAAAAGTTCTTGGACCAACCAAGAGAGAAGGATTCTTTATTCTAATTTTTCCAGAAGTGTTAAATAATCTTCAGAAATAATGTGCCAAGTGTACTAAACTGCAGGAAGAGCATTTACTTCTTGGTGAGGCTGAGAAGTTTTCAGCATACCTTTATTGTAATAATTTTCCATTATACAACATTATATATATGTAATAATTCTAATATTGATAATATATTTTGCTATACTTATATTTAAGGAGTGGTCAATATCATTGATAGAGCATATATATATCTAAGTTAGGATAGTGAAGACAAAGTCAGTGGCTTGATAACTGTCAGTTTCTCACCTATGCAATTTTCAAACCAAGTGAATTACTTGGGTTGAAAATTGCTTAGGCAAGAAACTGACAGTTACCAAGTGCAATTGACTTTATGCCTTCATTCTGTCTGTAATGCTTATTGTATATAATGGTTTTTCATCATTAGGCTACAAATTTATTGATATACATATATACATGCATCTGTCTCTCTCTCTTTCCATATATACAT
The DNA here is from genome assembly GCA_023376005.1 of Doryteuthis pealeii. Classification (NCBI taxonomy): domain Eukaryota; kingdom Metazoa; phylum Mollusca; class Cephalopoda; order Myopsida; family Loliginidae; genus Doryteuthis; species Doryteuthis pealeii. The sequence continues at coordinate 107,634,128 of CM042146.1, forward strand.
ATTCATAAATACATACAGATACATATCTCTGTAATATGATTAATACATACACACATATCATTAATCTCTCGCATGTGGACAAATGACAGAATTCTTTTTAATCATAAGGTTAATTTGTTGTTTTGTTTTTCTTTTCTTTTATAGAGCAAGCATGAGCAACCTTCAACCCTTTATGATGTTCTATATAACACATAATCCCATGCTTATACCAGCATAATAATGTTTTATTCAAATTTTGTTTCCATTCTCACTCATGTTTTCTCTTGAACAATGTTTGGTGTATATGGTTTCTTTAAAAATAGCTTTTATTTAGTACTAAATGCAATGTTTGTTAGATTTTCCTTTTACTGGTGTCATCCAATTTATGAGCAATATACCATATGTCTGATGCTTATAAAATGTTCTTATAGTGGTAGAGTAGATGGTACTAATACAGAATAGCACACAAGTTAGCTCAGTCGGTAGAGTGTCTGGCTGGGAACCTGAAGGTTCCTGGTTCGATACCAGCCCACGCCAACTCTGTGTATGAGTAGCACAGGGATCTATTCGGTAAAGTGAGGAGCTGATGGTAGGTTTGGCACTCCACCTCAGACACTAAAAACAATCTCCTTGGTCTAGTGCTGGCGAAAAGGAGATAAACTCCCTCGTTGTCTAGCTGATACTGACTTTAGGCCACTCTGACGACTTTACTTACTTTTTTACATATAAAAAGTATTACATTTATTGGAAATACCCCAAACCTTTGAGATGCTAGGATTCAAGGTTAGTGTTAGCCTACTTCGAGACTTTCTGTAATCTAATGCTATTTATATGTAAAATTCTATTCTTGTGCACTATTCTGCATTTTTACCAAGTAGACATTAGTTTCCTACAATCTTTTTGCAAACAAGTTTTTCTTCAAACAAATTCTCTGAAATCAAGCACCTTAGATATTTTTCAATAAGTAAATAAACTGAAGCAGAAAATGAAAATCTGTTATTTTTTTTAATGTTTTCTGAAAATTACGGAATAGCATTACAAGTTTTGAATTGGTTGCAAAAATTTCTATTTTTACTTCCCTCACAATTTTTTATTTTTTATCTTAAACACTTAAAAATCTGTATGAAGGAATAATCCAGATTTGAATGTTTAATGGTATACTTTTTATTTTATTTTTTTATTTGAACAACTAAAAATGAATGTTTGGGCCTATAGCAAAAATTTCTGCCATTTTCAAAGTGTTTTGATTATATCAAATTGTTGATAACCATTTAATAAAAATGAAAATATGATGTATTGCAGGAAGATAAGATACTATCTTAAGGCTCAGTAAATAAAAATACAAGACAATGTTTTTTCATTTTCAATAATAACTTTATTAAGCAACATATCTACCATTTTGTTTCACTACCTTCTGCCATCTGTCAGGCAACTTTATAATTACATTCACCCAGAATTATCTTGCATGACTAAGAATTGCTCTTGGTACCATTTGCAGTCTTCCAAGGAATTGAAATTGTTTTCATGAAGAGAATTTTGTATAGATCAGAATAAATAGTAATTTCAAGATGTGTACTTATATATATATATATACTAGCTCTGGATAGATAATTGGAATTAGGGAAAAGTGAGTTTGCAAAGCGAATTAAATTTTTAAAAAAAATTTTTTCAAATACAGCCAGAGAATTAAAAAAAAAAACATTAAAATCATTTTGTAAGATTTCTAAGAAAGGGAACGTTTGACCTAATTTAAATTTATTAAGAGCCAAGATGTTGGCCGGTTGGGCAATTTATGAAACTTAACATACAAATCCATTTCAAACTCTCCAATCTCTCTCTTTTTCTCTCAGAAATTAATATATATAACAAGGAGGTAATCAAGATATGCATAGAGAGGAGGAAAGTGACAGGCAGAATGTGGGGTAAGAGAAGTGTTAATTTTTTTATTTAATTGCAAATTACAATTAATTAGAACCAATTAAAATGGAATTTTTTCAAACCTAACTCAATCCTTAAACTAAAAATAATTTAGTATAACTTTTGTGTCATTAAACTAAACAGTAAAAAAAACCTTTAGGAGACAAAAGTTGATTTGCTCAGTTTTAGTATAATAATAATAGATGGTGAATATGCAGATGAGTAAAAACTTCTCAGCCAAGATTTATATATTTACCAACCCCTCCATACAAACAGCATGTGACACAAAGTCAATTTCTTAAGCATAGTTTAACAGGTTTGAATTCAGCGCTTTCCCCCTCCAAGACCGGTTGTCATAAGATGGTTAAAGTGCCAGTCTGCTCTACTATTTACTCATAACTAGAGGGAAAATTATTGGATTCATACCTTTCTTAGTGGTATTAGAACTATGTGAAATGCAAACTGCCTTGTCCAAGACTTTAAGCTGTAACAATTTTTACCTGATTATCAAAGAAACATAGGCTAGTGTTAACCAGATATGACTATTTAACACTTTCTTTTAACTAATTCCAGATGCTTTTTGTTTTTTGTTGTCTTTAGTTAGTTTAATTGAGAATAGTACTTGTTCAAATCAATTATTTTGTTCTTTGGAAAAAAACTCATAATATAAGACTCCCTTCCACCTCCTCTCTCTCTCATATATATATATATATATATATATATATATATATATATATATATATATATATATATATATATATATATATGCAATTATTTTTAGTCGGTGGCACGTGGTGTAATGATTAGAGTCGTAGGAAATGGACTCATCAACTAGAGATCAAATCCTGCATGAAGCTGTTTGCATTTCACATAATGCTAATACCTTTGGGAAAGGTATGAATCCAACTCTCCCTCCAGCTATGGGTAAATAGCAAGGCAGACTGGGCTCTTTAACCTTGGCTAGGCAACCAGTCTGGGAGAAGGAAAACTCTGAATTCAAACCTGTTAAGAAATTGAACTTGTGTCGCATCCTGCTCATGCGGAGGGTTTGGTAGAAATATATATACAGTTATTTTGCATCTATCACATTCTAACTGCAAGACTAAATTCAATAGTGTTTAAAAATACTAAACAATTAATTTATCCAAAGACATACTTTTTTGTTATTTTTAGTACAGTTAGTTATGATTCATTATACTTGCCCCATGATCACTTGCATTCCATGTTTTTGTAAAGTATTCACCTTTTCATTGCCTGTTATAATTTATTTCAAAAACAGAACAACATTTAATTAGAAGTTCAGTAGATTCTTTTTCACTTATGTACAAGTCAAACATCAAAACAACATCCACATAACTAAGCTGGTACAATTGATTTTAAACACTTGAATATTTCAAATATGTTAGCTATCTCCCACATAGTCTAATATTGGACATTCCCAAAATAATGTTTTCATTTGATTGCTATCAACCTCAAATGAGCTACATGAATTTAGAGCATTGTTTATTGAGGAAATTTCCAGTGTGAAACTTCACAATCCACTTTTAACATCTTCTATTATCAATAGTACCTTCTTCAAACATTGAACTAACATTTTAACAATATAAGTTTTATATCAATATCTGGGATTTGGCCATGAAAAATATGGTATATTTACAAATATTTGAAATTGTCAAATATCGCAGTTTCAGCAGACAACAGAATAAAGTAAAAATTTAAAGACACATACATTGAGACATTGGCAAAACATGTAATATGCCCCTTAAAGAAACATATATATATATATATATATATATATATATATATATATATATATGTGTTTTTAAGGAGTATAGGGCCGGGTTAGCTCAGTCGGTAGAGCGTTTGGCTAGAAGCCACACAGTTACTAGTTCGATACCGGCCCTTGCCAACTCAGCTATGGTTAACGGAATGAGAATAGTCTACCCTCGTGGACTGAATAAAGGGTTCAATTTGAAGTTCAGTGAAGGCCCCTGATTATGACATGAAGGCTCTCAAGTTTGAAGAGAAGGTTCCCCGAGTCGATATGAAACACTTGAAGAAGGCCGGAGGGCACATCAGACAAAATGTTGTATATATAACAATAAAGATAAGGACAATAGTCCAAATAATCAATTTAATATATTAATATGAGCTTTATAACAATATTTTAACAATACAATCAAAAGCCCTCTTTTTGAACAGTTACTAGTTCGATACCGGCCCTTGCCAACTCAGCGTATGAGTAGCACAGGGATCTGTGCGGTAAAGTAAGGAGCTGAAGGTAGGTGTGGCGCTCCACCTCAGATGCTAAAAATAATCTCCTTGGTCTAGCGCTTGTGAAAAGGGGATAGACACCCTCGCTGTCTGGCTGATACCGACATCAGGCCGCCTGACAACTTTATATATATATATATATATGTTTCTTTTAGGAGCTTGATATATTGTCTGAATTTTTTAGATGAAGCTTGATTATTTGGATTATGTAGACTATTGTCCTCATCTTTATTGTTATATACACAACATTTCGGCTGATGTGCCCTCCAGCCTTCTTCAGGTGTCTCATGTCGAACTTGGGAACTTTCTCAAACTCTTTGGACCAGTTGGACATGTGGCACAATCGATATAAGGGTTGAGTTAATACAGTTTTAAGTGTTGTTGCAGGTTCAATCCTAGCGATAATAACATAAAATACTTAACATAGCCTAAAAATTGTACCCAGCTATGGTTAACGGAATGAGAATAGTCTACCCTCGTGGACTGAATAAAGGGTTCAATTTGAAGTTCAGTGAAGGCCCCTGATTATGACATGAAGGCTCTCAAGTTTGAAGAGAAGGTTCCCCGAGTCGATATGAAACACTTGAAGAAGGCCGGAGGGCACATCAGACAAAATGTTGTATATATAACAATAAAGATAAGGACAATAGTCCAAATAATCAATTTAATATATTAATATGAGCTTTATAACAATATTTTAACAATACAATCAAAAGCCCTCTTTTTGAATGAAGTTAAAATCAAACACTCCTTATGCCATCTAGTGAAAAATATATAATAATCTTTTTAGCCACCCAATATATAACCTGCGTGATATCTACCAATATCTACATAATTCATTAATAATAAGCATATAATCTATGCAAAAGTTATAATACATATACAATGCCTACATTCTATATAAAATACAAACTAAACAGCATCCATAAGAAAGATAGAGACTACTAGCAAATCTGAGGCAAAAAAATGCACCATAAACAAGAGAACAACTTATAGAAGAATAAGCACTAAAGATAAAGAGAAAGAAATCATCAATATATAATATTATAGTAACTTCCTCTTTTCATAGACAAGTTTTAACTGGATTGGAACAATCATTCTCACTCTATCACCCTCTCTATTTCTCTTGTGTGTCTTTAAAAAGAAAATCTTCTTTCTTATCCTTTTTTTTTTCCTTTTTATTGATTGGATGGAACCTTATTTTCAGGCAATGAAAACTGAGCCATTTGCTCTTGTCTTTAAAGAGAGTCCAAATAAATGCTGCTGAAGTGGGAAAAAAAAAAAAAAAATATGCAGTAACTGAGCAAGAGGAAGGAGGATCAAATGGCATCCAGGCTGAAGCTAAAATGTGAGTTTAGAAAAGAAATAGTGAAAGGAAACCTTTTGCTAATGGGGCAATTTAGAGCACATTTAGTGCATTTTATTCCTCAGTTTCATGAAACTTTAAAAAAAAAAAAAAAAAAAAAAAAAAAGCATCATTTTTTTTTTTTAGATTATACATTGAAATACATAAATTGTTCAGAAAAAAAATTCAATATACTTGATAGATTCAGAACATCATTTTATAAAATATAGCAAGATTTTGTTTAGATTGGATGTAATCAAAAATTATACAGCTCCTTTTACAAGTACTAAACTGACAGCTTGAAATAAGAGAACCATATCCTGATTAAAAAAAAATGATAAAAACTGTGATACTATTTATTTGTAATGACTATGCAGAAGATTTCTAAACTTTGGTGACTAATTTGAAATAAGAATCTTAATTGGCTTAGGTTAGAAGTAGTGCATAAAGATAAAAATGCATAAACTACTATCCTTTCATATCAAGACCTCTTCAAAACTATTGAATTCATTATTTGTGATGCTTTTGTCTGCTATTTTCTACAGCCTCATTCAGGTGAGAGAGAAAGAAAGAATTCTCTCTTTCTTTATAGATTTTGTACCTGAAGTCTTCCCTTCAGAATACCAAAAGCATTAAATACATGATAGGAAAGTACATACAAGAGGTAGATAGGTAGGTACATACAAGGAAATATTAACAAATATAAAATCTTGTAAATGCTGTTTGTGCTATTAAACTCATTTTTGTTATTGCTACAGCCTTTCTAGTTCATCTATTCAACAACCTTCTTCGGGCTTAAAAAAAAAAAAAATTTAACATGGATAACAAACTATGCAGTGGTCGACCAAAAAAGAATTTGGAAATGATGACTCACAAGTGCTTTTGGATTCAATGGTTCCATTCAATCAGCATTGGATTTATCTGAAAACCTGCTACTGATTACTCAATTGTTCAACTTTGGTAGAGATATGAGCATACATACATTTACACAAATGCGATAATATCATAAACATATATATCAAATCCAAGGTTGGATCTAAATTATATTTGCAAAGAGTAGATCATCATATTGATTCTTAATGTTAGTCCTATATATATATATATATATATATATATATATATATACGTATTAAAAATGAATGGTTTAAAACACTCCGACTGCAGTTCACGCATATATATATATGTATGCAGTTATTTTGCATCACTCACATTCTGACTGCAAGACTAAATCCATTATTCTTTTAAAATACTAAACAATTAATTTAACCAAAAAAATACATTTTGTTATTAAAAACTAATGGATCCTACTTAAATCCTGTTTTCCTTACAAATGTACAAATACAAATGTTTAAAATAATATAAAAATAGTTTAGTAATCAAGATTGTTCTTAAGTTCAAAGGTTCCCCACAGTTATATACCCTACCTATGAACATTAATGGGTATGTCCCAATCCTCATAAATACAAGAGTATTATGCTGACTGAGTAGTCTGATACCACTAGTAGTGGTTTACCTTCTCCATGCCACTGGCGAGTATTGTATTTTGTTAATGTTATAAAGATTCCATTTCATTTCCAATCTCTGTTTCGTTATTTTTCATTTAGTAACCTTTATTAGGTTACAACACTCATACAATATAAAAAGGAAAATTCAAATTAACACCCAACAATCATTTTTTTAAGAATTTCAAATTTTTATTCCATTTATGAAAATAATCTCTATTAGATATTTTGTTTTCTGGGTTTTTCAAGAGTTGTGATTAAAAGATATTTGGAACATCTTTTAAAGTATGTACTTATTTATATTGTCTTAAAAAATTAACTTTTCCCTATCAATGAACAGGAAAATTTGCAATTTGGTACAGAAAATGAAGATTTTCTGGCTAATTTGCTTTGAAATTGAAAATTCTGATGAGATAAAAGAAAAGAAAGCATAAGATTTTTTTTCTAAAATGAACAAGAAAAACACTTTTTGTCATCAAGTTCATACTTAATAAATATTCCTTTAAAATGGAGAGAAACATTAATCATACAAAGAAAACAATTCACATTCTATTTAAGAAAATATATGATATTTAAAGTGTTAAGATACTTTTTAATTGAAAACTTCTGAAATATCACAAATATATTTTTATTTGATATGCAAGTGGAATAATGGTTATCAAGGTGGAAAATGAAATCAGTAAGCTGAGTTCAATTTTCAACTGAGACTGTTTGCATTTTCTAATTCATACTAATGCCCTTAGGGAAGGCTGAATCTATCTCTTCTAATTTATAGGTAAAATAGCAGAGTTGATTGGGTTTTCTAGCCATGGTCATGAGCAACTAATTAAGGGAAGGACAAATTTGGATTTAAACCATAAAGAAAGCAATGAAAAAAAGCACTCTACTCGCTTTCCCAACAGTCATGGTAATTTACAGCTTACACTGAAGACCCATGATTGCCCAAGTATATATAGCTTTTTCCATTCCATTAACTTCATCATTCTATGACTAAAGCTTACAGGTAAACATAATTTGATATTTGAGTACATTTTCCAACAGTGTGTGCAACTCACTTCTTTTCATTCAAATGTACTATATAATGGTCATACCTGGCAACCTTTCATCTCAGACAAAAAGTAAAAAGTAAGTTTGCAGAGTGACCTAAAGTCGGTATCAGCCAGACAGCAAAAAGTCTATCCCCTTTTTGCTAGCGCTAGACCAAGGAGATTTTGTTTTGTTTTGTTTTTTTGCTGTGGAGCGCCACACCTACCGTCAGCTCCCACTTTACTGCACAGATCAGATTACCCAATCTGTGCAACTTATGCACATGAGTTGGCGGGGACCAGTGTTGAATCTGGAACCTTGTGATTCCAAGGTGGGTGCTCTACTGACTGAGTTAAACAGAGAGAGCATGTGCTACACTCTATACAATAGAACTGGATTTTTTCTTAACATTTTTGTCAGGAATTGGGGGTATTTGTTATACATGCATGTACAGTATAAATGAAAGAATACGTTATATAATAAATTCATTTAAAACCAGTTTTCCGATAAAAAAATATCCAGATATTACAGCATTTCAAAAAGGTTAGATTAGTGAACTATAAGAAAAAATATGTTTAGGAGATTATTGTGTTGTTAAAAATGACACTGAGCCAATTTTTAAAATATTACAAACACTTTTAAAAAGTTGTAAAGAGAAAAATATTCAACATTAAGAAGTATATTCTCAATTTCAGAATTTGAAAAATGACTATCATAAATTGTCCAAAATAATCATTTCATACTAGCAGGATCTGTGGATATACAACAGTATGATAATTTAATTATTACAACGTTTGATATGTTTACTTAATATTTCTAAATAGTTCAATATGTAAAAAGTATAATAATCTTGATTTAATTATCTCTCACTTTTTTTTTTTCTTTCCTTTTTTCATTTAGTTAATTTGTTGGATACAAAATAAGGGTCCAGTTTTGCATTAAAGTTACATTATAAATTGAACTCTTCAATGAAAGCTTTAAAAGTTTGGGAATTTTCAAATACTAATTTGCTAAATATATCCCCTGGTGTCCCATTGGTAACCATAGAAAATTTGGTGGCCATATCTCAACCTGTTTTTCAGTTATGAGATGAGACATACTATATATATATATATATATATATATATATATATATATATATATATATATATATATATATATATATATATATATATAAATTATAGTAACTAGCAAGAATATGTGCCCCGGGCATAAGTATTTAAGTTTTAATGTAATGAAATATATCAAATTAGAAAGAATAACAAAATTAGATAAGAATACATATAAAAAGATTACACTTATTTTAATTATATTTTAATTGGTTTCTATATAAAATCATTCATAGGATTGATTTTAATATGTTTAGAGAATAAAACAATATTAAAGATCTAAACACCAAGTAATTATTTGTTAAAACCAGTATGCAAATTAACCACACCATATATTAGGTAAACCTTCATTTCTTAGTCATATATAAAACACATTGCAGAATTTTAACCGCACTAATAAAATGGGTTGTTTTGAGGCAAATCAGATTTTCATATAAATATTGTAAATAAATAAGATTTATTCTATGTATAAATGATTTTGACTATAAATTAAATATTCCTTGATAAACTTATGCAATTCCTGAGGGTATTGTATCATAAGCAGTGGCATAGTTTTGGTTACAGACAGACACTGAATCTCCATTATAAGATGATATACCTTAAAAAAGATGATTTCATAATATGCATTGTTAATAAATATTTCTCTTACAGTCGTTAAGAAGAGATGAAAGCAGTTATAAAAGTGAAAAATAAAGTATTAAATATCTGCACAACAAAACATGATTGGGTTTTCTAAAATAAACAATATGACAATGTGAAATAATTAAAGAAATAAGCAGAATGTGAAAAAAATAAAAAATAAAGAAAGAAGCAAATAATTTGTCCAGATGAGAAGGAAAGATTAATAAACTGAAAATATCAATCAGAATTTAGACATGCAGAAACCTGTTAAGATCTTCAGTAAAAACATACTTTTAATAAGACTATAAAAAGGGTGAATGTGATAGCCAGTTTTAGAAAGATCAATGGATTGATTAATATTTTACTAATCTGTAAATTGAACTGACATATATCTAAATTAGAAGTCTGTCAGGGTAAGGAGAAAACAACCATAAAATGTTAGTAGAAAAAAAAAAACTATCATTATCCATTATATTAACACATTTGCATCATGATAAATAAAAAAAAAGCCTCTTTTCTACTTCAAATTAACGATATTGCAGAAATACCTTTTTTTGTGGAGAAAAGATAAATAATATAACAAGTAAAAGGAATCATTCTCCTATTTCAGAATAAACTATTAATAATTCTGTAGGGTTCGTAGATATTCATATTAACAAGCAGGACCTGTGGATATACTACAGTATGATAATTTAACACCTGAGGAAGGCCGAAGGATACACCAGCTGAAATATTGTGTTTATACATACCACAATAAAGATGAGGACAACAGTCCCAAAAATCAAAATTATTCACAAACTTATTTGTACCAAGTTCACTGCCAACCATCTTTCTTTTGTTTAATCACAAGAAAAGAAGAGAGCAAGGCTGTTACTCTCCAAATCACATCTCACAGGTATAACAATAACATGCACATTTTCTTAAAAAGACCAGTTATTGATACACTGTGTTGAATAGAAACTTTTGATAGTTTTGTTTCATTAATGAAGAAATCAAGGTTAATGTTTTTTAACCAATACAAACCTTCAAAATTTGACTGAATATCAAAATCAAATTATTAAGAAACAACATCATAGAGAGATGCTGATAGGTATGAGTCCTGTGTCCCTGACACATAAAAATCTAAAAGGACTCAGTAAAATCATATCCATGCATCCCAGAGTTTTTCTTTTTTCTTCCCTCACCATTTCAAGCTAACTGTAAATACATTTCAATAGTTTCTTAGAAATGAATTACACAGGATAGGTTACAAGGTAGGAGTTAGATGGCTTTAGTTGGGACCCCTAAATTTTCCTGGCGACTCATTCAAAGAAAATATGTGCATCCCAGGATGCACTAAATCAAAAAGCTATCAGCATCACTGCAATAATCTATTCTTGTATAATATGTAAAATCTGGTATCAGGATCAAAAACCAAAATGAGGATCATATCATACAAGAATGTATTATTTACAAGACTTCACAAAATATAGTTCAGTGCTACTGAAGTTAAAATCCCATCCATAGGACAGATTTTCAGCTATAATTTACTACTTTTTTGTTATCTTTCTTCATCTATTTTCATTGTAACTTGAGCCATCTTTTTTTACTTCCACCAAATTAAATGAGATCAAAGAGTGAATAGTATGACCAGAGTTTTGAGACTACAAAAGGTTTTTACCTGCTACTAAGTAAATATTGATTCTCTATTGTTAGTTAGATCTACCTCTCATGGGTCTTGTTAACAAATGGAGTTTACTTATTGTACATTGCAACAGGTGAATGTCCAGCTTATTGGAAATAAGGAAATAAATAAATAAATCTTGGGCAAGCAAATATAGGACAGGTGAATTGCTCAAATATTAATTCAACTAGTTTATACACCCTTTTATTTTTGCATGCTAATAACAAAAATAAAGTAGAATATGCTGACTGCACATCTGTAGAGGAGTATGACACCCCCCTCCCCAATGGTGCCACATGTTGGTCATGGGTGGCAACCTGTGATGCTTAAGGGATGGAACCCTGGTGGCTGAGCAGTCCATGACATGCAACACTCTACTTTGGTATTTACTTAGGATAGACAGGCGGTCAGAGAAGGCCCCTCTGATCAATTGGCTGGTCAGGTCAAGCCCTGGCATCTATACAATTGTCCCAACCCTATTGCTCTTATAGCAACCCCAACCCTTTTTATCATATATGTTCTAGAAGGTGTTGGCTGAAGGTCCTAATGTCTTGGATATGAAATTAAACTCTATCTGTTGGTGAAGTTCCAATTCTGGAACTTTGGAGAATGTGGAGTACCCCTTCATCACCATTACTCCCAGATCTACTCTGACTCAGAGTGGTAGTACCTGTTAGGGTACTATGGGTTAAATAGAAAAAATGAGTTTTAAAAAAAGTTTTTTTTTTTAAATAGAGTTTAAAAGAAAAAATTGAGTACCCATCAAAAATGAATAAAACAAAAACATCTTCAGCATGAAATAACCCAACAAGGGTTGACATGCCGTAAAATCCAACCAATCAACAAAAATAAACTTAAAATGACATGTAATGATATGTAGAAATCAAGGTGACAAAATAAAGAGAGAAGGTGACAAGATACGGTGGCAAGGTGCAGAGACATGGTGATAAGGGGCAGTGACAATGTGACAAGTGGCTGTGGTAACATGCAAGGTGACAAGGTGACAAGGTGCAGACACAAGGTGACGAGATGAAGAGACAAGGCATGGAGACATTTCTAACTTAGACTGTCAATTTAAGCTAATTATTTATTTCCAATCCATGTTACTCAATGGTCATAGAAAAAATGTAAAAATCACCCAAGAATTATGAGAAAAACAAAAGAAATAAGAAAAAAATACTTGTAAAAAATTGATAATTATGAAAATGCTTTATTAAAATTAAAGACTATGAATCTAATACTACAAGCAAAAAATAATTCAAAACAACATGGTAGCATAGTGGAAATCTGAGAATAAAAGATCATGGTTATATGACTAAATTTGAATGACTCCTACAAATTAACTTTAGTAGCTTGATTATCAATAAATACTAAGACAGGTTCCTTAAATCAAGGGATACAAGTTCAAATCCTATTGGAAGCAATTTTTGAGTTGTGTTAAAAAGCAACAAAATAAAATAAATCTTTTTATATCAATATATACTCCTGTATTTATAAATTGGAACTTTGTTAAATTTAGTTTCATTTCTTTAATCAGCACCTTATTTCTGACTAGAAGCAGCTTCCCAATTTTGCCTGAGTAGAGTAGTTAGTCTCACAGATCTATTGATTGTTTTGGTCTTACATAATTGATTTATGTTTTAATCATGAACACTACAAATGACTTTCCCTTCTCTTTCTATTCAAATCCTAATTTTTAAATAAAATCATTATTTTGCACAAAAAGCAGCCTCTGATGATAGTGAATGTGTATATATATTTACTTTGTCGTTGATTGTTTATTGTCATAGTTTTCTCCGGATATACACCCATACGTACATACATACACACAACTGCCATTTATATATGTATAGATAAGTACATTTGAGCCTGTAACAGATGACAACAGTATTGTCACTGTTGGGCTTTTGATAATGTCAGTAAAATTATATTGATCTGCTTTCAAGTAGGTAAAAAAAGTGTCTCATAATAAAACTGATTTTTTTTTTTTTTTTGGTGATCAATGTTTTACTTCAAAAGGAGCATGCATACTACACTTGATAGAGCAAAGCAGTATTGAAAAATTGTACAGCTGGTATTGATAACAAGATTTTCCTGAAGTAAAAGGAGGATATGAGTTTGAGTCTCACTGAAAGCTTATTCTTTATCATTTCCAATCTGTGATGTTTGCTTTTCACTGTAGATTAATAGGCAAAGTAAGTTGTGAGGAAAAGTAACTAAAAGTTAAAATTCAATAAAACATTATTATTAAACTAAATTCTGCCTTCTCCCATTGAAAAAAAATCCATAACTAATATAATTAACATAAATGCATATATTAGGTTTGTGTGGAAATAAAAGGAAGTTAAAAAGCCTACCTAGGGCAATGAGGCCTTATTCTTCTTTAAAGTACTCCTTTTAGGACTTCACACACTTATCCTAGGGTCTCTTCTGTTTTTCAAAACAGTTTTCAAAGTCCTTTGTTGGGATCATCATCAGCTGTCTGATCATGCTCTCCTTATTTTTTTTTGCATGATATTTCAATAAAGATTTCAGCTTTGGGAAAAGCTAGAAGTTACAAGAAGCTGTAGAGAAGATGACAAACCTGGGTAATGTGATGTTTTACCAAAAAACATCCTGCAAGATATTCAAAATGGCTGGATACTTTCCAAACAGTCCTCAGGTCTTTTAATTCTCACACTGTTAATCACCTATTTCCTTTGAATGTAGGTTTGAGCGTTAAAAGGCCAACTAGATCATTGATCACTTTCCACAGATTCCAGGCCAAATTTGAAGCATTAGTACCAAAGTTTAATCTGAATCTTCCCTGGAAGCTTCTTTAACCATTTAAACAGTTTCCATAGACAAATATCCAAGTTTCAACACTTGAGGCAAATTCACCATGAATACAACCAATACACAAGATCACTCAATGGCATCTTTGTTGGATTATTTTTAGGTATAAACTGTACGAAAAGTCACCACTTATATTCATAGACTATTCCAAGTAGCAGGAGCTGGATTGACCAATGAAAAACAACAAAAAATGTATTTAAGGTCGTTGATAAATTGTCCTAAAACTCAGTTGCCAGATGAATTCCCTCCCAGAAGGAATACTACAGATTGACTGACAAGGAGTAACTGATACTACAATCTTCCTACCAAGGAATACTAGATTGACAAACAAGGAGTATCTATGGATACTTCATTCTTTCTCCCTTATAACTACTTCAATGAATACATCAAACTTTATTCTACAAGGAATATCCACAGAAACTACACTCAATAACAACAGCAGAAGTAAAACACTTAAAATGGCGACAAGAATCATAACAATCTTACTGCTGAGTAACTCCCACTGGTGAGTGTCTGTTCATGCTTGTGCAGTAAGGTCCCATCTAATTGATTGCCAAGTTATATGAAGGTTGTATAACTAGTTCTGAAAATATTTCAAACGGTTGAATACTTTCCAAACAGTCTATAAAATCCTTAGATCTTCATCAACTGCTTATTTCCTTTAACTGCAACCTGTGTGAGTTCAACATGTTTTGGTATTGTACTTGTTGAAGGTATTCCAGAACATGGATCACTGTCAATGGATTCCTGGCCAATTATGAAGCATCAGTACCAATGGATGGTTACTAGCTAAACAAACCTTTTATAGACACCATGTTTTGAACAAATAACAAAACCAAACAATTCTTGGTCATAAGACTAGATTGTTACAGTAAAATTATACTGCAGTAAAAATTATAACAATGAACAACATAATGGCTATATTACCATATGGAACAATGAGGCACCAAGGTTATTTATAAAAAATAAAAATAAACTTGCCTTTTCTAATTCATCTTAGAAAAATGTATCAGTTGTTTTTCTGGCCAATTGAAGCTACTAAATAACAGGCAGTGATAACTACTAATTAGTAAATATTGCTATAGAAAAGTGTCAGAAGAAAATAATAAGATCAGGTGTTTATAAAAACAAGTAATATTTTTATTATTTTTAGCGTAAAGACGTCCCAGTGAATTAGTGTCTTTATAGGATGAAGATATTTGTCTACTGTTATATTGCATATAGAAAAAACTCCACAACTAAGTTTTGGTCAATCCTAATTAGTAGTTAAAAAGATAACATATTTAATGCTTGGCTAATGACTTATGAATATCAAAAAGCATCATCATCATCATTGTATTTTCCTCCCAATGAAGACAAATATGACACAAGGTAAGTTCAATGTGGGCCCAAACACACTTTATATATATGTGCCTGGATGTAACCTGGATCCTACTCTTATAAGTGCAATATTGCCAAGGAAATGAATACCCAAGAAGCTACACTTTTATACAATAATAACAATAATAATAATAATAATAATAATAATAATAATAACTAGTTAGGCCTGTGGATATACCACAGTATGATAATTTAATTATTACAATGTTTGATATGTTTATTTAAGAGTTATTGTGAATAGTTCAATATGTAAAAAGTATAATAATCTGGATTTAACTCTCTCTCACTTTTTTCTATCTTTTCGCTTTTTCATTATGTTCGATTGAGACAGATCGCTTCCGTGTGCTCACCCCTCTCTTTCTTTCTTTCTTATATTTTTTTCTGTGTAACATGTCCTCCTCTTCCTTTCTTTATAATAAACACAGAATGGTTCATCATTTAGCTGAGGTAATGACACTCATAAGAAATAAGAATTTGGCAGATAAGCAACACCAGATAATCAGGATTTACATTTTTGCATTACATCTTGGATGATTTGGATGGTCTCATTTTTAACCAGAGGAGGTTGCAAGGTTGTACAAATAAGGAACACGGGTATTAATATATAGATGATGATGATGATGATGATGATGATCTGAAATCAGTGGTGGATTGGGAGCCCAAAATGGCCTGAGTAAATACTTAAAATTAGCCCTTTAATATGGCACATATGGTATTGAAATTAGAGAGGCAAATCAGATTATCGACCTACTGACAAGAAACCAGGTGGGATTTTGCCTGCTGTTCTATCAGCCTCAAACTGAAACTATCCAGAAAATAGGAATAAAATCAAGAATAATACTGAGAAGACTGCAGGGGTACATATATTTTTACCAACCCTTCTGCACAAGTAGAATGTGACACATAGTCAATTTCTTAAGTGGAGTTTAACATGGTTTAAATTCAAAGTTTCCCTTCTCCTAGACTGGTTGCCTAACCAAGGTTAAAGAGCCCAGTCTGCCCTACTAGATTATTCATACCTTTCCCAAGGGTATTAGTGCTATGTGAAATGCAAACAGCATCATCCAAGATTTGAACTCTAGTTGCAAAGTTCATTTCCTACAATGATAACCATTACCCCATGGACATCTACTGCCGGAATACAAAAAAGACTTGCTGTTGCATAATATCCAATGAAAACTACCAGATAATATTAATGTAAAAACTCATCAAGTACAAAATGTTAATAATGTAATTTATCCAACAATATGGTTTAGTATCAGAAATTTACAGTAGTAGATATCAATGTAATAATGTTTTAAAAATGGTCATATAAAAACAAAGATATATATATATATATATATATATGAATTTGATATATTGAAAAAACAAAAGATGTTTACAAATGCATGGGATCATCAGGAGAGAATGTGCAAACCATTTCAGGGCCTTCTTCTCAACAGTTTTAAAAAGCAACGTCGCCCCCCCCCTCACTGATGTGAGGTCCCTCGGAATATCTGTATCGACCGCATGTGGATCGGTCTTCAACAAAAATAAGACGGGATGAAATGACCGTTAGAAGAAAAAATGCGCAAAACAGAACGCTGTTTGTCAAAAGTTGGAATATTTCAAAAAATGCACTGTCTGTATTTAAAATAAAATGAATTTTATTTTTAATTTTTTTTTTTTTTTTTTAAATCAGAAGCATTAAAGTTTATAATAAGACTCAAAAGAGCCTGATGTAAAATTATATAAAAAGTGTATATTAAAATATCAAAATTGTTCGTAACACATTCCAAATATATATATATATATATATATATATATATATATATATATATGATCACATGGCTTACCTCCTTTCACAGAAACCATCCAAGTAAAACAAGCTGGATACTGCTGGAGAAGTAAGGACAAACTCATAAGTGACATTCTCCTGGGGACATTTACACATGGACATACCAGAGTGGGCCAACCAGCAAAGACTTACTTTGAGCAGCTCTGTGCGGATACTGGATGTCATGAGGAGAACTTGCCAGGAGCGATGACTGATAGGGAAAGGTAGCAAAAAAGAGCCATTAAAATCCGTGCTGTCAGTGTGATATGATGATGATGATGATGATGAGATGGCTTTAATCATGAAAATACAATAAAAGTAACCATCTAGCCATGGCAGGATAACTAGCAAACAGAAAGAGGAGGAATTAGATTTCATTCCTGCCTTATTGTTCAGTCAGAAGTACTTAGAGAATTTAAAGGAACCTCCCTATTTTGGTTTCTTATTCTCCTAACAACCAACATTTTGAATGAAATTAAAAAAACTTACAAGTTTTACCAAGTTGTAATCTTTCTACTAATTATCACTAGAAAAAGATCACTAACCCATCCATCAAACCAAAATTATTATAATAATAATAATAATAAAAAAAAAACTTTAACCTTAATATAAGCCTTCATTTTATATATATATATATATAAAAAGTTGTCGAGGTGGCCTAAAGTTGGTATCAGCCAATCAGTGAGGCAGTCTATCCCCTTTTCACTAGCGCTAGACCAAGGAGATTGTTTTTGCATCTGAGGTGGAGTGCCACGCATACCATCAGCTCCTTACTTTACTGCACAGATCCTTGTGCTACTCATACACTGAGTTGGTGAGGGTCGGTATCGAACTAGGAACTATGTGGTTTCTAGCCGAACGCTCTACCGACTGAGCTAAACCGGCCCTTTATATATGGTCAAGTAAATTACTTTAAGCGTTAGAGTAAGTAAATTTTTTTACAATTAAATTCCAGAAACTTTTGGACATCAAGTAAACATTATGGATTAATGCCAACAATATTTGAACTTGTATCCTTTATCCTAAGGATCATGTTTTAATATTACTAATCAAGTTACAAAAGCTAACCAGCAAGAGTCATTCAAATTAAACCATTCAGCCATATTCTTTTATTCTCTCATCTAAACTATACCACTATGTTGTTTTGTTCTTGAATTTAAAAGAAAAAAAAAAGTAAAAGACCACAAAAACTTTCATGATTCTTTGTTTTTATTTTATTTGAATCATTTTGTCAACTCATGGTTTTTGTTATAAATCCAAATTATTTGTATTGTTACAGTTATTATTAAACACTCTTATGAAAATTATAATTTTAAGTGTAATTAAGTTTTATGGAATCAAGGTTAGTGACTTTCCTTTAGATTAATGTATATAGATAATTGTATTATATTCTAATCATTAGAATATAATGTTATGTTTTTTTTTAGGATATCAACATCAGTATAGTTCAGGTAACACCAAAAATAGTTTTAGCAAACAATGGTTAAACATTAAATAAAACTGTCTTTTGTTGATCACATGTGAATCAGCAAAACAAATAAAGAAATTTATCCTTTTCAGCTTCCACATGTGACATTCTACGACTTATTTAGAACTAAAAAAAAAAATATGCAAGATTTAAACACTTGAGAGATATGGAAATAGTTCTTAGAAAATGGCAGAAAACAATGTTTTAAACATAGAGCCATTGTGCCTGAAATTATTCATTTTTTTTTTTTAAGGATTCTTACAAATATCACTATATTTTCCTTATTTACTATTTTCAAAATTTTGATTTTATTGATACAAAATTGGCTTAAGAATAAACAGAAGTAAGACACAAGTAATGTTCCATTGTAACATTATAAAAACAATCATAAAAAAAAGATAAATTTCTAGAAAAAATTAACAATTACAACTATAGTGGTACCTTGGCTTACGAGTGCCCCAACATGAGCTGTCACTCGGTCGATTTTTTGTTATGTGTTGAGCTAAAATTTGAGATACGAACAAGCATCAGATACACTTATGCTAATAAGTTCACTAAAAACATTTAAGTTTCTAAATTTATTATGCCAAAAAAGATTATCATTTATAAAAAAAAATAAACATTAAAATCTAATACAGCATATAACTCATTACATTCTATTGTATTATGTTTTTAGACAATACAGTGTTATTTTTCTTATTTAAAAAGCATTATTTCCAAAGCATATTAGCACTATATAAAATTCAAGCAGCATTGTCCAGGATTTGAACACAGGATGCTGTGTCCCCTTCCTGTGTTGATAAATGTAATGCCATGAGTGCAACCAAATGTTAAGTAGATAAATACAGGGTATGAAAATAGTGGAGAAAGCTTTCCAAATCCTGGCTTTTAACAAGATTTGAACACCCAGCTCTGATTTTTGTGGGAAGGTATACAGCTACTTCAGCTACATAGAGAGGAAGAAGTAATACTGACTTGGCTGCACATTGGCCATACAAGACTTACACACTCTTATGCTCAAGCATAATGGAATGGTATTACGGCAATTCTTCTAAAATGTAGCTATGTCAGTATTACAGCAGGACATGCCAAACACTTTACACTGTCAAAAATTTCTTCATGGTGTGTGGAG
This sequence comes from Doryteuthis pealeii, assembly GCA_023376005.1. Taxonomy (NCBI): domain Eukaryota; kingdom Metazoa; phylum Mollusca; class Cephalopoda; order Myopsida; family Loliginidae; genus Doryteuthis; species Doryteuthis pealeii. The sequence continues at coordinate 107,654,195 of CM042146.1, forward strand.
TTTTCAGTCCAATCAGAAAAAAATATTTCAATGCAAATAATATGAGGGATCTGTTGGAGAATACTAACATGGATGACATTTTATCCTTCTTGAGAGAAATAATATATAAAAAATTATGAATCAGATATGAAATACATCTACAAAAATACAGCTGTAAAGGAAACTTGAGTACCAACTTTTATCTCACACTCCAACGGTTTTTGGTATTAAATAACCCACAGGGTTATTATACCATTAACCAAACCAAACCAAACGAAGTTAATGAAAACTTTATATCAATATGAAGGCTTTAAGAACTTGAAACTTTTATCAAAATGACTTGTTTCAGCATTAAATGACCCAAACAAGGTTGATATGCTATAAAAAAACAAAAAAAAACAAACCAAACCAAATCAGCTACATAATAGATCTTGTGTTACTGGAAGATTTCTATTGTGTCACTGTGTTGGTCAGTTCAAACTAATAAATCTGCCAAAAATCAAGTAGACAGAAAATTCCCATCGAAAAACTGAGACAAATAAATCCTTCTGAGTTGCACAAATTAATTGCAAAGTTACAATGGAGAGAGTTGAAATAGGATTTTATATTTATATATATATATATATATATATATATATAGATAGATAGATAGATAGATAGATAGATAGCCTTAAATTTGAATAGGTATGCCCACCTAATTAATTAATTATTAATTGATTAACTTTCAAAATTAGGTACGACTTCAATTAAGCACATATTCTCCCAAAAATTGTCGGCTAAAAAAAAAGCCATATCAAAACACATCACTTGTGTATTTACTTCTCATACTGTCGTGTAGAAAAAGTCACTATAAGAGGAATAAAAACCTACTTCTAAACAAAACGAAAAATCTAAGAAAGTCCGGTTGGTGTAGGGGTTACGGTCCTCGTCTGTCAGCTTGACAGTCAGGGTTCAAATCACTCACAAGGCGGTCTTCCTATCTATAGCTCTGCTGATGAGGCCTAATAGGCCGAAATGTACATACAGAAATTGATTTTTCTCGATTTGTTTAGCCTTACATTTGAATAGGTATGCCCGCCTAATTAATTAATTATTAATTGATTAACTTTCAAAATTAGGTACGACTTCAATTAAGCACATATTCTCCCAAAAATAGATAGATAGATAGATGGATAGAGAGAGAGAGAGAGAGAGAGATAGATATAGATATATACCAAATAATGAAAAGATGAAAAGGAAAGAAAGAAAGAAAGAAAGAAAAGTGAGAGAGAGTTAAATCAAGATTATTATATTTTTTACATATTGAACTATTTAGTAAAGCTCTTAAGTAAACATGTCATATGTTGTAATAATTAAATTATCATATTGTGGTATATCCACAGGTCCTACTAGTGAGTTATTAATATACCAAAGCTGTTTCACTAGATTCATTTTTTGTTGTTTTTTCTTTTCCGGGGAAATATTCTACATTATGTACTGCAATTTCATGGGGGCCAATAATTGTTATCAGAACTGTAGATAGATGAACAGACAGGCCTAATCTGTTTCACTAGATTTGTTTTTGTTTTTTCAGGAAATATTCTACATTATGTACTGAAATTTCATGGGTGCCAATGATTGTGACCAGGAATGTATATGCCTGTCTATAAATATAAGTATATACATATTATCTATAAAGGAAAGTATTCTTTTCTACTGTGTTGAAAGGTTCTTGTATGACAGAATATATGCAGCCATTTGCACTAACCAGATGTCTTAATGTCACTCCTCAAATAGAAACATATAACATTACTATTCCTGTTCCTGTTCAGGAGTGGAGAACCTGTGGACTTAAGGCTGTATATATGTATTCATCCAAGCTCTCCACACAAGCAAGATGTGACACAAGGTCAATTATTTGAATTCAGACTTTTCCTTCTTTTAGACTAGTTGCCATACCAAGGTTAAAGAGGCAAGTCGGACCAACTATTTACCCATAGCTAGAGGGGGAATAATTGAATGCCTACCTTTCCCAAGGGTATTAGCACTATGTGAAAGGCAAACAAGCTTAGTCCAGGATTTGAACTCCGGTCACCATGTCCATTTCCAACAATGTTAATCATTACACTGCATGTAGCCTTCTAAACTACCAAGAGGAACCTTTCCACTACCTTATCAAAATTCCAGTTAAAATTTTTGTTGCCACTTTACAACCTGATATCAAACTGATTTCTCCCAAAAGCTATCTTAGAAAAGTCATTAAAAGTTTTGCATTTCTTTTAGAAATATTAATTTTAGAAATTTTAAGTGGAAAATTATTAATCAAATTTGTACTAAATTATTAAGTAACAGTTTGAATTTTTTAATTTATTAGTAGATAATAAATAAACCTTTGGTAGATAAAAATTTCAATGTGGACTTTCACCCTGAAAAGGTTCCCCATTCCTAAACCTGCTCAAAGGAATGAACTAATTGTTTCAAAACAAAAAACAAACTGAACCTAATAGTTCTAAATAATCTACTAACTACTCCTTTTTGGTGGACTAAAGTTAATATAAATTCCAACCAAGATGACCAATGTTCACTGAAAGGATTTACTAACCTGAACCCTCACTTGTTCCTTGTAAAAATGTATACAATTTGTTCTACAAAAAGTTTATGAAAGGTTGATCATCCATAATGAAAAGAGGGAAAGAGGGAAAAAATAAAAAAAAGAGTGAGAGAGGGTTAAATCAAGATTATTATACTTTTTACATTGAACTATTTTGCAATAGCACTTATTATATTTTGAATTATTAGCAATAGCACTTATTATATTTTTTATATATTGAATTATTTGCAATAGCTCTTATTATATTTTTTACATATTGAATTATGCAATAGCTCTTATTATATTTTTTACATATTGAATTATTCAATAGCTCTTATTATATTTTTACATATTGAATTATTTCTATTATATTTTTTACATATTGAATTATTGCAATAGCTCTTATTATATTTTACATATTGAATTATTGGCAATAGCTCTTATCAAATGTTGTAATAATTAAATTATCATACTGTGATATATCCACAGGTCCTGCTAGTGGAATATTGTTTTTCTTCAAGTAATAAGCAATGTTACATTACCTTGATTTCTTCTCTGTTGACATCTGTATATGATTTACAAGCTTAGTCAGAAATAATAAATACAAAGAGTAGAACATAACAACAAAAAAGAACAATGATTTTATGTTGTTATTTTTAAGGTCAGTATGAAGAACTTATCCATAAAATGTAACCAAGATCAGTAATTAAAGGATAATAAATATTTTTATGGCTTCATATATACATTGGTTAAAATGTAGTCATAAATCAACAGTTTATTTTTAAATAAAGTAAAGTGGTTTATGGTAGATGTCAACAGTTTTTTTTACTTGGAAATTTATTAAATGAGTAAAAGAAACTATTTGTCTGGATTCTAGAGATGAGGCTTGATTATTTGGATTATTCAGACTATTGTCCTTATGTTTATTGTTATATACACAATGTTTTTTGGCCAATGTGCCCTCCAGCCTTCTTCAGGTGTTTTTTGTCAAACCGGGAATCTAGAATAGAATACTCAACATAGCGTGCTCTAACACTTGTACTCGGTCATGGTTAACAGAATGAGAACAATCTACCCTCATGGATTAAATAAAGAGTACAGTTCTGTAAAGGCTCCCACTTATGACATGAATCTCCTGAGTTTAAAGAGAAGGTTCCCAAGTTCCACAAGATGCACCTAAAGAAGGCTGGAGGGCACATTGCTCGAAACATTATGTATATAACATTAAAAATGAGGACAATTGTCCGAATAATCCAAATAATGAGAAAGAAAAAAATTAGCAAAATGTACATAGTAATTTGAATAAAAATTTTAACTATAAGAACTGTTCATCTGATATGTAAAACTAAAGTCTTCATTCTGTTAATATGATGTACAATTTGTTCTTATTTACTGTGCAACGAGGGTAACATTTTTATATCAATAAACTTGTGCTTACTTTGTATTGGGTAGAATGAAAAAAAAAAATGGTCCTACTACGTAGTTTGATAGACTTACTTAGTCACTAACCCCACACCCTTGAAATCAAATTCAATCATCTACTAATTTTAATAACTAATTATATAGATAATTAAATTAAAATAACATAAGCATTATCCTTTGATGTAGATGATTGCTATAATTCTTTCAACTCTACATTTGAACATCCTATAAAAATTAATTTGGAACTGATTCATAGATTGGCAATTCAGTGTGCAGGAGTTTTCTAGGACCTTCCCAAATAAATGATTGAAGGAAGCACTAGAACTGGCTTGGATTGTAAAGTGTACATAAGTTATTGTAGTTATTTCTGGGGTGGAGTGGAGATACAATTGCAATTCCAGCAGATCACAGAGTGAAGATGAAAGAAAATGAAAAGATAGACAAATTCCTGGACCTTGCTAGACAATTGAAAAGCTGTGGAATATGAGGGTGAAAGTGATACCAATTGTAGTTGGTGCACTTGGAACTGTCCCCAAAAGCTTAGAAAAGAGACTAGAGCAACTGGAAAGCAGAGGAAGAATTGAGACCATCCAACAACAGCATTGTTGAAATCAGCTAGAATACTCAGAAGAGTCCTGGAGACATGAGGAGACTTGTTGTCACTCAGACTCCAGTAAAAAACTATCACCTTACACTGGTGGAAAAACTCACAAGGAGTATAATAATAATAATAACAATAATAATGATAATAATAATAATCCACACCTTTTGCATGCCAGAATAGTAGAAACAACATGATACTTTAAAATATAAATAATACAAGTTTAGTTTCATTGAAAAGACATTCAGCAGATCTGTTTGCCACAGATTACTCACCAATTCATGAAAGCAAGTATACTTGGGATCAGTAGGTAAGAGGTTAATAATAGCTATCTAATTCCCTACTTGTGAACCCAATATTTTCAGTATATATTTCTATATTTCTTTTAAAAAAAATAGTGACTCTATAGTTACTTAACTAACAATATATCCATTAATAATTCTACTGAAAAAATTTTCTATGCTATTCAATGGCAACTAATATATAATGATAAAAAGCAGTTATTTTACACACCAAATATTTTCAACATAATCTTCTTATCAATGCAGTTAATCTAATGCTTTTCCATTAATCACATAGATTGAACATTATACAGTGACATTTTCAGGTAAAAATGTAGCTTATAACTGTCTTAGGCTATGGATTTATTGATGCATACTTTTATATATGAATCTTTGGCAATATACAAGACTAGCAGGACCTGCAGATATACCACAGTATGATAATTTAATTATTACAACGTTTGATATGTTTACTTAAGAGCTATTGACAAAATAGTTCAATATCTAAAAAGTGTATAATAACTTGATTTAACTCTCTCACTCTTTTGTTTTTCTTTCTTTCTTTCTGTTCATCTTTTCATTATGTTCAATTGAAACAGATTAGCATTATCACTTCCATATGCTCACCCCTTCTCTCTATCTTTCCCCTACTCTCTTTCTTTCTAATATGTTTATGTGCAGCATGTCCTTTTTCTTCTCTTTCTTTCCTTATAATAAAAATGGAATGGTCCATTATTTAGCTGAGGTGATGATTTGGATGGTCTCATTTTTAACCAGAGAGTGTTGCAAGATGATGACGGTTGTAAAATTAAGTAATACAAGTATTAATATATAGATAGTTATACAATGTGAGTTTCATAAATGCTAATGAGACTTAGATCTTATTAATTGTATATTGATTCAATTTTCTTTTGTCATTATTTTTTTAATAATATTTCGTCCAATATACTATGGGGTTCTCTGTAGAATATATATATTTTTTTTTTTTATCTAACCCACGGAATAATATTATAAAGGTTAAAAAGTATAGTCTGCTTGTTTTGAGAATCTGCAAACGTGTGTCTTATGGGCTGGCAAGGCACCAAAAGATGCCAAGTTCTTTTTTGGCTCTGAAAGCAGCAATGGAATTAAGGGATATTTCTATTTTATGTCAATATTTTATTATGTATTTTATCATTGGTTTTATTCTTTTTTTTCAATTCAAACTTTATTAATTTATTAATCTCCACACTACAAATAAAATAAAATAAAATTAGAGGATACTTTAGTCAAAACATGACAAAAATAATAAACACATGGCACAACAGATATAAGGGTTGAGTTAATACAGTTCTAAGCAACAATCATCTGTAAGTTGCTTTTCACATAGTGCTAATACCCTTGGGAAAGGTATGATTCCAACTATTCTCCCTCCAGCTCTGGGTAAATAGTAGGTCAGACTGGTCTCTTTAACCTTGGTTAGGCAACCAGTCTAGGAAAAAGAAAACTCTGAATTCAAACCTGTTAAACTCCGCTTAATAAACTGACCTTGTGTCACATCCTGTTCCTGCAGAGGAGTTGGTAAATATATATAATTACTCATCTCAAAAATGAGAAAACAAAAAGAAAATTAAATACTGTATTTTTTCATAGGCCAAATCTTGACTGCTACCCCCACGAGAGAGAGGGGAGAGAGAGAGAGAATGAAATTTTTTAAAATAAGGCTACAGTTGTTTATATTTCCCTGAGTAAAAATAGTGATGGACGCAACAGGATGTTTGACAAACTGTGATGGCCATCTAAAGAGAATAGTTGTCTGTTAAAGCACAACAGAGACATAACATGACCAGGAGAAATGATTTTAGATAGAAAAAGGAGAGAAGAAAGAGAAAATCCAACTCATATACATTGATCTTAAACACATGGCAAACTTGGACTATAATAAGCCAAATCCTAATATTTATACTCCAATAAGAATATAAATTTTACATTAACTAGCAAGAATATGCGCCCTCCAGGTGTAAGTATTTAAGTTTTAATATAATAAAATATATCAATTAGAAAGACTAACAAAATTAAATAAGAATGCATATGAAAAGATTACACTTATTTTAATTATATATTAATTGGTTTCTATATAAAATCATTCATAGGATTGATCATAATACATTTGAGAATAAAACAATAATATTAGAGATCAATAACACCAAGTAATTATTTATTAAACCCAGTTTTGTTAAAACTAGTATGCAAATTAATTACACTATATATTATATAAAACTTTATTTCTTAGTGATATCTAAGACACATTGCAGGATTTTAAATGCATTAATAACATGGGCTGTTTTGTGGCAAATCTAACTCAGATTTTCATAGAGATCTCATTAATAAATATGATTTATTCTATGTATTAATGATTTTGATTATAAACTAAATACTCATTGATAAATTTACACAATTCCTGAGGGTATTTTGATGTAAGCAGTGATGTAGTTTCGGTTACAGACAGATACTGAATTTCCATTATAATAAGATATTACAGAATTATGACTTCATCTCAACTTTCCTGCAAAAAGTATAATAATCTTGATTTAACTGGAATGGAATACTTGAGATCGTTGAGAATGTATAATATAAATGTTTCAAAGAATAGCTCAAAGATTTCGATATCAAATACAGAGCAAATGTTGAATTTGTATTTCTTATTCTTTATAACTTAGTTAAAATGCGTAGATATAATATTAAGGCTTCACACATGGAGGAACATACAAAGGTACAAACATATTAATATATAGACTATAGTGTGTTCATTGAGAATTGGTGCACAAACTAGGCAGGTGTCTTCTCCCCCTCACCCCATCCATTGCTATAAATATAACAGTTTAGTATGATTGAAATAATTGCACAAATCATTATGTGGTTGGTTGGTTGGTTGGTTTTATGGCATATCAATCCTTGTTGGGTTATTTAATGCTGAAGACATTTTGTCTTATTCATTCTTGTTGGGTATTCAATGTTTTTTAAAAACTCAATTTTCTTTTTTTAAACACATTTTTTGATACTCATTTTTTGATCTATTTAACCCATAGATGGGACTTAAATATATTAATACTTAGAGTCAGAGTGGACCTTGGAGTAAATGCAATAAAAGGGTACTCTACACTCCCCAGAGTTCCAGAATTGGAACTTCACTAGTAGATGCAGTTTGACATCATACCCAGGACACTAAGCCCCTCATTATGTGGTGTGGCATAGCTAAAGTGTAATTCCCCTGGAGCAACCCCACCCCTCACACCACTTCCTAGCTATGTTAATGACTGAATGAAACTTATTTTTTGGTATCCAAGTGTCTTGAACTGACTATTTTTCCATCTCTGCTATCATAAACAGTTAGCAGGAGGCTATGTAAATTCTTCTTTTTATAAAACAATCATTTTTACATACTGAACAATTTTGCAATAGCTCTTCAGTAAACATTTAAATGTTGTAATAGTTAAATTATCATACTGTGATATGTCCACGTGGTATAACAACAATTATTTGTCTTAATTTTTGAGATGATGTATGTATGTAATTTTGATTTTTCAGACTGCTGTCCTCATCTTTATCGTAGTATGTAAAACTATGTTTCAGACGCTGTATCCTCCAGCTTTCCTCAGGTGTTTCCTGCTTATCTGAGCATAGGTTGGGTCATTGCTATGCTTAGATACACAGGAAACACCTGAGGAAGGTCAGAGGATACAGCAGCCGAAACGTTATGATTTTACATTACATACCATGAGATGAGGACAACAGTCCGAAAAATCAAAATCAAACAAAACATTTGAAAGTGGTTATGCTTCTAAAAGAAGAAATATTACAATTATTATTTTCCAAATTTGTATTCCTGTGCCCTGTTTATATTTAGATTATAACTAAGAATTAGTAATCAAAATTAGGGAGAATTTTGGAAATAGAATATTTGCTTAAAATCTTTTCATTATAATAATTGTTAATGTATAAATTCTGTAAGAAATTACTTTCATTATCTTTTATCAATTTGAATTAAACTTACACTAAAAGCTCCATATTTTATTCAGCTTTACATAGTATCATTATAGCCAGAATAAATTGAGGGTGCTGTAATAACATATTGAGGTAAAAAGAATGTGTTGTTTGTAGTAACATCAAACAATCTGTGAGATTAAAAGCCAATAGAAACAAATATGCCTTTGCCAACAATATGTCAATACATTATGTCAATATGATAGGTCAGGTGTAAATAAAGAGATCCAGGTGTGTGTTAATGCATTTGAACCTAGTTTAATTCTTAAGGTATTGAAGAATGGGAAAACATTCATTAATGTTGCTGTTCAGTAATTGCCTAAGGCATAGAAATTAAAAATGTATTTGTTTCTATCATTTCAGTTGAATGAAACAGATATCAGGAGACTGTTTATTCAATGTTATTAATGATTTTTTTTTAGAGAGTTTCGGGTGCTTATACTAGGAAGAGTTTAAAACGGTTTTGAGAAAATTGAATTGAAGAAGAAATTAAAGGAAAAAGAAATTAGGCTTATAACTTGCTTTTTCATTAAAATTAGAATGTTCTAAAATGATATTTCTTCCTTAATTGTTAATATTCTCTGATGCATTTTACAATATCTTTTGTTTCTAAATCTTTTGATCAATCATCAGATATGGAGATGATTCTAAACAAGAAATTAAAGCTTTTATAGATAGGCATAATAAATGTACTGGAATTAAAAGATTGTGAACACTGTAAACACAAACCAACAGCAGGTATGCAATACTTCTTGTAACAGCCAGAACAGCTTTAATATTGGGTGCATGCATATGTGATATCACAACAAAGATGACTACCACTATAATACAGGGGGAAAACATAGAGGTGCAAGGTATAATAAGATCTTTTGCAAAAATCCAACAGATATTCATTGTGAACAGCTCTAATACTTAGTGCATGCATATGTGATACTATAACAAAGACAGCCTCCATAAAATAATAGACAAACATCGGTGCAAGGAGGAATAAGATTTTTTACTGAAAAATCCAACAGAAAGTCACGGAAAACTTGTTGCTGTGTATGGCAAATATTTAATGCAACAGGAAGCAAGTATCAGTCTGGTTTAGTGCATTCATAGTAGGGCATATGAATCTTGTGGAGGTAGGGCATATTTATCAACAATAGAAGACAACATTGCCTGTGTTGAAGCTTATGATTCAAGATGATAGATGGTACAAAAATTGGGATACAGCTGTGGAACTTGATGTTCCAAAGTTGGTGGTTTGTGAAATCCTTCATGAGAAATTAAGATATTAAAAATTGTAATCTTGTTGGCTTCCTAAGCAATTGACTGAAGAACACAAGTTACAGTGCATGTATTGATATAGCTGGGATATTTTACCACATCAACCATAGTCATCATTTGGCTCCTTCAGATTATCATCTGTTTAAGTCCCTCAAATAATATTCATCTGGGAAGAAGATCAACATGGAGGATGATGTTTTTGCAAAGGAGGGTTTGGTTGATTGACACCATGTTCTTCAAGGAGGGCACTGATGGGATAAGTGGACAAATCTCAATGGTAACTATGTGGAAAAGTAGCATAGTAGTGCTAGAAACATATGTGCAATATTTTATTTGTATGGTAATAAACCTGTTGGATTAATAAATGTGAATACCTTACTTTTTAGAATCCATTGTATAATCAGTAATTTTACTTTGCTCATTGGTTGGTTTGGTTTGGTTTGGTTTCTTTGTTTAATGGCATATCAATCTTATGGGTTATTTAATTCCACACCCATTCGTGTGGAAAGACAATAGTGGTACTATTTAACCCATAACTGGGGGGGGGTCATACCTTTCCAAAGGGTAGTTTGAAAATGAATGTAATAGCATGACTGGAGTTTGAACTTACTTACTTACTATAATGTCGCAATCCAGCACATTAGCCATCACGCCACAGGAATTCACCCCCCCCATATTGCTTATTCTAATTATGATTTATAATTACCATATACACTTATGTATAGGTTGAATTTTTAAGACTTTTCTTTTAAACAAACAATTACGGTTAGTTGACCTTATACACTAGTAATAATTTTGTAAGGTTGAAATTAAAATATAACAGAAAAACTTGGCTTCAAAGATTAATTCCATAAATTAATGATTTCATAAATAAGAGATAATCTATACACAAGATCAGCTTTGTATAGGAATAAAAAAATTGGCGGAGTGGCCTTTTGTCAGTATCAATCAGGCAGCGAGGGAATCTATTCCCTTTTCGCTAGCACTAGATCAGGGAGATTTTTTTTTTTGTTGAGGTGGAGCACCACACCTACAGTCAGCTCCCCACTTTACTGTACAGATCAGATTACCCAGTCTGTGCTACTCATGTGCTGAGTTGGTGGGGACTGGTATCAAACTAAGAACCTTGCACTGAGCTAAACCAGCTGACTAGATAGGAATACATCAACCTAAAAGTAACATACTGACTTGTAAGTTTGAGAATAGTTTTTATAAAAATGAGTTTCTTTTCAACATTTTTTATGAAGAAGTCTTATTAACTTTTAATTACATAGTTGGTAGAGCATCCGCCAAGAAATCGCAAGGTCCCAGGTTTGATACCGGTCCTCACCAACTCACCACATGAGTAGCACAGTTTGGGTAATCTGATCTGTGCAGTAAAGCATCTGGGAGCTGATGGTAGACGTGGCACTCCACTTCAGCAAAAACAATCTTTCTGGTCAAATGCTAGTGAAAAGGGGATACTCCCTCGCTGTTCAGCTGATACTGACACTAGGCTACTCTGCAAACTTCACTACTACAACAAACAAAAACAGTTATATTATAACTTGTGGCTACTGTAGAATTTTGAGTGTTCAAAAAGTTAGAAAATAATCTTTTGGGAGTAAAATATGGAAACAAATCCGACAATATGTAGAAATTAGAAAAACAAAGTGTTCCAAAAATGATATATTTATTTTTAATAAATGTTTTAGTTTATGTAAAACCTTCTTCAGGACAATATAATATGAAAGAAAAGGAATTTTTTGTTTAAACGGTGATGGATAATTTTAAATGACTTGAGTTGGAATTGTGTCTGGAGAAAAAGGCTCATAACCATTTATTGATCAGCGTTCATTTTGAAAGTCAAGACGTGATTGGTACATGCAAAGATGAGAGTCAAGACATGATTGATGTTCAAAATATGTGATGTATTTCTTATAGACAAAATGATCTTTTCTATTTTTCTGTTAAAACTGAGTGACCTGTGAACTTACTGGGTTCCAATTGTAACAGTGATCCATGATGATATTGATGCTTCTGTCTAAGAAGGAGTGAAGGATTTCTAATTAGTGTTTCATAGTTATTCCAATATATCGAGAATTTGAATGATTCAAAAATGATGTCCAGCATGTTATAACTACTTGGCTATACTAGCAAGTACTACTGACAATTATGCTCATTGTTTATATTTGGACATTTTAAAATTACTTGTTTATAGTTGGAAACAAAATGTTTATATAAAGATATTCTCTTTGCTGAATGTGCTCTAAAAATTGGGGAAAAAATTATTAAGTTTTAATCAGTGGTGTTTAGGGATTTTCAAATAGGAAAAGAAAAATTAATATAAACTATAAAAAGTGAAGGAAGATGAAATAATATGAGTAAATCTTCAATATTTTCTTTCAATTTGTGGACAAAATTCTTATATATCAGTAAAATTCTTATTATGCCTATATATGTACGAGGGTCATTCTATAAATAAGGGGAATTTTTTTGAAAAAGCAACAAGACATTTTTATTCTATTTTTTCAGCATTTTTTTCCATAAATGTAAATTCTACATTGTTTGGAATTGGTTTATAGCAAAAAATCATTTTAATCTTGCAAAAATATTTGTTTTGAGGCATTTCAAAATGGCAACAAAATAGAGTACTCTAGGCTTGAGTAGAGGTCTGTCATCAAATTTTTGGTGGCTGAGAAGTGCAAACTATATGAAATTTGCAAAAGAATGTGTGATGTATACACAGAAGCATGTTTTAGTAAAAAAAATATTTACAAATGGGCTAAACATGGGTTTGTTACTACAAGCCTGAGTCAAAAAAACAGTCCATAGAGTGGAAACACACTAACTCTCCAATTAAAGAAAAAGTTCCAGATGCAGCAGTCAGTAAAAAAGGTGAAAGAACCCATCAGAATTGGTTTCCTTAAAAAGGGTGCAACTGTAAACAATGCTTCCTATGCCAACTGCTTAGACAAATTCACCTTATTTATTGAATGACCCTTGTAATTGTCATTCAGCAAAAATAGCACATCAGAGTAAGATATTTATGAGAGCAATACACTTAAAATGGTCTAACTTAGAGAATAAAGCAATTTCCAGTCCAATGGGCAACAAGATGATGATTTGAGGCAGGGGCAAGAATTTGCACTGAACTTCATTTTTTAATCATCCAAATCTATACATATATAAAGGGCAGTTGGTGTGTGTGTATGTATGTCCAGATGAAACTATGAAAATAAAACAATTAACAACAAAGTAAATATATATACACATTAAATATCACCGGTTCTTGCTTTTTGTGCAAAAATTATGAAAATTTGATTTATATTCAAAGATATTTAAAAATTTAAACATACATAGAAATAGCATTGAAATTCTACTTAAAAATGTTCAGCATTTGTAAATCTCAAAAGTAAACAAATCAATACACCAGGTTTTTCCCCCTGTCTATCCAGTCGACACTGGGTAGCCAGTTGTAGTTTTTTAATATAATGGAAATGAAATACTAATTAGAATCTATCACTCCTTAAATAGAAGCATTACTTTCATCATGGACTGTAGTTACAATGGTAAAGCAAAGGGTTCATGTGAGATATAGATAGATACAAAATTGGTGGGGGAGTGGTTGAAACATGAATAGAAGAAATGAGGGATTAACTAGAATAGGCCAATGTTCTACAATTCATCTAAGAAAAACTTTTTAAGATTTTAGAACATTTGGACTATATTACCTTTAGGCACCCCTTTTGATCTCAATTAAGAAAAGACATGTTTTTCATTTACACCGTCAATATCCAGTTGTTGGTTAGGGTTAGGGGTTAGTTTTAATTTTTTTTAAAAATCTAAAAATTGTCTGTTAAAACAACCGGATATTGACGGTGTAAATGAAAAACATGTCCTTTCTTAATCGAGATCAAAAAGGGATGCCTAAAGGTCATATGGTCCAAACATTTTAATAATAGATATTTACTAAGATTTGGTTAATATAGCATGAGAATATTTAATGTATTATTAAACTGACTTGGAATAGAAAGTACAATAATTTTCTTGTGTAAAAAATATAAATGATTATCAAAAAAACATTTATGCATTTATCGTTTACAATTATTTTCCACACAAATTTATATTATATGAAGATAGACACGTGACAATCCTTTCACCAAAATTCTGACAATCATATCTGTTGAACAGCTCAATAATGGATATAAGTATTGGTTAAACTTAACAGTTTACCTAATGTTCATGAGTTCAATCTCTGCATCAGGCAAGTAAATCCAGCAGAAATGGTATCATAAGGATGAATAATGGTGCAACCAGAATTCTGTGGTCGCATTCAAAATGCGGTTTCTCAATTTTTTAATTTTTTTATAGTTATGATCAAAATGTAATAAACCATAATCCTATATTGATAACATCAGATACTACACTTTAATCAAGAAACCACATTTCAAACGAGACCACAGAAATCAGATAGTGCCAAATTAACAAAACAGACCAAATACAAGATTATTTCTTGGTATGAAGAGTGGTTGGTTGGTTGGATTTTACGGCACCTCAACCTATTGGGTCATTTCATGCCGAAGACATTTTTGTTTTATTCATTCTTAATGGATAGTCAATTTTTTTAAACCCATTTTTTTCTATTTAACCCATAGTTAGGACCCTAACAGGTACTACGACTCTGGGTCAGAGTGGATCTGGAAGTAATAGTAATGAAGGGGTATTCTAGGTATGAAGAATGGAATGAGAACAGTTTACACCTATGGATTAACTAAAGAGTTCTGTTTGAAATTCTTTGAACATTATACCCGAATAACACAAGCACCTAGGAAGGCTGGAGAATACAACGTACAATTTGTTGTAACTAACAACCAAGATAACAACATTTTTTTAAAATCAGAAAAATAGTCTTTAGAATTTTTTAGATTAAACATGATCATTAACCAAAATAAATGATGAAGTTAAAAAACATTATTGATGAATAATGAAAAAATACATATAGTTTTCTATTATTTTTGTCCATTTGTTGTATTATGAATTTTTAAAGTACGTCAATTGACTGATGTCAGTGAGTGAAAGAATTCCCCACAAATCTAAACATCTTTAGTCTAAAACCAAACTAGCCACGTTTATTACATGGGCACTAAGTTAGTACTACTTACTAAAGTAAAACTGTACTTTATCAGATGAGTCAAGTCACTCATCCACATGTTTGTTTATTTTCTGTACGTGTATATGTTAAGGTGTAAAGTTGTTTTTCTTTCTGTAAATATATGTGCAATATGAATTAAGCTTACCTGTTGTTGTTGGTCGGAAGAAATAAATCCAGGTGAAAAAGATTACTACCTTTTTTTTACCTTTATAAATTATTTCTTTTTTTTTTTTTTAAGTATTCCCACTTGTGAAAAAATTAAAAAAAGTTTAAATCAGGTGGCAGCTGTCGATAGGCAAAGCCAGAGGTTTTTTGCTTTAATGCGGAAAACTCAGCTGAGATGTAAAGGTTTGGCAGACTGATGATAGGCAGGTAGATAGGCTGACTGGCGCGTATAGCTGGGTGGGTAGAGAGTAGGATAGGAGGATGCCGTTTACCATAATATGTCTCTCCTTGCCTGCTTGGGACTGGTACAAACATGAAACAGCAGTAGCAGCAACAGCAATAAAAAAAAGGATCGGTTAAAGGGTGAACGGGATAAGAATGGGTATAGGGAGAAGAAAGGAAGAAATGTGAAGAGATAGAGAGATAGATGGAAAGAAGGAGAGAGGAGCAGATAAAAAGAAATTATAGAAGAATAAGGGAAAGAAAACCCTGAGGAAAGTTAGAGAGAAAAGAGTTAAAAAGAAAAAAGCTAACAGATAGGAAGAAAGAGGTATCGGATGTTTGCAAAGTAAATGTGTATATGTGTGTGTGTGTTTGTGTTGGGGTGGGGGAGAAAAATGCTAATTTTGGTTTCTTTCTTTTTCCTTAATTTCAATCTCCCAAAAGGTAAGAGAAGAAGGAGGGTGGGGGTTGTAGAAGGTGATAACATTGGGTCTCACTGGTGGTGCCGTGTTAGTCAACTGAGAGTGGATACAGCAAAAGAGACGGTCTTTCTTTCAAGAGAGTGAGAGAAAAATAAAGAAAATGTAATGAGAGAGAGGGGGGTAGAAACAGTGATCAAAGAAGGGAGAGAGAGAAAAACAGCGAACAAAGAAGAGAGAGGGGAGAGAGAGAGAAATAGTGAACAAAGAAGAAAGAGGGGGAGAGAGAGAAATAGTGGACAAAGAAGAGAGAGGGAGAGAGAAAGAAAAATAGTGGACAAAGAAGAGAGAGGGGAGAGAGAGAGAAATAGTGGACAAAGAAGAGAGAGGGAGAGAGAGAAAAGAAATAGTGGACAAAGAAGATTGAGGAGAGAGAGACAAAGAAGAGAGGAAAGAGAGAAATAGTGGACAAAGAAGAGAGAGGAGAGAGAGAGAAAGAGAAGAGAGAAGGAAGAGAGAGAAAGAGAAAGAGTGAACAAAGAAGAGAGAGAAAGAGAGAAAGAGTGAACAAAGAGTGGAGGTGCGTGGTGCAATGGTTAGAGTCATAAGAAATGGACTCATCAACCCGAGTTCAAATCCTGAATGAAGCTACATTCACATAGCGCTAATACCCTTGGGAAAGGTATGAATCCAACTACTCTCCCTCTAGCTATGAGTAAAATAGTAGGGCATATTGGGCTCTTTAACCTCGGTTAGGCAACCAGTCTAGGAGAAGGAAAACTCTGAATTCAAACCTGTTAAATCCGCTTGGGGTGGTCACTACTAGAATAGGCTCAGTCCTAATTAGTGATCTATATCACTAATTTTAATTTTTTTAAGAAGAGAGAGAAAGGGAGGAACAGTGAACAAAGAAGAGAATAGAGAAACAGTGAACAGATCAAGGAGAGAAAGAGAAACGGGGAAGAAAGAGAAAGGGGGAGATTATATTTAAAATTCCAGTTGTACTTCAATCTTAAATAAACACAAATCATTCTTATCATTTTTTCAACAATTCTCCACTTTAATAGTAAACATTTTCTAAAATCTAATTAAACCATGTAATGTTTTGTCAATAATAGGTGTCAATTTTTTTGATAAGTGTGTGGGTAGATTTCGTTAAGCAGAGAGAGAGAAAAAGAGAGAGAGAAAGAAAATATTTAGTACATAAGTTTATAAACATGATGTAAATTGCATAAGTTTGGGAGAACTGAACACTTAAAAATTACACACTATTTCGCACTCAAAAGTTTAAAGTTTTGATTAATAACTTAGTCCAAATTTAATTAATATATACTACTTAAAAGAAATGAAAAACTTTACTAAACTAATGACTTTTTTTTTTTTTAGAGAGAAAGCAGTGGAATATCAGGTTCTAAAGTGAGAATGGGTGTACATAAATTTAATTGGTCTTTTGACAAAGCCGTAGAAGGCCACATTCATGGTTTATAAAGCTATACGTGGCCTTAAGACAGTAGATTCCCTGATTTAACATCTTAAAACACAAAAATTATATAAAAGTTGTTTAAAAGCTTTAACCCTTTTGTTGATAATAGCCCTAAATGGTTTCTTCAATATTTATGTGGAGTACCCCTTCATCACTGTTACTTTCAGGTCCACTCTGACCCGGAGTGATAATACATGTTAGGGTCCCATCCTTGGGTTGAATAGAAAAAATGTGTTTTAAAAAAATTGAGTTTTAAAAAAGATTTTAAAATTTGAATACCCATTAAGCATGAATAGAACAAAACGTCTTTGGAATAAAATAACCCAACAAGGGTTGACATGACATAAAACCCAACAAACCAAACAAAATTAATATTTATGAAGCACACTAGCTTAGTCTGGTACAAGGACAAATGAGGAGGAGGAAAATTGGGTTAAGAAGATTGTGTAGCATTAATCTTCCAAGAAGTGGGCAGGGTTTTCTTTTACCCTGAAAATCTGCATTAGAAATCCTGCCTTTTCCCTAGCATCAATCACCATTCCCTGGCACCAAAAGAAAATCCCAAATCCACAAGATATCCAAATGGATTGCTTTTTTCCGAGCCTTTCTCTATAATTATTTTAGTGTTTAAATGTTAAAAAAGAACAATTTCTCCATGATATCAAATTGCCTTCATTTCCCTCTTCAGTAGCTTTTTTTTCTCATTTAGATTAAATATTGGCTGCCATGCAAACAGAAATAGAGTATAGTATCTATCTCCAGTTTACAAACAGAGACATAGACACACACACACACACACACATATATATATATATATAAGTAGAAGTCAAAAATCAGAGGCTGCCCTAAAAGAATGGAAAGAATAAGATACTCAGGGAATTTGATATCCTTTCCAAGTGAGGAAATGACCTTTTATTGTTGTAAACAATGAAAAAGAAAACTGATAGACATAGTGGAACCAGCAGATCATGGGGTGAAGAAGAAAGAAAACAACAAATTGAAAAAGTAACAGGATCTTGCTTGAGAACTGAATAAACTGTGAAAGATTATGGCTATGTCCATAATTGTTGGCAAACTTGGAACCATGCAAAAAACAAAATTGAAATTGAATGAATTAGCTTCATGCCTGTCAAGTGTTTTGGTCTGTTAGAAGAATACTGTAATTGAAGATTTGTTTGTTTGTTTTCTTTTGTTTTACGGCATATCAACCTCGGTGGGTCATTTAATGCTGACCAGGGAGCAATGTGATGAAGGGGTGCCTCACATTCCCCACACTTCCAGAACTGGAACTTAGAGTTTAATGTCATTCCAAGGACATGAAGACCTTCAGTCAACACCTTCAAGCACATACATGATAAAAAGGGTTGGGGCAATAGGTTTGGGACAATCATATAGGTGCTAGAGCTTAACGTGACCAACCGATTGATTGGAGGAGTCTCTCCAACCACCTATCTAGCCTAAGTAAGAACCTAAGTGAAGTGTTGCATGTCATGGACTGCTTATCCACCAGGATTCTGTGGGGCTTCATTGGATCCCTCTGCAAAGGTGCAGTTGGTGTATTCTAAAGCCCCACCAACAGGACTCAATATGCAGATGCATGAATGACCATATCATGTTGACTACACTAGTTCTTCAATAATGACTAAAAGTTAAGCAATATCAAGCCGGGTCAGTACATAGATGGGTGACTATTTGGGAATACCATATGCTGAAACCAAATCGCTCTAGCAGCCCAGGACAATGTTATAAGAACCAATTATATAAAGCCATAACAGATTCAAATCATAAGTGTTATCATATTGTGGTATATCCACAAGTCCTGCTAATAATAATAATAATAATAATAATAATAATAATACAAAGTAAAAAGTACAAAAGTCGGTATCAGCCAGTCAGTGAGGGAGTCGCGCTAGAATAGGAGCACACTACCATCAGCTCCTTACTTACACAGATCCCTGTGCTACTCATACGCTGAGCGAGGAGGTAAGATAAACTGAAGCTTAATACACTAAAAATACAAAAGCTGTAGAAGTTATGAAGTTTGTCTCCAAAAGATTTTGAACCCCAAAACATTAGAAGAATTGGATATTTGAGAAAGGGTTGCAACCAGACATAGTCAGTTGTGATAACCACCAGAATTTGTAAAATAATAATAATTGTGATCTATTTGGTGAAAGAAGCATTGCATGAAGGACAGATATAGTAATATTTTGATTGAAACCATCCAAACCTTGAAGATGCTGGAAATTTGAGCAGATAACTAGTTTCTCTATCTTCAGTAATAACCACTAGACATCCAGTGATAACACAAAAAAAAACATGTAATAATAATAGCAATAATTATATTATTGTGGTGTAATGGTTAGCAAGGTAGTGTCACAGATCCATTATTACTGAATAACAAGTTCAATCCCTGTTCGATACCTCATACTTGCAATCTTGTGTCACATCCTACCCGTGGCAGACAGGTTGGGTAAATACCTACTATTATTATCCTCTATTATAAACTTCTAGAATTATTAAAGCAATCATTATAACCTGACTTATCTGTTCATAGTAAAATTATATCTTTTTTTATAATTTTTTTTTTATATCAAACGAGTAACCATTAGTATTGTATGTAACAAAAAATGTGATTGAGAATATACAAAATTAACCGTGGCTTTTCATTCATATCATTTGTTTTGATTATATCCAATTTCGTTTGATGTGAATTTTTATGATGATTAACCGTTTCATTAGTCATCATTTCAATGTCATTGAACGCAATTATGTGTGCAAATCTTAATTATGATAAATCAATTCTTTAATTATAAAGGCTAAAATTCATCTTAAATTCCATGAAGAATTTTTATTGCCTTTTAGGGAACATCTCTTGGAAAGAATCCAGTAACATAATAAATAATTTCTACTTTATTGCAATACAGAAATAAGATAACTTAAGATTAGAGATAAGAATGAGTTCTCTATAATTACATTTACATTTAATATATATTAATACTCTTGTTCCTTAATCTTCCGACTGTTATCATCTTGCAACACCCTCTGGTTAAAAATGAGTGTCCAAATCATCCAAGATGAAATGCAAAAATATAAATCTTGATTATCTGGTGTTGCTTATCTGCTGAATTCTTATTTCTTATGAGTGTCCTCTGCTAAATAATGGACCATTCCATTTTTATCATAAAGAAAGAAAGGGAAAAAAGAAATGCTATACAGAGAAAATATACTAAGAAAGGAAAATAGGAAGAAAGAAAGAAAGAAAGAGAGTAGGGGGAAGATAGAGAGGAGGCGAGTGCGCATGAGCAATAATGTTAAATTGTTTCAATTGAACATAATGAAAAGGTGAAAAGAAGGAAAGAAAGAAAAAAGAGAGTGAGAGAATGAAGATTATTATACTTTTTATTACATATTGTACTATTTACAATAGCTCTTAAGTAAACATATCAAACATTGTAATAATTAAATTATCATACCATGGTATATCCATAGGTCCTGCTAGTACAATAATATAATAACTAGCATAGTATCCATAAAAAATTATAGGATTATTTATGGATTATGTATGGAATGTGATTTCTGTCTATTATTTGTGCACTCTACTTAAGTGTCACTTACCAGCCCTCTACATAGGATCACAGAGACCCTGTGATAACATGCTGGATTGTGATATTGCAGTAAGTGAGGTTTGAACTACTGTCGTGCTATTATGTTTTCTTTTGGACTAATATACTCTGGAAAGGTTTGAACCCCCTCATCCTACCAGCTATGGGTTAAATAGTACCACTACTGTTCTATAAGGGTGGCTTTGGCATTAAATAACCCAGGAAGGTTGATATGCCATTAAATAAACAAACCAAACCAAACCAATCTACATAGGATCTGAGTGTAGGTATCCAAGTATAGTATCTGTTCTTTCTCAGTTATGTTCCAACCTTCAGGTGGTACATAGCAAAAAATCAACAAACAAAACAAAGCAGTCTCTGGGCAGCACTTCGTTTCACTATAAAAGTTTGAATAGTTTCTGGGAAATTTTTGTCCTATGGGACCTCAATATTAAACCAACCATCTAGTGAATTTACATTCATGGGAGATGAATAAATACTAGAATCAGAGTGTAGTATTTGTGCACTTCTCTAGGATTAAAGTCTCACTCCTTGGCACTATATATATATAATATATATATATATATATATTCTAGGAAAAGACCTGGGAACAATTCCATATCCAAAGGAAAATCATGAATAAATATATTGCACATGTTACTAAGAACAATTTACAGTTTAAAAGAGTTTACAAGTGTTAACATTTTCTTTTAAATTTCTGTTTGATACCCTTTTGTTTTTTTAAGGAATGAGACCAAACAAGAATCTAATTACCTTATCTGTTAAAAGGATAGAGAATGTACCAGTCACAATGTCCTGTGAAAAACAAAAACACAGAGAAGTTCAATTGTCCAAATAAGTCTTTGAATTGTCCAAACAATATTTGAATATTTGAACTAGTACTGTCATCTTTGTTATTTCAATCATTTTGGCCAATGTTGTTACATAGCATAATTGGGAGAGAAAGTGACCTTACTGTCTCTTGTTCCAAACCAGAACTCCAAAGTTGTGAATTCCCATGGTACACCATCAATTTTACACCAAGATGGAAAGAAAGGATACAAATGTCTTTTAATGATTTTTATCCCACATTATTCCATCTTCAGGCCAGCTCTGAGGGTGTGGGATTTGCAAACAGTTTGTTAGAAGGAAAAAAATATTTCCAATGACAAATTCTTACTCTAGAATCTATATTTCCCCTAAAGAATTTCTTGAACAATTTTCTGTCTTTGTATTTTAAATGATTCAATGCATTTGCTAAAGGAGAAGGAAGTTTTTTTTACTATATCTTATTCTAAGAAAGAGACATTATAATCAAACATTTACTGTTATACACTGAAAAAATAACATTATTTATATATATTTTTGTGACTATTAATGAATTAAGATATGTTATTAAGAAATTAGTTTTATGGTGACCATTGCTTATACAATAAATGTGAAGGGGTGAGGTATAATGGTTAAAGTCGTGGGAAATGGACTCGTCGACATAATTTTAAATCATGGACAAGGCTGTTTGCATTTCACATAGCACTAATACCCTTGGTAAAGGTATGCATCCAACTACTCTCCCTCCAGCTATGGATAAATAGTCGGGCATACTGGGCTCTTGGTTAAGCAACCAGTCTAGGAGAAGGAAAACTTTGAATTCAAACCTATTAAACTCCGCTTAAGAAATTGACCTTGTGTCAAATCCTGTTTATGTGGAGGGGTTGGTAAATATGTATACAATAAATGTAAATATAACAACACAAGTCTTTATTTTTTGGTGACTGGAAAAAATAAGAAAAATGATAGGAAAAAAGGTCACAACTTTGGTTTCTGTATAGGAAATTTTTAGCTTGATACCTACTTTATTTTGGTAAACTAAAAAATAAAGATAAAGTTTAACTAACCTATCAGACACAAAATAAGTATTCAGTTTAGCATTATGTGAAAATAAAATGTTTAGCATTATACTTACATTGTAAAATGAACACCTTAATAAATTCTTAAGTTTTGGAACTTTCAAAACCTAAGATGTTAAAAATAAGCTCCAAGATCCCATTAGTAACTAGAGAAAATTTGGGAAGATCTAGCTCACTTTTAGCAAATGCAATGAAAGAGAAATGGACAAAAAATATTTTTTTTCATCTTCTTTTATGTGAAAAGCTGACTGAAAATATATGCATAAACTGGAGTAATGATAATGACAAAAAATTAAATTACCTGTTTGCACCTGCTTACAAAAATGTCAGTAGACTTCATGAATGTACATAAAAATACTTATGCTAAACACCTTAGCTTTCATTTTTAACTAGCCATTTCCATGCCAACAACTGTCTTGTTAGTAAACAAAGCCAAACAAAATACACCTCCTTGGTTCTATCAACCTATACATAATTTTCCTGTTTTTTCTATGGTCAGTCCTTAGGAAAATTATACAATACCTAAAGATAAAATATGACTCTATACAAAGAAATTTTGGTTTCGTTTATTTAACCAACCCTTTGTGGGTTATTTAATGCCAAAATTTGATTAATTTGTAAATGGTTGATTATAATCATAACTATTCATATTTTCAATGTTCCAGTGCAAACATTTTTTAATTGCATTTATTAGTCTATAATAATAATTTGTTTGCACAGTTATATGGTATCAAGTAACTATTTCTGTTTAATAATAATCATTCCTTTTTTTGCACACAAGCATTCTTATCCAACACTAGTCATTTTCAAACACATCTATTTGGTTCATAGATAGGACCTTAACAGGTACTACCACTCAAGGTTCAAATTGGAGCTGAGAGTAATGGCAATGAAAGTGTACTTCAAACTCTCCAGAGCTAGAGTCTCAACACAGGATGCGAGGAAGCCTATCCTCTTATTACTAGCTCTAGACCAGGGAAATTGTTTTGCTTCTGCAATGGAGCACCACACCATCAGAAGGATAGTTACTTGAAACTATAATTGTTTGCATGACTATAATCATTTGCAAACAATTATAACTTCAAGTAACTATCCTTTTGATGGTTGGTGTGGCGTTCCACCGCAGAAGCAAACCAATCTCCATGGTCTCATCTTTATTGTTATATACACAACGTTTCGGCCGATGTGCTCTCCAGCCTTCTTCAGGTGTTTCTTGTCATAATCAGGAGCCTTCACGGAACTTCAAACCAAACTCTTTATTCAATACACGGGGGTAAACGTTCTCATTTGGTACAGTTCAAAGTTACATGAAGTCTTCCGATTACAAAGAGAAGTCTCCAGTTCAACAAGAAACACCTGAAAAGGTCGGAGGGTACATCAGGTGAAATATTGCTATATATAACAATAAAGATGAGGACAATAGTCTGAAAATCCCCAATGATACAAATTATCAAGCCTCATCTAAAAAATTAAGACAAATAGAATAATAATAATAATGCTATAAATTTATATAAATAAGAATTTTGTTTTGCTAAAAACTTTTGCATAAACTAAATATTTTATTTACTCTAGGTAACAGCTGTCAAAAATTTCTAAAAATAGAAATAATAATTATCTAGAACTTTTGTGTTTAATTAAAAAATTGCTTTTCAGTGTATCTAGTGTTGCTCCAAATCCCTAGCTTTTAAAAAATGTGAAAAAGTTAAAGTAATATTTTTTTAAATAAGTGTAAAGTCACTAATGGTACAGTTTATAAACAATTCCTTATCTTATTCCAGATTTAAGATAAATAAATGGAACATTTATTATATATATCTAGAGGTCAAAATCTTTGGAAAAAAATGTGTAAATCTATGAAGAAAAAAAATAAAGATACAATCACCCTTCATGAAACAAGCCACAAATACTGCTAAGTTGTAACCATATGTTTATAATAACACTACAGATAACAGAACCATACTACAATGGATAAATTGAATAGAAAGTAAAAATATCTGCCATTATTATTGACAACAATATTATTATGGTTTGGTTTGGTTTCTTTGTTTAATGGCATATCAACCATTGCAAGTTATTTAATGCCAAAACCATCCTTGCAGAAGAACAATAGTGGACTATTTAACCCATAGTTGGGAATATTCATATTTTTCTATAAGATGGTGATTTTATTTGATAAAGCTTTAACATACATTATTAATAATAACTAGTATTTCTTTCATCTTAATTTTAGTTGCTTTTCATTGCAACTATTCAGACCATCAGTCTCTATGACCATTAATAAACAGCACAGATCCTAAATAAAGAATAGGCTTTATATTCTTTAATTTTGATCCATACTTTTTACTAATGGCTGTAGAGCCTGACTGTCTGAGTAATTGCAAAAGCAAGTAAAATTTAAGTGAACAAAAAAACAACTCAAAAATCAATAATAATAATAATATAACTGCTTTATATCTCTATTATATCACAAGTTCAGTGAAGAAATTGTACTGTAAATATATCTATTCTCTCTTTTATTTATTTATTTACTTTTTTTTTTGCATGTCTGAGTGAATTGATATATTTGTGATGAAATAATTCTATTTGGAAAATCATTGAGAGATCCTGCTTATGAATGAAAAAAAAAATACCCTAAACAATACCATGTGATGGAAATCTGCATTCTCTATCAATGTCTAAATAAAATTAGTGAAACGGTCACTACTACACAATTGTCAAATAATCAGTCAAGTCTCTTGTAGGAAGGAAATATTCATAGGCAATGGTATTATCTCTTAGTCTTGCAAGATGATAAATCTCTGCCTGGATCTCAGCATAGACGTAAAAAAAAAGTTGAATGGTATACCAGCAATTGGTTATGCAACAAGGAAGCTCTCCTCTCTGTGACATCAATGTTATGCAAGGGAAAAGAAAAGGCCAAAGGAAATAGTTTGCAAACAGTGCTGTTACAGGAGTTACTAGAAAATAGTTGAAGGAAATGTTGTACTGCTTTAAGGATTCCATCTCTGTTGAATTGAGTGAGGTAGTGCATTGTTGAATTGAATAACAACTAAGTATAACTGAATCTGTAAATAAAGCAATTGGTATATATAGCACTCCAGAATATTTGATACTTGCATCTGGATGATTTCATTCCTTGAGTCCTGATTGCTGGTGTCAGTGTGGATATTGTGCTAGATGAATATCCATTATTCTGTATTATGCTCCCAGCAATGCAGGGACTGTATTAAGTTACAGCTTGCTCTCTTGTCTGCCAACTGGATGTTAGTTAGAATCCTACTGTGATAGTATCATATTGCTTCTGCAATATCAGGGGGATAACTTCTACAAGCTCCTGGTTTTGATTTTTGATTTATCCTTCTATGTTGTAAACCTGTCTTTCTATCTATGCTGCTATCGTATTTCTGCTTCTCCTTCAGGCCAGGTGTCTCTCTTATTCTGGGTTCCATTTTCTGTTCTTTAATCAGCAAACATGGAGACATTTTCTTATCCCAATTCCTGTTACTTTCTTTACTGCACGTGCGTGGGGAGAAAAAACAGAGACATAAATATACACCTGCCCGGAAGGGCTCTCTGGTCTCAATTTCAACTGACTAAATTCTGCTTTCCCAGAGTCCCATGATCACATGACTCTCTAAGCCAATGAGAGTCCTCCTCTAGATGACTTTGGGTTCAAGACCTATCAATTTAAATCCACTGTAATTTTCCACAGTTACCATTAATTTTAAAATCCACAATACACTTCCTTACAAAAATGATAGGCTATGACTATTCATTATGTAACACCTAGACTGGTTGCTTACCATAGCTATAGCATCCAATCTGCTCTTTTATCCACAGCTAGAGGAAAGTAAGGGAAAAGAAATGGATTCATGCCTTTTAAAAGGTAATTTGTGCACAGCCTTAGCCAGAATTTGAACTTGGCCTATCAATTCTATTTGCCATTACTGATAACCATTAGACCAATCTTATTTCTTTCATAGATATTATAGTAAGCTTAATAAACAAGCATGACTAAAACAGCCTAATTATTTAATAGGTTAATAATGAGGATTAAGCTAATTCAAAACCAAATGATCAGAACATCATGTCCAGAGAAGATTAGACTCGAACTTGAATTACTTTTACAAACCTCAGTTACCAGTAATTACCACAGCTCTTTTGAACTATCATGGTAGCTTTTAGAAACCTCAGCTGACTACAAGTCAGGTGTTTCAATATAGATATATTTTTAGCAGGATATCTAATCAACTCATTATACTGAAAAACTTCCTATAATTTGTATATTAGTAATTCAGCTAAGAAGATATATATATTTACCAACCCCTCCATATAAGCAGGATATGACACAAGGTCAATTTATTAAGCAGAGTTTAACATGTTTGAATTCAGAGTTTTCCTTCTCCTAGACTGGTTACCTAGCCAAGGTTAAAGAGCCCAGTCTGCTCTACTATTTACCCATAGCTGGAGGGAGAGTAGTTGGATGCATACCTTTACCAAGAGTATTGGCACTATGTGAATTGCAAACAGCCTCATCTAAAGAGATATATAGATGAGTTTGTTATTCCAAATATTTTATTCGTATAATACTTCTTAAGGTGATTAGTCTTTGACTCATTTTTTATTTTTATTTATTATCTATTTTTTATTTCATTCATTTATTGTAACTCATTTGAGCAGCCAATCCATGATTTACCCTGTCATCTGAGGCAGTAGAATATACCAACTGCACCTCTGCAGAGGGGTAAAATCCCTCCAATGAGGCCACTTGTTGGCTGTGGGTGGCGACTCATGATGCTTAAGGACAGAATCCTGGTGGCTGAGCAGTCTAAGACATGCAACTATCCACTTTGGCCCTTACTTAGGTTGGACAGACAGTCAGAGAGGCCACCTCCGAGTAATTGGTTGGTCACATCAAGCCCTTGCACCTATACATGATTGTCCCGATCCTATTACCTTTATTGCAACCCCTAACACTTTTTATCATATACATGCTAGAAGGTGGTGGCTGAGGGTCTTAGTGTCCTGGGTATGACATTAAACTGCATCTAATAGTGACTTCCAATTCTGGAGCTCTGGGGAGTGTTCAGTATCCCTTCATCACTCTGACCTGGAGTGGTAGTACCTGTTAGGGTCCCATCGATGAGTTGAATAGAAAAAATGTGTTTAAAAAGATGAGTTAAAAAATTTTTGAATAACCATCAAGAATGAATAAAAAAATGTCTTCAGCATAAAATAACCCACAAGGGTTGACATCCAACCAACCAACCAATCCATGATAGTATGGATCAGAAATAATTAATGCAGCATTATATGACAATCAATGATAAAAACTAGGCTTTCAGTGAGATTTGAACCAATGTCTCCTTTGAATCCAGAGTTTACTTTCTCCTAGACTGGTTACCTAGCCAAGGTTAAAGAGCCCAGTCTGCCCTACTATTTACCCATAGCTGGAGAGTAATTGGATGCATACCTTTAAACATCAGAAATAATGATAAAAACTAAGCTTTCAGTGAGATTTGAACCATGTTCCCTTTATCTTGGAGAAGTTTGATAAAACACACCAGCAGCTCTAAGCAATTGAGCTACAAAGTTGTATTGTTTTGAAGAAGCCTAAAGCAAACCTTTCAAACTCATACCTTATGTTCTCGATTTCTCTTGGTACCAGATTGATTGATTGATTGATTGATTTTAATGGCATGTCAACCCGTCTAAGGTTATTTCATGCCTAAGAGGTTAGGAAATCACATTCATTGTACACTTATATTTACATTTGTTGTGTAGTTTCTTAAAAGGACTTATTTTGCACATGGTCCTAAAATGATTTTTAAACAGATCTATTTGACCCATAGATGGAACCCTAACAGGTACTACCACTCTGGGTCAGAGTGGATCTGGGAGTAATGGCAATGAAGGAGTACATACACTCCCCAGAGCTCCAGAACTGGAACCTCACCATTAGATGCAGTTTAGTGTTATACCCAGGACATCCCTGGGGAAGGGGTTTTATCCCTTTGCAGAAAATACAGTCGGCGTATTCTAAGCCCCGCCAACAAGGCTACCAGATTTGTTATTATTTTTTCATCTTTATCTTATAAACCTATTCCTACTGTGTTCTTTTGTCTTCTTTATTGAGGTCTGGTGCCGTATTAGTCTTTCTCATGTGTATATCTCTCTGTGTCCATTCTATTCTTAATAATGAACACTAGGATTCATTTTATCTTTCAATGTTTTTATTTCCCAAGACCCAACATTTCATGGAGACGGAGAACTCTGAGGCATCTGGCCCATGAAGTGCTTAAGCTCAACTTTCTAAACTTTCTCACAGACTTTTACTATCATGTGATACTCTCAACCAATGAGAACTTTACTTCCAGATCAATCAGCGATCAATCTATCAAATCTATGGTTATTTTCCATGACTCTTCTCCATAATTACACATTAACTTTTGAATTTAAATATTTTCACACTAAATTACAAAGTGAATAAGCTACCCTATCAATTAAGTAACAGTAGTATTAGTAGCAGAGTTTATTTATTTTCTTTAATTCAAATTCTAATTTTAACTGTTCCTCATTATAGATTAACAGCCTGAGATGTGACTAAAAAAAAAAAATTTTTAAAAAGCTAAAAATTAAGATAAAAGAAAATACAAATTAAAAGTAATAGACAATAAGAATAAATAAAAAGGTTCACACTTTATATGTTTATTCTATTTTTTATACATTTTTAAAGTCATAATATTTTGATATACTAACTGTCTTGTCAATTTCCCAGAAACCTTTCTTTCTCTAAGAAATTTATTCTATACTTTATCAATTGAAACACAATGCAACAGAAATAATCATACAAGAACAATAAGTGTCTATAACAAGGGTTTCATTGATAACTAAATGTCTTGTGAATCTTGGCTTATGGTTTGGATTTAATCTTAATTGTAATGCTCAGGTGTGACAGTCCATCTTTGTGATTAATTGGAAAGTTTTGTTGGGGGAAGAAGAATGTACAATTGAAAATTATGTGGGTTATTAAAAAGGCTTCTGTTCAATACTGGGAGGAGTGTGTTAAACTTTAACTTCATGGTGAGATTAATTTCATTTAATTAAACAAACTAGGAAAATAAACAGGTGGCCCTGTTTTCTGCGTAGAATAATGAAATGTACATCTATTAACCTACAAAGTTAAAATACAGAACAGTAAGAATTTAAATTAAAGAAATATAAGGAATTAAACTTGTTTCCCTTATTTTGGAAAAATGATTATGTATACACTCTTTCTATTTGCCAATTGACTATTAAAGTAAAGGATTATTCAGGCAGAGATTGTATGCAACACAATTTGTACAACTGTTCTGATATATTTTATTTACCCATTTTCTTTTGGATATTACTACAGACATGAAGAATTATATGCCAATTGTGTACTTAGAACATAGGCAATCAAATTCAAAGAAAATGATAAAAATGTTAAAGGAAAAATAATAGAACAGTCCAGTTGGACACTTGGTGCAATTAAGTTAATACAGTTCTAAGTGACAATCATCTCTAGGCTGTAGGTTCAATCCTGGCCAAGGGTGATAATAACATAGAATACTTAACATAGCTTAATACTTGCACCCAGTCATGTTTAACAAAATGAGAACAGTCTACCCTGGTGGATTGAATAAAGGGTTCGTTTTGAAGTTCTGTGAAGGTTCCTGATTATGACATGAAGGTTCCCAAGTTCGAAATGAAAGTTCCTGAGTTTGACAAGAAACACCTGAAGAAGGCTGAAGGGCACATCAGCCGAAACATTGTGTGTATAATAATAAAGACGAGGACAAGAGTCTGAAAAATCCAAATAATACAAAATAATAAAAGTTTTAATAATAATAATAATAATAATAATAATTGGTTTGGTTTCTTTGTTTAATGGTATATCAATTTTCATGGGTTATTTAATACCAAAGCCATCCTTGGAGAAGAAAAGTATTAGTACTATTTAACCCATAGCTGAGGGGATGAGAAAGTTCATACTAACATAATAGCGCGACTGGAGTTCAAACTCATTTACTACAATGTCATAGTCCAGCACATTAGCCATTACGCCACAGGTAACCCACCTAATAATAATAATAATGATGATGATGATGTCACAGTGATACCAATTGTAGTTAGAGTCCTTGGAATGGTACCCAAAAGCATGAAAAGAGACTGGTGGAACTGGAGATCAGAGGAAGAATAGAGACCATTCAGACCACAGTAGTTAAAATCAGCTAAAAAATTTAGAAGAGTCTTGGACAACAATAATAATGATAATACTGGTGTTCCTTAATCTTCTATCTGTTATCATCTTGCAACACCCTCTGGTTAAAAATGAGACTGTTCAAATCATCCAAGATGAAATGCAAAAATGTAAAGAGATTATCTGGTGTCGCTTATCCACCGAATTCTTATTTCTTACGAGTGTTGTCACCTCAGCTAAACAATGGACCATTCCATCTTTATTATAAAGAAATATAGGACATGCTACACAACAAAAATATAATAAGAAACAAAGAAAGAAAGAGCGTAGGAGAATGATAGAGAGGGGGAGTGAGATCAGCATATATTGAGCCGTATGTGTGCAAGAGAGAGAGAAATGAAATCTATACAGTCAAGGATCACATTGGTATTTTGGGAGTTGTCTAAGATGACAGATATAGAAATATGTACATGAGTCACAACCAGCTGGAATCTTGAATAAACAAATCTCAAAGTTTTTATAGTAAACTTTAACTTTGCATTCAAATGAGTATACAAGCCAAACATTCTTCTCCCTCTAATGGCAAATAACTCCTCATCCCAGAACTACAGAAAAATCATAAGATATATATATATATATATATATATATATAATATATATATATACACACACATACAGAAAACTGGGTGTCCAGGAGTTGGTTATTACTAACAACTCATTCCTGAGGGAAACGGCAATATATCACTAACTTTGGTTGTATTTGATGTTTGCTGTCTCTAAGCAATTTGAGATGAAAATGACCACACCAAATTATATTCTAAAATCTATTTATAAAAGGTGTGCATTTTTAGACATATTAAGGTGATAAGCAACATTTTTATTATTTTTATATATATATATATATATAAAAAGAGACAGACAGAAGGATGCCAATTCAATATATATATATATATATATATATATATATATATATGCGTCGAGAATATTTCCAGAATTCACTCTAATGAAGGTCGATTCTTGTATGTGTGCGAATGCGATTAATGTGATATTCGTGCCAAATGAAATAAAAGGAAATTATGCAATTTAATTATATGTAGATGTAAATTCATAATGCTATATATGAGTAGATGACTGTTGAATCCATTGGGTAACCATTGTAACAGAAGTCTATGATTATATTGATGTTTCTATTTAGGAAGGAGTAAAGGGTTCTAATTAATATTTCATAGTTATCTTGATTATATTAAAAATTTGCAAGATTAAACAAAAGGACATTCAGTGAACACAGGCTCAACATAATTATCATTCAGTTGCAAATTGGACAGAAAATTGTTTTATTCTCTATATATATTTATATATATGTGTGTGTGTGTGTGTGTAAGTATAAAAATGTAAAAAATGAAAAAAAAAAAAATATTCAGAGGATGTATTTATTTATGAACTAATGAATATTTCTGCCTATGTTAAAGGATTTCAGTTTTTATATTTATTGGATATATTAACCATCATCAGGGCAATTTTAAGATCATTGAATGCTGTTAAGAGGAGATGGGTACTGCCAAGTAATTCCATTGTTATGAGAGAAAACAAGAAGGGAAATTATTAACCATGGCACACTAGTGACATATACAAAAGCCGGAATTTAAAACCAAGAAATGTTTTTCCTATTTGGAAGATTGTCCTACACTAATCTTCTCCCTACATTTTTCTCTAATTTGTCTTATGTTGGACTATGGTGAGCTTAATAAATATCTATGTTTGGATATAATAATAATAATAATAATAATAATAATAATAACAATAATAACATGCAACAAAATGGTATATGTATAAACCATAATCTGTTCTTGTGAATGAAACATAAAATTCTCTGGGACTTTGAGATAAAGAAGGATCACCTTATTTCAGCCAGAAGACCAGACCTAGTATGATTAAGAGGAAAAAAGAGAACTTGTCAAATGGTAGATTTTGCAGTTCCAGCAGATCAAAGGGTGAAGATGAAAGAAAACGAAACGATAGACAAATACCTGGACCCTGCTAGAGAATTGAAAAAACTGTAGAATATGAGGGTGAAAATGATACCAATTGTAGTTGGTGCACTTGGAACTGTCCCCAGAAGTTTAGAAAACAGACTGGAGGAATTGGAAATCAGAGGAAGAACTGAGACCATCCAAACATCAGCATTGTTAGAATCAGCTAGAATACTCAGAAGAGTCCTGGAGACCTGAAGAGACTTGTCACAGACTCCAGTGAAAGACCATCAGCTTATGCTGGTGTGAAAACCTCACAAGGAGTGATTGTGCATGAAAGCACATAAACACACTTCTTAATGCATATATATTAATTCTTAAATTAATTTAGAAAACCATAGAAAAATTCATAATTTTATAAAAACAAGCAAAAAAAAATCATTTATAACCTAAATAATTTTTAATTGTGTAGGGGGCAGATTTTTTTTTAATTAGAATTTCTCAACAATTATTGTTCCAAAAAGAATTGAAATCTTTTCTGTAAATATTGATACAAATTGAATGAATGAGATTTTGAGAAAAATCCTTTCTAATAATTAGGAAAAAAATAAAAATAAAAAAAGACATAGCTTGATTCTCATTAAACTGAGTGATCAACTTTTACATCAATGAATTCTGTAAATTTTGCAAGCACACAACAGTACTGACCAAAAGAAATGTGAATGTAAAAATGTTCATCTAATTTTCTTAATGCTGAAATTGAATTTTAATAATTATTTTGGGAGGATTGGATTGAATAAGAATGAAAGAAAATCAAGGGAAAAAAAATAATTTTCAACTATTAAAATAGAAAATCTCAGACAATTTTTATAAAATGTAACATTTATCAACTTGACAATGCTAACATTTATTGGCAAATAGTAGTAGTAGTAGTAGTAGTAGTAGTAGTAGTATAATAATAATAATAGCAGTAGTCAGCGTCATTGTTGTTGTTATTATTGGTGATAATAATCATCTGTTATTTTTTTTTTAATTCTAAAAATTATATTTTTTATTTTGCTAATCTTTTATGGTTGTTGATAGCAACATAATTTTAGATTTTTACGGCATGTCAACCCCTGTTGCCAAAGACGTTTTTTTTTTATTTATTCTTAATGGGTATTCATTTCTTTTTTTAACTCATTTTTTTTTAAACTCATTTTTTTTCTATTTAACCCATAGATGGGACCCCTCCCCCTAACATTTACTACTACTTTGGGTCAGAGTAGACCTGGAAGTAATGGTGATGAAGGAGTACTCCAGATTCCCCAGAGTTCCAGAATTAGAACTTCACCATCAGACAGAGTTTAACATCATACCCAGGACATTAAGACATACAGCCACTGCCTTCTAATATGATAAAAAGGGTTGGAGATTGCCATAAGGGCAACAGATTTGGGACAATCATATAGGTGATAGGGCTTGATGTGGCCAGCCGATTGATCAAATCAGGACTCTCAAACCACCTGTCTATCCCAAGGCCGGAATGGAATGTTGTATATCAAAGACCACTGAGTCACCACAATCCTGTCCTCAGGCATTACAGTTCATCACTCTCGACCAACAGGTTGCCCCATTGGAGGAGTCTTACTCCTCTGCAGCCCCAGCCAACAGGGCAAAATAATACTGTGGAGACTCACACTCAATATAAATACCTATATGGTGAGATGGTAGATAGGTAACAAAATTGTTAGCACTGCAACAAAAATACACAAAAATTGATACTCATGGCTTAATGGTTAAAGAACAAATTTATCTGCAAAGAAATCTGAGATTCTATCTTTTAATGAAGTTAACCTAATCTTATTTCAGATCTGGACAAAATATTTCTTTCTAATAGCAATCAGTCAAGTATGAATTAAATCCTCAATACTCACAGGATAAATTATTTTTTCAAAAGTAATACAGATATATAATCTATATTTCTAGATATCCCTTGAACCTGTTTATATTATGTGTTTTTTGGCTGTTCAAAGCAAAATACCATTTTAAATCACCGTAAAAAATAATCTAATGGATAAAAACACATAGAAATTATATATTTAGAAAGATTATTTTCTTTCCATCCATATAAATATTTTTAAGATTGGATCAGAAATATTCGAGAAATAGTGAATTAAACCGATTAAGGTGCAAATTTGTCAATGTCCACCAATTTCAGCGAAAGTGCTGGTAATGCTAGTTAATGCAACACTGCGAAAATGGCACACCATCACAAGATTTTCATTAGAGCAATAAGGTTAAATTCTCTAAATTGGAGAATAAAGCAATTTCTAATTTGCAATTTAATAATACTGGGTCTGCATTCATGCTCACCTATATCATTATACTTTCTCAAGGGAAATAGTTATTGTCATATAATACCTAAATAATATGAATGGAATTATCTGTTTTTCCTATAAATAATGCTTGATAAAACCTCAGAAGAGAGAAACAATTAGATCTCACAGAACTTTTTAATTCAACCAAGTAATTACTAATTACTCTGTTCACCTTGTATCTTTGCTGAGTAAACATTTTTCGTTATCCTTAATATTCATTGTGTTTCTTCCAATTATTTCTCTGTTAACTCTGATACTCAAGTTACAATAGATATTAATTACTAGTTATAGAGTATTGCCCTTTATTTATGATTTAGAATAACTTCTATAAATAGGATATGACATTGATATTAACTAAAGATGTCCTTTAAATGAATAATAATCTATATATTGATACTCATATACTTTAATTTTACAACCGCTATCATCTTGCAAATGAGACTGTCCAAATCATCCAAGATGAAATGCAAAAATGTAAATCCTGATTATCTGGTGTTGCTTATCCGCTGAATTATTATTTCTTATGAGTGTTGTCACCTCAGCTAAATAATGGCCCATTCCGTTTTTATTATAAACAAAAGGGAAGAAAAAGGACATGTTACACAGAAAAATATAATAAGAAAGAAAGAAAGAGAGTAGGGGAAGATAGAGAGAGGTGTTTAGCGCA
This sequence comes from Doryteuthis pealeii, assembly GCA_023376005.1. Taxonomy (NCBI): domain Eukaryota; kingdom Metazoa; phylum Mollusca; class Cephalopoda; order Myopsida; family Loliginidae; genus Doryteuthis; species Doryteuthis pealeii. The sequence continues at coordinate 107,690,495 of CM042146.1, forward strand.
GAAGCAATAACACTAATCTGTTTCAATCAAACATAATGAAAAGAAGGAAAGAAAGAGAAAGAAAAAAAAAAGAAGGAAAGAAAGTTAAATCAAGATTTGTACATATTCAATTATTTTGCAATAGCTCTTAAGTAAACATATCAAACATTGTAATAATTAAATTATCATACTGTGGTATATCTACAAGTCCTACTAGTAATAATAATTACTTCAACGCTCAATTGATAATACATTAGTAATTGGAAGAAGAAAAACTTAAGGCAAATGGTAAATAAAGCCCAAAGTTTGAAATTGTACTTCCTCTTATATATTTTCTTTCATTAATCCGTGGAGTCATTACACGTGATAAGTTGGCATACTCATTTTGTTAGTTATGTACACCTGACAATGCAGCCACTACAATCATATAATATACTCAATACACAGAATAACATTAACAAAGTAATCAGAAGAAGAAAAGAAAAAGCCTGAGAAGACAAGCAACAAAATTGTTAGCATAACACAAAAAAAAAAAAAAAAAGGGAAATGACAGACTTAAAGGGAAAGTATACTTCATGTCAAAATTCCCAGTTAGGGTTGACACAGTAATCAGAAACCCCAGGGAACTTTTCTATAACAAATATTGATCTATTTACACAAGATTGTTTTTTTTTTATTTAGTACATGTCAAAAGGAGGCATTTCATATAACAAAAAATACAACCCTTCTGGTTGTGATCAAATAGATCTAATTCCAGAAAATCCAGAATTAGTTTTTCAGCTTTTATGGACACGTGTTTAGTATTTGGGCTTATTTTCCATGAAATGGCAAACTCATTACTAATTCACAATCAGACCACAGCAGTAAGTAATTTTACTTGTAATCTGCAAAAGTTACAAATTTTCACAGCTGATAACATATCAGAAATTTGGTTTCAGAAACTGAATTCAAATTCTGATATCCTTTTCATATCAATATCCTTAAAAAATCATAAATCTAACTCTATACCCAGTCCTATTACCAGTCATCCTAGATTCTGTGGATAGCAAGTAAATAGATAGAAAGTAAGTACAATTCTCTCCACTATATTCTAATAGATACCTTTTTTGTTAAATGACTTATTTACCATGTATCCCACATATACAGGTCAGGCACAAGGCTCTATTAATGTGGAACCACCCACGAGCCGAGACTCATGGGACAGTAGGTACAAAAAATGTGTTGATCCCGTCAGCATTCCCCCTCAAGGGGGGCACCTCAGGCGTTTTTTTTTAAATGAGGATTACTATACTAGATTTGAAAATGAGTGACTACATACCATATGCTTTTAATAAATATTTATATTCTATACACAGATTTATTTGTACTTTGTTTATAAATTTCTTTCTTTTAAGTATGTATTTACCCAACCCCTCTACACAAGCAGGGTGCAACACAAGGCCAATTTCTAAGTGGGTCTTAAAAGGTTTGAATTTAGCATTTTCCTTCTCTTAGACCATTTGCAAACCATACCACGGTTAAAGAACCCAGTCTGCCCTACTTCTTTCTTTTAAGTATCTTGAAGATAATTAGACTTAATATGTCCAAATATAGCATAAAAACTCAAGTTTTGTTGCCTACAGTTCCTTGTTATACCAGCGAACTATGCCCATATGTGCAACCTTTTGTTTGTATTAAAAATAGAAAAATATCCCAATCTTTGGTCAGCATAATAAGATAGTTTAAGTTTAATAAATTTAATAATAAATTTAATAATAAATTTAAGTTAGCCTAATATAGAAAGGAACTAATTTAATGATAAAAGTAAAAAGGTTAATTCATTAATATTTTTGGAAAATGTATTTTATGCTTGATTTTTTTTACCTCAGATAGTGAAGGCACATGGTGTAATGGTTACTGTTGTAGTAAATGAACACGGTGAAACGAGTTCAATTCCTGGACACAGCCGTTTGCATTTTACAATGCTAATACCCTGGAATAGTTGGATTCTTACCCTAGGTAAGAATCCAACTATTTTCCCTAAAGGTATGGATAAATAGTAGGGCAGATTGGGCTCTTTAACCTTGGTATGGCAACCAGTCTAAGAGAAGGAAAACTCTCAATTCAAACCAAAGGGCCTCTCTTCTCATTAGTCGAAAATTACTTTGCGATCTCCTCAATGAATCCCAAACAATACCAGTCAAAGTGAAAAGAGGTAAAAAAATTTAGAAAATAACATTTGGTCATATTTTTAAATTTATTCAACACAAGAAGCAGCTACCCAGCATTGACTGGTGTATTGATTTGTTTACTTTTGAAATTTACAAATACTGGACATTTTTCAGTAGAATTTTAATGCTATTTCTATGCATATTTTAATTTTTAAATATCTTCAAATATAAATCAAATCTTCATAATTTTTGTACAAAAAGCAAGAACTGGTGATATCTAATGTGTATATATATATACTTTGTTGTTAATTGTTTTATTTTCGTAGTTTCATGTATACATACACACCACCTGCCCTTTATATATGTATAGATGGATTCAAGCCAGACTAAAATATAAAACATAAAATCATCTTAATATAATCATTTACCTTGGTATACTTGTCTTCTTAGCAAGTTTGGCTCAGTGGTTAGAGTAGATGGCTGATGAGAAAGAGGTCTGAGATTTTATCATATGTATTGGTTAGTTAAGTGTAAAGGTCCTTCCTAAGTGGTCAGTGTTGTATTAGTAGAAGTCCAACATATCAAGTAGTAAGAGAACCAACAAGAATAACAAGTGTTAGAAATATTCAAAAAACACTTCTCTTTTTGATAACGATAAGTAATACAGTGTTGTCAGGTAAGTGGTTTCTGTTAAGAACTACTTAATGATACTTTAAAAAAATAGCGTGGTGTTCTTGAACAAGACGGAAAAGACTAAGTCAGTGACCATTCTATTTATAAATTAAACACTAAAACATTTCACTCTCTGAACTTGTTGACTTACCTGTCAACCAAGTGAAGATATTTATCGTTTATCAACCAATAAATATTGGAATGCATTGAAAAATTCCAGGTATATGAATAGAAATCTGATATTAAAAAAAGAACAATCTGGCACCATTAGAACCTGTGTTATACTAAATTATTGATTTTGCTGGATCACATATAGTTTAGGTTAGCTAAATATATCTAATAAAAAAACAAAAAAACAATCATCTTATCCTACCCATAAAATACTGTTTCTCTATACCATAAACTATTAGAAAGTTGATACTGTGTAATTCATTCAAGCTTCTGACACATACAACTGTCAATCTTCTCTTTTATCAGACCACCCATGATCTATTGAACCCCCATTATCCACTGAGTCACCCACTATTTTGGGGTTATGAAGAATCCAAGATAATTTGGTTTGGTTTCTTTGTTTAATGGTATATCAACCTTTGTGAGGTATTTAATGGCAGAGCCATTCTTGTAGAAGAACAGTAGTGGTACTATTTAACCCATAGCTGGAGAGATGAAGGGGTTCATACCTTTCCCAAGGGTATTTGTCTGAAAGTGAACATAATAGCACAACTGGAGTTCAAACTTGCTTACTTACAATGTAGCAGTCCAGTATATTATCCACTACACTTACTTGGATTCATTCCAAAATAATTTAAATATTGTATGAAAATTAAGATTTATTTTGGAGGTCAGGAATGAAATAACAGACCATTTAATTTTTCCAAAAAGTGAAGTTAGATTTTCAGATTTTGTGATAAATTACTTCATTGGTTTGGTTTGGTTTCTTTGTTTAATGGCATAACAACCTTTGAGTTATTTAATGCCAAAGTCAACCTTGTAGAAGAACAATAGTAATACTATTTAACTCATAGCTGGGTATTTCATTGGTCCTTCTACAAATAAGCAAGAACAACATTTTATATTTGTTTCTTCCGATTTGTGTTTTATTTGTAAATGATCAATTATTCATGAAACCTTTATCGGTGTCTCGCAGCAAATGATTTTTTCACTGAGAAGATTTTCTCATTTTCTTACCTATCTTAACCAAAGTATACTATTGAGAAATTCTTCAAGATTTTGCTTTTGTTATCCTATGCTCTTTTAATAAAGATTGACAGGGAAATAGATTTGAATGGAAAAATGGTAGTGTGATGTACAATTATTTGTGTTGGAAATTTTCATAAAAGTGATCAAAAAAATAGCACTAACTCAGTAACCCATGGTCAGGTTTAAACTTGTTTTATTCTGTTTCCATTCTCCTTTCAGGAGTATTGTATTGTGTACTGTTTTTGTTGTATTTAATTACAGACACACAAACAAGTAATAGTATATGTTTAATTGAATGAGTTAGTGCACTACTGAATTGAGCAACAACAACTAACTAAAAATTAAAATTTGTAAATAAAGCAATTGATATCTATAGCACTCTGGAATATTCCATACTTGCATCTGGGTGATCTCATTCCTTGAGTTCTTATTGGCTGCTGGTCTCAGTGTGGATATGGTGCTAGATAAATATCCAACATTCTGTATAATGCTCACAGGAATGCAGGGCTTGTATTGAGTTACAGCTTACTGGCTGCCTTGTCTGCAAACTCAATGTTAGTTGAAATCCCACTCTGATGGTGAGTATTGTACTGCTTCTACAATATCATGGGAGATAACTTCTACAGTATATATAGATGACTATGACATGATATTGTCATTTTGCACAATGAGAATTAATTTCTTTCATTCACTGAAGCTTGATTAAGGCAAAATGATTCTAATAGACCCAGAAAAACATAGAAATATGATGGTTATATCTGAGTAGGGCTGGCTTAGCTCAGTTGGTAGAGTGTCAGCCAAAGCACCACAAGATTCCAGGTTCGATACCAGCCCTCGCGAACTCAGGGTATGAGTAGCACAGGGATCTGTGCTGTAAAGTAAGGAGCTGATGGTAGGTGTGGAGCTCCACCTCAGATGCAAAAAACAATCTCCTTGGTCTAGTGCTAGTGAAAAGGGGATAGACTCCTTTGCTGTCTGGCTGATACCGACTTTAGGCCACCCCAACAACATTACATTTTTTTTTTTTACTTGTACCCATAATGATTACTAATACCAACAAAATAGTAGCAGTAAAATGAGAACATTTGATATTGTGTTAAATGTCCAAGTTAAAGATTAAGGACCTTACTCCCTCAACAATGCTAGATTTCAACACAAGGTCAGTTTAATAAAAGGACCCTCCTAGGAAGTAACCTTCAAGAATTGGTAGCAGCAAAAATTGTCCAGAAAATGTAACCCATTAATTCTGTGGACAAAAGACATGAAAATATTTTACACTTTACAGCAAATATGACTTTTTTGAAAAAAAATATCAGAATAAATAAGACGTCGTTATGCTTGTTCTGTCTTAACAATTCCATTTTTAATAGTATCACTTTTATAAAATATATATTGGTAGCTTGGACTTGGATATCTTTAACTGTTTGAAACACACACACACACACACACACACACAAAAAAAAAAATTATAATATTTTCAGCAATGTGGCTTCTCAAAAATAAAAGTTTTGATGACATGTTCAAAGGAAATATTAGTAAAAGATATGAAATTAATACATATAAATTAGTCATGTGATTTAAGTAAATGTCATGAGTATATGACTTTGACCATGGAATATATATTGTGACTGTAGAATCAACATATCATACTCACCTTCACAGGAAGGCTGTAACTAGCGTACAACTACCAGAACATAGCCATGTCTTGGCTATTTAGTACATGGTCTGTATTCAGTTACAACCTGTCACTTTTTTTTTGTCTGGTAATTGGATGCAATATAGCTGAATACTGATCACCTAATATGAAATTCTACAGTGACTAGTAATCATCCAAAGAACATTTCTACTCAGATACTTCTCTCTTTGCCCAATCTATAATAAGACATTCTGGACACTACTGGAGAAAGAAGGACAAACTCATAAGTAACATTCTCCTGTGGACACTTACACATAGGCACACCATTAGAGGTCAACCAGCAAAAGCCTACATCAATCAGCTCTGTGCAGATTCTGGATGCTGTGTGGAGGACTTGCCAAGGGCAAAGTCCAATAGGGACAGATAGCAAGAGAGTCATTGGAATCAGTATTGTCAACAGGACCTGATGATAATATATTTAAAAGTGACAATGTGTTTGTCTAGAAATTCCATATCTTTCCAAAGGAATTAGCATAAAAAATTATTCACTTCTTCAATCTATTTCTTTTTTTATGGCAGATCAAAGTTCAAATAATATCAATAGAATAATTTTCTAAAGGTTTAGCCATAAAAATCCATCAGTAAAAGAATTAATACAGGCTTCCACAAAGTCTGTGTGTACTTTAAAATTCTTTAACGTGCACACGGACTTTATGGACATTCTTTATATCTAATTTGTTTTACTTGTGAAATGGGTATTTATGGTCAGAATGGCAAAAGGAATGTTAAGATGGATTATACTAGAAACTTTTGATTAGTAAATTATTCATTAAACAAATATGTATTAAATAAAATTATGTAGCAACAATGCTTTTAAAGCTTTATGAGGCTTTCTAGCCTAAATTATTTGATATTCCTTAAGACAAATTAATCTTATTTTATGAAGTAATAAAAAAATTATTGTATTATTTCAATTATAAAACTATAATTATATCATCAATATATTAAACATGATATTATTATCAAAATTTAATAACATGAATGATGGATATTTTGTGACCAGCATTCTTAGCCCTGTTGGCTGGGGCTTTAGTATACACCAATTGCACCTCTACAGAGGGGTAAGCCCCCATCCCAGTGGGGTCACCTGTTGGCCATGGGTGGTGATCCGTGATGCTAAAGGATGAAACACTGGTAACTGAGCAGTATATGACATGCAACATTCCACTTTGGCCCTTACTTAAGCTAGACAGGTGGTCTGAGAGACCCCCTTCAATCAATCTACTGGTCACGTCAATCCCTAGCATCTAGATGATTGTCCTAACCCTATTGCCCTTATGGCAAGCCCCAACCCTTTTTATATGCTAGAAAGCAGTGGTTGAGGGTCTTATTGTCCTGTGTATGATGTTAAACTATCAATTCTGGAGCTATGAGGAATGGGGTGTAGTCCTTCATCACCATTACCCCCAGGTCCACTCTGACCCGGAGTGGTAGTACCTGTTAGGGTGGTCCCATCTATGGGTTAAATAGAAAAACATTTATTTATAAAAAATATGAGTTTTTTAAAAAATTGAGTACCCATCAAAAATGAATAAAACAAAAACATCTTCAGCATGAAATAACCCAATAAGGGTTGACATGCCGTAAAAGCCAACCAACAACCAGTATTCTTACAGGAATTGAAATTATGTATCTACAATATGTAAAATATTAGTAATCTAACAAGAACCAATCAGTTAGAATTTCATTTTATAACTCAATAACAATTACAATCATGATCACCAAATTTTTGGAACTTACTAATGGAACCCCACAGCATGTTTTTAATTCAAAAATTTTAACAGTTTTTAATAAAGGTTTCAATTTACAGTAAGTATCATGCTAAACTGGACCCATTTTTTGTGTCTATCATATTTATCAAACTAAATTGCTTAACCATATAAAGAAGATATCTAACTGTATATTTCCTAGCCAGAAACCAAAGTCAAGACTTCAGAAAATTGTGTTGTTATATTTACATTTGTTGTATGAAAAATAGCCAGCAGTTAACCTCTTAAGAAAATGTATTAACTTGTAAGTTCTTAGAGAAATATAAATGTGTGTTACTGCCACAGGGCAGGTATTCAGCTATTATTATTAATGTACTATTGAACAAGAGGAATAATAATGATAAAGAAATACAGCATCGTCGTAATGTTTATCAGTTCTTGCTATTTATATAATGAGTAAGCATCCCTCCAGAAAAACACTTGTGGGCAATAAATTAATTAAAGGTAGGATGTTAGTAAGTGCTATGTCCCTAACTACATAGATGTTTATTTCTGTTGACCAGAGTACAAAGGAAGGAGTATAAATGCTTAAAAGGAAGTACATTCAGGCAAAAAAAGAGAGAAAGAGAGACAGACAGACACGCAAGCACACACATTTTCTGAATCAGCACTTAGAAATCTTTCTTCCTCCTCCAGAGCACAGGTCTGGACAAGTTTGTATGGAAGACAGGCACTAGCTTATGCAGCAAATTTCCATGGGAAAAGTGAAAGCTTTCCACCTGTGTCATTGTGAGGGTTGAAGACAACATCAGACTGCCTTAAAGATTCCATCTCTGAAGTTTATTTCCAAAGCATTGCCAAGGAATAGGTATGACCACAAAGCAGTAGAGATTTTGAATTCAAGGCTATCTTTCTCCTAAACTGGTTGCTGACTAAAGGTAGAGAGCCTAGTCTACCCTGTTATTTAGCCTATAACTGAGAAGTGGAGAAGAGATAGATTTCCTAAGAGTATTAGTGCAAAGTGAATACAAATATTCTCAGATGAAATTCAAACTCTCTTGGTTGATTCCATTTTTCATATTGTTAACTGTTAGACAACTTAAAAGAAGAAAGGAAGAAAAAAGGGAAAAAAAAAGAAAGAAAAAAGGGGAAAAAAAGGAAAAAGAAAGAAAAAAGAAGAAAAAAGGAAAAAGAAAGAAAAATAGAAAGAAAAAGCAAAATGAAAGAAAAGGGAAGGAAAAAAGGAAGGAAAAAAGAAAGAAAATAGAAAGAAAAAGAAAAATGAAAGAAAAAGAAGGAAAAAAGGAAGGAAAAAAAGAAAGAAAAAAAAAAAAAAAGGAAAAAAAGGAAAAAAAGAAAGAAAAAGGAAAAAAAGAAAGAAAAGAAGGAAAGAAGGAAAATAGAAGGAAAGAAAAGAAGGAAAATAGAAGGAAAAGCAGGAAAAAAAGAAAATAGAAGACAAAAGAAAAAGAAGGAAATTACAAGGAAAACAGAAAAAAAAGAGCAAAAAGAAAATAGAACAAAAAAGAAAAACTAAATGAAAACTAAATAAAGAAATAAAGTGAAAAGAGATAAGAAAACTAAAGCAAAGAACAAGAAGGAAATAAAAAAAAATGAAAATGAAGAAAAAATAAGAATAATAAGCAAAGAGATATGAAAAGAAAAAACCCAAATTAAATTTATAGAATTTGACCTTGAAGAAGATATTCTTTTAGAAGAACCATAAAAACAATGCAAAATTGAGGCATAATTCAATCTTTCCAACCTCCCCCCCCCCCAAGCAATAATAGCTGAGGGTGGTGATTCCCTTTGAGCTGAATTATTCATTCCTAGTTTTTCTTTTTTTCTTATCTTTGGCACACTATTATCTACATCAGTTTATCCATTATTATATCACAAACTTCTGATTCATACTCTTTGCAAAAAGAAAGGCTGATAATTGCTATCTTATACAAAAACATTTTTATTGCTATTTTCTATTTAATCATTTAAGAAGTCATAGAAATCTTAAAATCTGTGTAGTTTGCAATCTTGTGGGAAATCACTTCCTGTGATCATCATTTCATTCATATTCAAGAGAAGATGTCTAAATAAAAAAAATATCTTTTATTTAAGACCCCCTTCTTTTGCTTCACTTGAACATTTGTTGCAAAGACTTTTTTTTTCTTTCTTGTCCATATAATGAATCATCATTAACATCAAGTTGCACTGACAGCACAGATTCCATGACTCTTTCTTGCCAACCATCCCTATCAGTCATCACCCCTGGAAGGTTTTCTGCACAGCATCCAGAATCCACACAGAGTTGACTGATGTAGATTTTGCTGATTGACCTACACTGGTGTGTCCATCAGTAGTGCACAAGGAGAATGTCACTTACGAGTTTGTCCTTGCTTGTCCAATATGTCTTGTTTGTTTTGCCTATGATAGTTTGTGTGATAATCCAGGTTGAAAGCACAGTAAGGGTAACCTAAAGTCAAATGTTTTTACTGCCTTGTCAGCTGGGGCTGTAGAATACAAAGACTGCACCTCTGTAGAGGGGTGGAATCTCTCCAATGGGGTCACCTGTTGGCCATGGGTGATGACCCATGATGCTTAAAGTGGCTGAGCAGTTCATAACATGCAACACTCCACTTTGGCCTTTACTTAGGCTAGAAAGCGGTCAGAGAGGGACCCCCCCTCCGATCAATCGGCTGGTTATATCAAGCCCTAACACCTATTTGATTGTCCCAAACCCTATTATCCTTACAGCAACCCAATCCTTTTTATCATATATGTGATAGAAGGCAGTGGTTAAGGGTCTTTACTTTCCTGGGTATGATGATAAACTTCATCTAGTGGTGAAGTTCGAATTTTGGAATACCCCTTTATTGCCATTACTCCCAGGTTCACTCTGACTCTGAGTAGTAGCACCAGTTAAGGTCCCATCTATGAGTTAAATAGATTTAAAAAATGAGTAATAAAAATGTGTTGTTTTTTTTTTTTTTTAAAAATGAGTTTGAAAAAAAAATTGAATACTCAACAAGAATGAATTAAATAATGTTTTTGGCACAAAATAACCCAACAAGGTTTGACAAGCCATAAAATCCAACCAACCAACCAAACGTTTTTAGACCTTATTTTCTGATGCAGGTTTGGCTTCTGGTTACCCTTACCATGTTTTTGATAAAGTTAATAAATAACATTAAGAAGTTAACATTTTATGGCACTACTACTTGTACTGCAAATAAGTAAGAATCTTATTTTTTTTAATGACTAAAAGCAAAAGTTTCTGGGATGAAATAGAAGGAAGGTTCTAGATTGATGTAAATGCCATTTTAATTATTCTTAATTGAAATAAAACCAAATGCTCCATTATTCTGAATGTTCATACTAGCATTTTAAGATTGTTTTGCTTAATTTGTTAAATTGAAAATTGAACTAGTAGGATCAGGAGAGCAATCAGTTCAGGTTAATCCCAGAAATATAGGAGAAGTCACATTTAATTAACAAAGATAGAATTTATGGCCAACAAAGAAACAAAGATCCATACTGAAAAAAAAAGAAAAAAAAAAAAGAATGAAAAAATGAATAAAGTCAAAATTAATTTTTAGCTAATTTATTAAAATCATGCTTCATTAACCCAATACCCATCAGAATTATTCAAGAAGTATTTATAACTTTTCTTAAATAATTAGCAATGAGGCCTTCCAAAAATAATGGGTACAGAATTTAAGATTGGTGTGAATATTCATAAATTGTTTGACTGTGTCTGCAGCATCTTCTTAACTGTCTCTGACTGTATCATCTGATTCTTCCAATCTATTCACCCCAGAACTTACTCTATTCAAATAAAGTCCTATTATTATTGTGATCTGGGTCCTTCTGCTCAATTATAATGAACTAAACATCAGTTTTTGTACTTTGCTTGGGTGTGGTATGCGTAGATCGCAGTAGTGGTAGAGCCTCTGTGAGTAACTTAAAGTAGGCAAAAGTAAAGCATTCCTAACTCATTCTAATCATTTCAAATAGATCTATTTCACCCACAGATAGGACCTTAAGAATATATCACTCTGGGTCAGAGTGGAGCTGGAAGTAGTGGCAATAAAAAGATACTATCCAAAGCTCCAGAACAGGAGCCTCACCACCAGATGTAGTTTAGTATCATACCTATATTCTAAGAATGGTCTTACCAGGACAATTGCTACACTAACTTACATCTAAATGCTCTATCTATGATATTGAGCACTGTGTATTTATAAATATAGCACATATATTATCAATATCAATATATATATGTGTGTGTGTGTGTGTGTGTGTGTGTAGAAAAATAAAATATTTTAAAAAAGATGAATTTATTCTTGATGTTGAAATGATGGATGTTTAAAAAAAAAAAAAAAAAAGCATCCATCACTGTTCAAACAACAATTTCCTTTTTCATTCCTATTGTATTGTCCTGATGAAGGTTTAATATAAACCGAAACGTTTAAATGTCAACTTCAGCATCAAGAATAAATTCATCTTTTTTGGAATACTTTGTTTTTCTAGTTTCTACATATTGTCAGACTTATATCCATATTTCACTCTTATACATACACACACACACTATATATATATATATATATATATATATATATAGTTAAATAATCATATATTTTATAAACAGTTTTATTTTTCAGTTATTCTATATATATATATATATACACACATAATAATAACAAATTGCATAAGTAAGTGTTAAATATTTGTATATATACACACACACACACACACATAAATACATACATACATTAACCTATCATAGTGCAATGATTAGCAAGCTAGTCTCACAGATACATTACTAATGAATTGCATGTTCAATCCTTGCTGGATGACCCATACTTGCAACCTTGTGTCACATCCTACTCATGGCAAACAGATTGGGTAAATACCTACATACATTGACCTAAACTTTTGCACTATATATATATATATATATATATATATATACATATACACACACACACACCCAATAGTATCAACTTATGCATTATATACATATACACACACACACGTAAATCCACAATTGCATCAAATTATATATGTAGTACATAACTTTATGGTAATGTATACAAAGGAATTTTTTTTATCATTTTTTTTTTCACAGCAACAATCGGTGTTACTGCTACTACTAGTATTTTCAATAATCTAACTCTTTTAAGAGGCTATTGGCAAATGTTAATGTAACAGTTCTGCTTGTACTCTGTATTAGTAGTCTCTAACATATACACATACCCACAAACATGATCATTGTATATTTGCTAGAGGCAGTATGGTGGGTGGTGTTATTATTTGAGCGAAGGTGATTTCAAGTTCAAAGTTTGATTCCACTATAAAAATCATTAATCTGTTTTGTTTCACACACTGATTTTGTCTAAGCCTTCAGCTTACGACATGGGTTTTTTTCTTTGTTGGGTTTTTTTCATTCTTCTTTAGAGACCACCAACCTGAATTGGAAAATACAAAATTGATTTCTACCTATCAGGTATTAAAAATCTACTTATATATAAAAACACAATGTTTTATATAGATTGGTCAAACACTACAGAATAATGAGACATTGTGTTATGGTATCACAAAATATTTACTCAACAGTGAAAATGACTTGTACTTGGATATACCACAGTATGATAATTTAATTACAATATCTGATATGTTTACTTAAGAGCTATTGATAAATAGTTCAATATGTAAGAAGTATAATAATCTTGATTTAACTCTGTCCGACTCTTTTTTTCTTTCTTTCTTTTCATTGTGTTCGATTAAAACAGATTAGCGTTATTGCTTCCGCACACATACATACCCACTCTCTATCTTTCTTTCTTATTATATTTTTATGTAGCAGGTCTTTTCTTCCCTTTCTTTTTTTTTATAATAAAAACAGAATGGTCCATTATTTAGCTGAGATGACGACACTCATTTAGGCAGTCTTATTTTTAACCAGAGAGTGTTGCTAGATGATATTTCATAGGAACACCAGTATTAGACCAAGTTACTTATACATTGCAGAAAGATTCATTTTCAGTTTAAAAACTGACAAAATTTGGAGCAAAGATTAATATTATTCTTTAGAATCCTGAATCCCCAATACCTGTGGATCTCCCACCTCATGCTGGGCTCCTGGCTAAAAAATATCTGAAAATGTAAAATGTTGTAATCTGTCATCTAACAGCCTGTAATGCTGTTAAATAAAATATTACAACATTACAGCAATACATAGGGTGGTCAGAAAGTCTTGTCACCTCTACATATTGTTTTAACTTCCATTATTTATCTTTTTTAATAACATAATATATAAATTATTTAATTATTGTACCTCTAAAAAAATCTTTAAAAATTAAAGTATTTTCTAGAATTCCGGGTTTTATAATTCATTACTTTACCTCTTAATGAAATATGTAGAGTGTAACAAGATTTTCAGAGCATCCTGTACTTTAAGGTAACAGCACAAATACTGAAAGTGAGCAGTAATAATTAAGCTCTGAAAATGTGTTTGAATTCATGGGGAATCATCTGAAGATGACTTATTTTAAGGTAATTACAATGATAAATAAAAAACACATAAAACAGAGCCCTAGGTAACAGTGGCCTGAACATTGTGTTTATACAGAATAAAGATGAGAACAACAGTCCAAAATATCATAATTATTCATGAAAGTGTATTAGTATGTTAGAATAATTTTAAAAATTAATAATTACATTATTATATATATATATATATATATATATATATATATATATATATATATATATTGAGTTGCAAGAGGAAAAGATACTAAATTTAGATCCTAGATGGAATGTCAGGAAGCTAATCTTCGATCCAAGGTAGAAGTGTCCAGGAAGAGCTACTGATCCTAGGTAGAAGTGCCAGTCTCCATGTAAATAATCAGATCATTTTCACAGGAACTATGCTAGTATATATATATATATATATATATATATATATATATTATGAGGCATCCATTACATGTGTGTGAATATACACCCAACTCAGATTTTATATGATTCTTGTTAAACTTATTAATTATGTTCTAAATTGTTTTGGAAGAGTTTGTGACAGTTTGTTCAGTAAGTTTTGCCAATGTTGGGGCATCCATCACATATGAGTGACACTCACCTCAGATTTTATATGATTCTTGTTAATCTTATTATGAATTATGTTCTTAATTGTTTTGGAAAGTTTTTGACAGTTCGTTCAGTAAGTTTTGTCAATGTATTGGTTGGGGCATCCATCATATTTGAGTGACACTCGCCTCAGATTTCTTATTTATTAATGATGTCTCTATGAAAAATCTGAGTTAGATTTGCCTCAAAACAGTGTGTTTAAAATCCTACAATGCGTCTTATAAATCAATAAGAAATAAAGGTTTACATAATATATGCTGTGGTTAATTTGCATACTGGTTTTAACAAAACTGGGTTTAATAAATAATTACTTACTTGTTATTCTTAATTTACAGCATAAAGTAACAGATAAAAAAAAGAGATGTAAACAGAAAAATCAGAAATATTCAGGATGAATAAATTATTAAAATTTCTAATTTTAAATTACTTATGTCAAAGAAGAACTGAAATTTAGAAGTGAATAATCCTAAGGACTTAACTGAGAAGTGTTCACTCGAGTTGTATCTGTTTACAACAATAAGTCCATATAAAAAGTGGATAAGGATCAGTTATAAGCAGACATAAAAGATTTGACTGAGTCAAAAATGAGACCAACGACTTGATATATGATTCTGCATCCTTAGATGATGGAAACACCCATTGTAAACTTTTATAACTAAACACAGTTAAGAAGATAATAAAGGGTTACATAAGGCATCTCTCTGAATAGACTCTAAGGTGCTGGTACTCAAAATACCAAACTTAAGAAAAGTAAGAATATCTTTTGACATATATAATCTTATATAATAGTAATAACAAGAAGTGTTTAGATTTACAAATGTTATAAACATGGCTGTATAAGTGATGATGTGTAGATTTTGGTTGGTTGGTTAGATTTTATGGTATATCAACCCTCTTTTGATTATTTTATGCCAAAGACATTTTGTTTTATTCATTCTTGGTGGGTATTCAAAATTTTTTTTAAATCGATTTTTATTAACACATTATTTTGAACTTATTTTTTTCTGTTACTTGTTTTGTGCTTAACACTGGGGAACACAAGGATTATAGGATTCAAGATACATGGACCAATGGACAAGCATTATAAGATTCTACAACACGAATCAAAGTTAATGCCACAAGGGATCTCCACTGTAAAGTGCTCTCACCTGCAGCCTAAAAATGGCCACAAGAATCTTAACAATGTCAGTACTACTGTATGACTGCACCACTTGGAATCTAACAAAGTGCTTAGAGAAAAAGCTAGATGGAAGCTACACAAATCTTAAACAAATCTTGGAAGCAGCACCTCACAAGAAACCAGCTGTACAGCCACTAAGTAAGATAAACAAGACATGCTGGATGCTGCTGGAGAAGCAAGGACAAACTCATAAATGATGTTCTCCTGTGGAGACCTACACATGGATACACCAGTGTAGGTCAACCAACAAAAATTATATCAATCAACCCTGCACAGATTCTAGATGCCATGAGGAAGACCTGCCAGGAGCGATGACCAATAGAGCCGGGTGCAGAGAGAGAGATGAGAATACATACTGTCAACATAACAATATCTTAATTAAGGTAAATCTTGCAATAAAAAAATAAATGAACTATACAGGAATTTTTTTTTGTTTTTTGTACTTTTGAGGATTCAAGTTAACCTTGGAGCTTAAGCAAGAACTGGTAATACTAATAAGCCATATAAATCTCCTATCTTGGCACAGATTTTAAGAGGCTGTTTTCAAGAAATTCCACTAAACACATAATTGGTCTGATAGCTCCATCTTATTAGGAAACAGATTGGCCAAGTAAGCTGCTTGAATTATCTCCGTCTCATTTTCTAAGATAAGGAATCATCATTTCTATAGACTGATTTAGTCAAACAGTGTTCCTAATCATGATTTCTATAGTCATAATATTTAAGCCATTATACTCTCCAGCCATCTTCAGGTGTCTCATCTATTTAATAACATACCCAGAATCCCAAATTGAACCCTTTATTAAATTCACAGAGGTAGATTCTCCTCATTCTTCTGCTCATACAAGGGGATATCTCCTATTAGTTATCTATATTGAATATGTCTGATCCTATCAAGGATGATTATGGGGTTAATATAGTTTTGATTCAGCTGCCTGTGCAAGTAAGGTAGTTACTGGAGAGTGGTTTATACAAATGCTCACTCACCCAATCTTTGTAAATACTATAGCAAGCCAGTGATGAGACATTCTGTTAGATAACAAGGGAATAAGCAAGTGGATTTATGTTTTTCCCAAGAGCATTAATTCAAAATAAGCATAAACAGCCTTTGTCAGAATTCAATGTCTTTGAGGTTAATTTCTATAGCAATAAGCAATACCAAATTGCATCCCAATATATATGAGTATATATTAGGGTGTATTAAAAGTGTTTACACCATAACAAGTAACTATTAGCTAAATTCTTAATTAAAATTTTCATTGTATAAAGTTGAACCTATGTGATTAATATGGACAAGGCTGTTTGCATTTCACATAGCACTAATAACCTTGGGAAAGGTATGAATCTAACTATTCTTCCTCCAGCTATGGGTAAATAGTAGGACAGACTGTGCTCTTAAACTTTGGTTAGGCAAGCAGTCTAAGAGAAAGAAAACTCTGAATTCAAACCTACTAAATTCCACTTAAGAAATTGACCTTGTGTAACATTCTGCTTGTACAGAGGGGTTGGTGTGTATATATATATATATATATATATATATATATATATATATATATATATATTACCACTGAATGAAAAAGAGATTATGTTGCAAAATAAACATGTTGCGTAAAGTAAATGTTTTTTTCATCATTAGGATTTTTTAAATATTGCAAAAAAGCCTCCCATCTTAAAAATAAATTTCCTTTTGAAAATGGTAATACTTTTTATGTTTAAGTTTTATCTTGTATAAAGTATATAAAAAAATCAATTTTTAACCTTTTGACCCCAAAGCCCAATATTTCAGGCTGAGTACTATTCTACTATATTCTGTAAGCCTAATATTTTGGATTCAAGGAGATCATGTCAGATTCTAACAATAAAAGGCTTTTAATATAGAGACCATTCACTGTTTTTCTTTTCATGGTTCATCAGTGCAGCTAAACAGACAGGTTGCTTCAGCCTGGGATTGAAACTCAACCAATTTGTCGTCAGAGTTGTTACCTCCATGTCATCTACATGACCTGCTTTGAGAAAGAGAGTTTAATGATATAAACAAATAAGGGCGCTATATATATATATATATATATATATATATATATATATGCTTAAAACATTATTACGAAATTGAATAATACTGTTGTTGGGTCAGTAAAATGGTAATTCCTATGTGAGGGAGTGGCTTTCTGTGATTGGATATACCAATCACGTGATGAACCCAGAAATTTTGGTGCAAAATACCAAAGTTCCGGCAGAAACCCCGGACCAGATCTGACGAGGCAGCGACTTGAAATCCTCTCCAAGAAATTACCCTAAGATAGCAGATATCTTCTCCAGCATGCCAGTAAGTCACTCAAACTCAACTTTATACACAGGAAGGACTTTAGATTGTTACTCATTGATTTATTTGTCTTTAATAAATTGTTAGAATTAAACTAAGTTTTAATTCATTTATTTGTTGCTGTTAGCCTTAGAATTAAATGCTATACTAACGCAATACTGTCAAGATATGGCTATACTTAGCATACTCTCTCTCTCTTTTTTATATATATATATATATATATATATATATATATATATACATGTTACAATATTTTACCAACTTGTTTATTTTCTACTTCCTTCTATTTTACTGATGTCCCATTTAGTTTTTATTTGACCTGCAGAGAACATAGAGTCAACTTCCTGTAAAGTTTAGTTGACCTCTGAACTGATAATCCATAACCTAAACTTAAAAAAGTATGACATTAAAATTGTTAGTTTTAGCAAAAGATCACAATGTTTCTTTCATTTTGTTTTTATCCAAACATCCTGTACAACTTGGGTTCCATAGCCACAACCACAATGTCTACAATGAGCAGAGAGGTGGCTGTGATGGTTGTGGTTGTGGTGGTGGTGTCAGTAGTAGTAAACCAGAAACTATCTTAGAGAAGAAAAAAATATTATTATCTCGGTCTTTCAAATCTAAATGAATTCAGGCTATAAATCCAATCCTTGTGAACCAAGAGGAGAAATTAAAAAACAGGATAAATAGCTGGACCTTGCCAGAGAACTGAATAAAAATGTGGGTAATAGTCATTGGAAAACTGAAAAAAGAATTAAAACCATTCAGATGACAGCATTGAAAAAAAAAAAAAAAAAAACAGGCATTGATGAAACCTGCTGTCACTTATTTTGAGTGAAAGTCACCAACTATTATTTATTATTATGAAATATGATTAAATATTATAAATATAAATATAATATATTATATATATATATATATATATTATATATATATATAAATATTAAATATAAAATATAATATAAATATAAAATAGATATATAATATAATTATATAATAATAATAATAATAATAATAATTATTATTAT
Organism: Doryteuthis pealeii; assembly: GCA_023376005.1. NCBI lineage: Eukaryota > Metazoa > Mollusca > Cephalopoda > Myopsida > Loliginidae > Doryteuthis > Doryteuthis pealeii. The sequence continues at coordinate 107,709,575 of CM042146.1, forward strand.
TATTATTATTATTTTTTTTAAGCCAATGAGTACAAATAGGGAAAAATAAACCAGCTTATGTATATGGATGATATAAAGATTTTTGCAAAAATGAAAAAGGACTGGAAACTTTTGACAAACCATAAGAATATACAGCCAAGATAGAGGAATGGAATTATGAATTGAAAAAGGTGCCATGCTAGTGATGAAAAGGGGGAAAGAGAAACAATGGATGGAATACAACTACCAAATCAGAATAATGTAAGAAAACTTGGAGAGAAGGAAAATTAAAAATACTTAGGAATTTTAGAAGAGGACACCATCAAACAGAGATGAAAGAAAAAGTTAAAAAAAAGAATACCTTAGAAGAACAAGAAAACTCCTAGAAACAAAACTCCGCAGCAGAAATCTCATCAAGGGAATAAATACCTCGTCTTTTCCCATTATAAGATACTCTGGACCATTCTTAAAATGGACAAAAGAGGAACTCAGGCAAATTGACCAAAAGTCAAGAAAATTAATGACTATGCACAAGGCATTACACCTGAAATGATAGAGAGAGGCTATATGTATCAAGAAATGAAGGTGGAAATCAAGACCATCCAAACCACAGCATTAAGATTGGCTAGAATACTCAGAAGAGTCCTGGAGACCTGATGAGAATTACTGTCATTCAGACTCCAGTGAAAGATGACCAGCTAAAATTGGTGTGAAAAACTTGCAAGGAGTGATATAATGATAAATCAATCATCTATCATATTCATCATTTCTATTACTCCAATAAAGTCTTTTCTGCTCATCAAAATAATAGATAATTGGATAATAAAAAAAAGTCTATTCCATTTATTAAGTAAATTTTTATTTTCATTTCCAATATTAACCTTTATTAAACAACATATTTTTGTTCCACTATCTTCTGTCATCTTTCAGCAAAGTTTTTAATCTGATTCCTCCATGAGATTTTATCTTTCTCAGTAAAGAACTACTCTAGGAACCTTTTGCAGTCTTCCAAGAAATTGAAATAATACAAGTTTGTTAGCTCCAAAATAAATGGTAATAGAAAAGTACAATATTTTGTGAATCTTATTATAATGGTGATTCTGTAACCGAAACTATGTCACTGCTTATGTCACAATGCACTCAGGAATTGCATGAGTTTATGAATGTTTTGTGTTTGTTATTAAAAACTATCGCCAGCACAAGAGATATCCAAAAAAACTCCAGAGTAATTTCCAGTCTCGAAGGAACAGTGATGATGCCATCCAGCAATGGACCCAGACAAACCCAATTATATCCAGCCAAGAGAATAGTTGAACAGTAAGAAGATAAGTACAGAATTATTACTATGACAATCAACTGCTTTTAATCGAGCCTGCTATGCAACACACAGATCAGATTATCCAAGCTCATGCACTGACTTGGTGAGGACCGGTATCGAACCCAGAATCTTCTAATTCTTAGGTGAATGTGCTACCGACCGAGCAAACTGGCCCTTTAAATAAATAAAAAAATCATTATATGCCAAAAATATTACTTATGTTCTTTATTTAGCATTATAATCAATAGACTAAAATATGCCAATTCAAAACAAAAATGTAAATGCAGACTGGATTCTGACAGCTGTCATATCAATCAAAAGCAATCTTCTTTTTTTTTTTTTTTTTTAATGAAGTTAAAAAGCGAAGTACTTCTTATGCTACCTAATCATAGAAAAACAACTTTAGGGCCCAATCCATAATAACAAATAACTGGTGAGACCTGTGGATCAATCCAAGATTAGCAATAGCTCTTAAGAAAACATATCAAACGTCGTAATAATTAAATTATCATATCGTGGTATATCTACAGGTCCTGCTAGTTATTACTAATCCTCATCATTTTTCTTGTTTCCAAAGGAGGAAGAAGAAAAGAAAAAAAAAAAATGGAAAAGATTGCATTAAACTTTTTATTTATTTATTTTCTATTTGAGTGCTGATTTCTATCTAGAAGCCAAATATATATATATATATATATATTTTTTTTTTGGGATTAGATAAGTACAGTAAAGTTTTGGAAGATAATATAGTAAATTCTTATTATGCTGCTAAGGTAATAAAAACAAATAGAATGATCATTTGATGCTGAATAAAGTAATTTTGATAAAAAAAAGGACTTGAGTTGCTTACAGTACTTGCTGTTGTTTAACTAAGTATTGAACAGGTTCATAACTGCTTAACTTTGTTGCACATATTTGTCCATACAAGACCTTCATTTCATCCTGTCTTTTTCCCCTGTTAGAAGTAGTTTTGTGTCCTCTCTTATTATGTCATTCCATTACTTTGATGGTCATCCTTTAGGTCTTCTATTGGTTAGGGTTACATATATACAAACATAATGGGAATTTTATAAATAGAAGTAGTATTTTTTTTTGCTGACAGAGTAAAAGTGAAGTTGGCAGTGTAGCCTATTGTCAGTATCAGCCGGACTGCGAGGGAATCTATCTCCTTTTTGCTAGCACTACACCAGGGAGATTGTTTTTGGTGAGTTGGAGCACCACACCTATCATTAGATCCCCACTTTACTGCACAGATCAGATTACCCAATCTGTGCTACTCATACGCTGAGTTGGCAGAGACTGGTATTGAACCAGGAACTTTGTGATTCCTAGGTGTATATACCTACCAACTGAGCTAAACCAGACCCAAAATCAAACATTTAATAAAGCACCACAAATCCTGGATAGACCAGAAGATAAATGACATTCTATCTATTATTCCAGCTTTTATGTACAATAAGCCACAGACACTAAGATCTTATTCATTCAATCAGAAATTAAACATCACCTATAGAAGTCTCTAAAAAAAAAAAAAAAAAAAAGAAAAAAAAAAAAAGAAAAAAAAAATTTTAAAAAAAGAGAATGAAAAATCTAAACACATGTAGGCACTTGTTTTATAATTTATTTGTCATGATTTATTAGTATTTGTCAAATGGAATTTCCAATTTTTATTTTATCAAGATAACAAAAAAAGGATATTTAATAAGTTTTGTTCTGTACTTGAACAAATCATGGAAACAACACCCCACAAGGAAACAGCTGTATGGCCACCTGCCTCCCATCTCACAAACCATTCGAGTGAGACGGACAAGGCATGCTGGACACTGCTGGAGAAGCAAGGACGAGCTCATAAGTGACGTTCTCCTGTGGAAACCAACACATGGACATGCTAGTGTGGACCACCCACCAAGGACCTACATTGACTTAATGTTTTATTAGTATGAAAAGTAATTTCATTTTCAGGATTAAAAACTAAATAATCTTGGCTAAATACAATTTCAAACCTTTTCAGAGATGTCTCTAACAATTCTATAAGGATGGCTTTGTCATTAAATAACTCAAAAAGATTGGTATGACATTAAACAAAACAAATCAAATGTATTTCCATATGTACCAGTAAGGCTATGTAATTTGGGCCAAATTATAAGGAATTGTTAGAGACATCTCTGAAAAGGTTTGAAATTGTATTTAGCCAAGATTATTTAGCTTTTAATCCTGCAAATGAAACTACTTTTCATACCAATAAAACATTAAGTAATCCTAAAAGTTATGTTACACTTATTTTCCAAATAAATCAGGATAATTTCCACACAGTGAACATCAGTGACAATGAAAAAATACATTTTGAGATACATTTAAGATTATTTTTTGAACCAGAGGCATATACAATCTATTAAAAAGTATTCAGCTATTGGGCATGTATACATCAATCTCATAAAAGGTAGCAGCAATATATATATATATATATATATATATATATATATAGCTGACTTCTTATCTATGTTAAGTATAAGGTCAAGACTTGGATCACAACTGCTTATAATGATAGTAAAACAATTACTTAATACTGGAGACCAGTTAAGTTTTGTTTCCCTCATTCAAATTACACAAAACTGAAGAATATATACAGTTCTGAAAAATCCAATAATTTTTGTAAAATCATTGTAGACACCCTGCTGACATCTTCAAACAATGTATTTCCACTGAAAGATTTCACAGAGTTTTGTAAAGAAATATTTCTTAATTCAAGCAATGGAGACTTAAGAGATTTATTGATTGAAGGATTTTTGGCTCAGATTGTTAGACCAAAGTAATAATGCTATGTATTTATTTTACATCTCAGACTTGTCGGCTGGGGCTTTAGAATACACCGATTGTACATCTGCAGAGGGGTAAGACCCCCTACAATGGGGCCACCTGTGAGCCATGGGTGGTGATCCGTGATGCTAAAGGATGAAACACTGGTAACTGAGCAGTTCATGACATGCAGTTCTCCACTTTGACATTTACAGATGGTCAAAAAGGTCCCTTCCAATCAATGAGCTGGTCACGTCAAGCCCTAGCACCTATATGATTGTCCCAACCCTATTGCCCTTATAGCAAGCCCCAACCCTTTTATCATATATGTGGCAGAGGGTGGTGGCTGAGGGTCTTTATGTTCTGGGTATGACATTAAACTTTATCTCATGGTGAAGTTCCAGTTCTGGAGCTCTAGGAAATGTGGAGTTTCCCCTTCATCACCATTACTCCTAGGTACACTTTGACCCAGAGTGGTAGTACCTGTTAGGGTCCCATCTATGGGTTAAATAAAAAAAAATGAGTTTTAAAAAATCTTTTTAAAAAATTGAGTACCAGAAGAATGAATCAACCAAAACGTCTTTGGCATTAAAATACCCTAACAAATGTAAAATCCAACCAACCAACACAAGATTTTAGTTATGCTTACTAGCTTAAAAAAACTACCTAAAACCTAATTAGTGAAGTTTAATTAAATGTGAATAATTATTTTAGTAAGAAAAATGATCTTTTAATTTCTAATTTTAAAATTTTGGAAATTTGAATTCTGTGTGATTTGTGATGTTTTATTGCCTCAAACCTTTTCTGCTGATTGTTTATTGTTAAAGACTTTCTTTACTCATAAAAAAACAAGAAATTATTAATGTTAAAACTTTCCCCCTGGGTCTAATGAGTGTACATATCAAATTCAGCGTCTCTCCATCAAACTGATTGCTTGTCTGTAGAGGATAAACAAACTAACTCTTTCTAATTATAAATCACACACACATGCATTATATATATATATATATATATATATATATATATATATATATATGATAATTTTTTATCAATATAATATAGTTTGCTATATTTATAAGTAAAGAGTACTTAATATCATTGATAGAGCATATATATTTAAGTTAGAGTAGTGAATATATGAAGTTAGTGGTGCTTGGTAACTGTCAATTTCTCACCTATACAATTTTCAAAACAAGCTTTGGTTTAGCTGCTAAAATGGTATAACTGCACTGATGAGAGGTGATACCTCGAAACACGTGTCTGTAGTTTACTCTATTATATATATATATATATATATATATATATGACAAGAACCTGTTTGGTAAATATAATAATTATCAATGCTCTAAATCCCAAAATGATGCTCTAAAACCTAAAATGTTAAGTTAAAAATATTTCATAAATGAAATCAAATGCCATAACTAAAACTTTCATGTAGTGAGAACGTTATAATCTAAAATAAAAAAAATGTGCTTACCAAAATTCACCAATCAGTATAATTATATATATTTCTGGTACTCTATGAGATTGATGTATATATGCCCAATAGCTGGATACTTTCAGACTTTATACAATACCTGTGACTCAAAAAATAATTTTAAATATATATATCTCAAAATGTATTTTTCATAGTTGATAGTATCATCACTTTAGAATTTTCATCAGTAAAGAAAGAAATCATCTAGACTAGCTATGGTAAGTAAAGTCATTGGGGTGGCCTAAAGTCGGTATCAGCCAGACAGCGAGGGAATCTATCCACTTTTCACTAGCACTAGACAAAAGAGACTGTTTTGGCATCTGAGGTGGAGCGCCATAACTACCATCAGCACCTCACTTTACTGCACAGATCCCGGTGCTATTCATATGCTGAGTTGGGGAACAATCTGTAGGTAATAATATTACCTACAGATTTTAAGACTGTAACTGATGTTCATAAAGTACTTTGTGTTAAAATCTTTTATTAATTCTATGCCTATCATCTGTCACTTTTAAAATCTAATATCACAAATATTTTCATTATAAAAGAATCTCTGGATAAATTTGCTTGTGATGCATTTGGTTTCCTTGTTTGATAAAAACAATTCCAAAAGTCTGTTTTCATAATGCTACTGAGGTGTCTATTTTTGTATAAAAGATTTCTTCCTAATGTAATTTTACCTGCTCTGTATGGAAATTATTTCTTTGGGAATTAAATGTAACAGAACTTTGAGGATTATTATCTCTCTCTCTCTCTCTCTCTCTCTCTCTCTCTCATTATATATATATATATATATATATATATATATATATATATATATATATATATGAGTATAGATAAAAGGATATGAAAACACCACAAAATGCTGTTAAAGTAAAAACATTTTATAACATATTCATAGCTGATATTGAACAATATTTCGATTTTATAAAAATCATCTTCAGAGCTTGTTTATACTCTGTGTTATCAAAGAGAAAAAATAAGAGGATATATTATATTTTGAACTCATATGACTTTTGTCTCCGCTCTTGATAACATGGAGTGTGTGTGTGTGTATATATATATATATATATTATAGGGTCGGTTTAGATCAGTCAGCAGAGCATCTACTTAGGAATCACAAGGTTCTGAGTTCAATATCAGCCCTCACTAAATCAGCACATGAATAGCACAGCTTGGATCTGTGCAGTAAAGTGGAGAGCTGATGGTAGGTGTGACGCTCCACTTCATATGCAAAAACAGTCTACCTTGTCTAGCACTAGTGAAAAGGGGATAGACTCCCTTGCTGTCTGGCAGATAGGGACAATAGATCACCCAACTTTACTAATCTATTATCATACTAAAGCTAAGCGAATCAATGATTGTTTGATAAAGGCTTTTTTCCTATTTAGTTTAATGACACAAAATTCATATCAAAATATTCCTTTGTTCTAGGATTGAGTTATATTTGAAAAAAATCCATTTTAATTGGTTCTAATTAGTCATAATTTGCAATTAAGTCATTCTGCCTGTCACTTTCACCCTCTCTATGTATATCTTGATTACCTCCTCGTTATATATGTTAATTTCTCTGTGAGATTAAAGAGAATGATTAGATAGCATGAAATATATTTGTATGCTAAGTTTCAGAAGCAGCTAGCCTGTAGCTTCTCAACATCTTAATCAGTTCCATTTAAATTTGTATTAAAAGTCTTGATTTCATGTAAATGCTTCAGATCCATCATTTTCATATAAAATTAAAGTACAAAAAAAGTAGATAAGAACAATTAATAATACTAGCAAGAATATGCATCCTCTGGGCGTAAGTATCTAAGTTTTAATATAATAAAATATATTAAATTAGAAAGACTAAGAAAATTAAATAACTCATAAAAGGATTACTCTTATTTTAAATATATTTTAATTGGTTTCTATATAAAATCATTCATAGGATTGATTTTAATAAGTTGGAGAATAAAACAATATTAGAGATCAATAACACCAAGTAATTAATTATTAAACCCGGTTTTGTTAAAACCAGTATGCAAATTAACCACACCATATATTATGAAAATCTTTATTTCTTAGTGATATATAAAACACATTGCAGGATTTTAAATACACTATCAACATGGGCTGTTTTGAGGCAAAATCTAACTCAGATTTTTATAGAGGCATTGTTAATAAATAAGATTTATTCTGTGTATTAATGATTTTGACTATAAATTAAATACCCATTGATAAACTTACACAATTCCTGGGGATATTGTAACATAAGCAGTGATGTAGTTTCAGTTACAGACAGACAGAGAGATCTCGAATCTCCATCATAAGATTTGCATGCAATATCTGTAAATGTTTAGTAAATTAAACCTTATAAAAAAATTAAAAAAGATAAAAAAAAAACCTTTTAGGTCTTTTCAAATTTTTAAACCCAACATGCCAAATATAGATTCACTGTTGCCCAATGGTGACATGGAATTGTGTTTCAAATTTTTTAAGTATTTCTCTCGATCCTTAAATTTACCGTATTTTTCCATTTTCATAAAATCTGCAACATCCACAAAATTCTCATGGTAAGGGGAGGGGAGGGGAGGGTATGAGGGGGCCAGAATCAATTACTAACACCTATAAATGATCAATCAGGGAAAGTCATTTGTGTTAATTAGTTAATGGCAAATACATCAATCAACTGATTTTACTTACAGCCAGTGGAATATCCAGCATGGAAGTTATAATCAAGAACTTTTTGTTTATCTATTCAGTTTGTGTTGTCTGCAATTAAGTGTTCCACTAATTAGCAATTAGGCTTTAGGCTGTGTGGCTGTAATGGGGCAAGGCAGATATTTCCTTTACTTTTTACCAAGTCACTCATTAACCAATATCTTACTTTAATTCTTATCATATCAAACTAATTTGGAGATATGTTTTTTTTTATAATTTTATTTCATTTTATTTTTACTTTGATTGCTTAAAAGATAACATCTATATTTTATGTATCTTATAAGACTGCTGCCAAAATGGAAACTAATTATAAAAACATTAACATGAACAATGTAATCTAATGCCTGTATAAATAGATACAAACTTAACCTGTCACAAAGCCCATTCTATAGAGCATCTGGAAATATTGAAATACTAGCAGAACCTGTGGATATACCACAGCATGATAATTTAATTATAACAATGTTTGATATGATTACTTAAGAGCTATTGTAAAATAGTTCAATATACAAAAAGTTTAATAATCTTTAACTCACTCTTTTTTTTCTTTCTCTCCTTCTTTTCATCATATGTGATTGAAACAGATTAGCATTATCACTTCCGCTTGCTCATCCCCTTTCTCTATCTTTCCCTTACTCTCTTGCTTTCTTTCTTTCTAATCATATTTTTTCTGTGTAGCATGTCCCTTTTTTACCCTTCTTTAGAATAAAAACGGAACGGTCCATTATTTAGCTGAGGTGACAACAACTCATAAGGAATAAAATTTCAGCATATAAGCAAGACCAGATTATCAGGATTTACATTTTTGCATTTCATCTATGAAGATTTGGACAGTCTCATTTTTAATCAGAGGGTGTTGCAAGATGATAACGGTCTTACAAATACGAGTACTGATATATAGATTACTATCAATTTGTAGAGCATCATTATAGCAGTAATACTTTCTTTAGGGAGACCATATGCTAGTAGTATTTGCTCCATCTTTCCTCTGGGTATGGAGTCAAATGCCTTTTGAGAAACCTACAAGCAATAGTGTTGTTTCGAGATTTTTTGCTTGAACCCCTCCTATGATTTAATGAATAGTCAGGATCTGAGAGGTTGTGGATCGATTTCTGCGAAACCGTTTTGTCAGATGTGATTAAGAAGAAGAGCATAATAAACTTTAGCAGCTGGATGCTGTGCGGAGGACCTGCCAGGGGCAATGACTGTTAGGGATGGTTGGCAAGAGAGAGTCATGGGTATCTGTGCTGTCAGCACAACCTAATGATGATGACTATAAATAACTAATTAAAGCAGCTTGAAAGTCATTTTATCTGACTGAATAGTCTAAAGAGACTCAGAGTCATATACTATTAGTATTGTGGCCACAATGTTTCAGCTAATCCATTCTACAGACTTCTTCAGCTGTACTATCTATAAGGATATGAAATGGGGGGGTCTTTTCTATATAAATAAAAAAAGAAATAGGGACTAATATGCTGATCAGCTCACATGACAACTATTTCTGCAAAAAAGTACCCTTCTTTTTCTTATAACTTGTACATCTAAAGAAGGCTGTAGAATAAATCAGCTGAACTCTTGTGCTAACAACAAAAGCAGTAAAAAGTTAAATACTTCAAACAAGATCTCATATCTAATTATAATGGAAATTCAGTGTGTCTATAACCAAAATTATGTCACCACCAATGTCACAATTCCCTTAGTTATTTATGTTATATTCTCAATGGTTATTAAATAATCATTATTTAATCTTAATTAGCATCTTATTTATTAACAATGTTTCTATTAAGGTCTACTTGAGATAGATTTGCAACAAAACCGTCCATATTATTAATGTGCTTAAAATCCTGCAATGTGTGTTATATATCATTAAGAAATGTTTACATAGTATATGATGAGAATAATTTGCATACTGGTTTTAATAAAACCATGTTTAATAAATAATTACTTGGTATTATTGATTTCTAGTATTATTGTTTTATTCTCAAACGTATTAAAAGCAATCCTGTGTATAATTTTATATCGAAATCAATTAGAATAAAGTAAAAATAAGTTTAATCTGTTTTGTGTTCATATTTAATTTCATTAGTCTTTCTAATTCAATATAATATTTAATTATATCAAAACTTAAATACTTGTGGCAGGAGGGGTCACTTTTTTGCAAGTCTATTTAATATTACACTTGTTTGTATCTACTAACCTATCTATTTATGATGTAAACCTTTCAGTATACTGAGTTGAGGATTCCAAGTGAAAAATAGGCAAAGAAAAAATGGATTATTTTATTTTCTATTTTTTACAGAACTAGAAGGTAAACTCCAAGAGTAATGATTCTACATTTCAAAATAATAGAAGGCAACAAAAAGAATGAGTTCAATAGTCCAAACTATTATAGGAATGATAAGGATTCTTTTCAAAATTATAAACAGTTGATATGAGATCTATTGAATAAAAAAGCTTCTTTTTTTTTTTTTCCTTTTTTTTATAAAGAAAACTTAAATTGTGCAGAAAGAGGAAAATAAAAGCTTTTTTTTTTTAAATCATTTTATTTATTTATCTTGTTTTGTTTTTATAAAACTGGTATATTTGTTTTGCCTGCAGCTGAAAAAAAATTTAAAAAATAAAAAAAATAAACAATAGAAATTGCCATTTAGCAATTTTACCCTTTACAGATTTGCACATGAGAAAGGAAATTGATTTGAACTGGTTGATTAAAACCAGACTAATGAGACTCCATTAATCAAACATTGGGAATTTTAAAATAGGTTTTAAATTACTTTTTTTATGCACAGAGGACAAGGCGTAATGCATGCAGTGATATAGTTAAATGCTTATATGAATAGAGATTTTTTTTGTCAATTTGGAAAAGTGTTTCACAATGAGATTGAGATTATAACAAAGACATAAGTTTTTAGATGTGTTCAAAGGTTATCAGTTGAGTTTGTATTGGGCATGGAATTATAAAAGATGAATAGAATAAATGGTAATAAATTTTTTTTCTGAATGGAAAATTGGATTTTATGGCATGTCAACCCTTGTTGGGTTATTTTATGCCAAAGACATTTTGTTTCATTTATTCTTGATGGGTAATCAATTTTTTTTTAACTCAAATTTTTTAAAAACTCATTTTTTTAAAAAAACATTTTATTCCTATTTAACCTATAGATGGGACCCTGACAGGTACTACAACTACGGATCAGAGTGAACCCGGGAGTAATGGTGATGAAGGGGTACTTCTCATTCCCCAGAGATCCAGAATTGGAGCTTCACTATCAGATAGAGTTTAACGTCATATGCAGAACATTAAGACCCTCAGCCACCACCTTCTAGCACATATATAAGAAGGGTTGGGTTTGCTATAAGGCCAATAGGGTTGGGACAATAATATAGGTGCTAGGGCTTGATGTGACCAGCCAATTGATTAGAGTGGGCCTCTCTGATGGCCCATCTAGCCTAATCTACATGTCAGTATAATCTCAAAAGAAAATCAACCAATTACTGAAAAATAAAACTGAATTCTAAATATTTATAAAACAAGATTGTCTCCAAAAAAGATTGCTTGTTAATTAAACAGAAATATTTATTTGTTTCTGATTGGTTAGAAAGGATAACAACATTCAAATTCTTAACAGCAGTGATGCTTCCTTTGAACAAGATTTATACTCAAACTATAAATATATCAAAGTATGTAATCTTATATTTTGCAAAGCTAGTACAATCATTATAACACAAGACTGTAGATTGAAAAAAACAGGATTTCTATATATCAGCAAAGGCAGGTCTATAATAATAATAATAATAATAATAATAATAAGTCATAATAATACTCGTTCTGATTTTGTCCGGCTATTATCATCTTACAACACCCTCTGGTTAAAAATGAGACTGTCCAAATCCAAGATGAAATGCAAAAATGTAAATCCTGATTATCTGATGTTGTTTATTCACAAAATTCTTATTTCTTATGAGTCTTGTTACCTCAGTTAAATAATGGACCATTCCATTTTTTATTATAAAGAAAGGGAAGAAAAAGGACATGCTACACAGAAAAAATATAATAAGAAAGACAGTAGAGAGAGGGGGGTGAGTGCATAGAAGTGATAATGCTAATCTGTTTCACTTGAACATGATGAAAAGAAGGAAAGAAAGAAAAAAAGGGTGAGAGAGATTTAAATCAAGATCATTATACTTTTTACATATTGAACTAATTTGCAATAGGTCTTAAGTAAACATATCAAATGTTGTAATAATTGAATTATCATACTGTGGCATATCCACAGGTCCTGCTAGCAAGAGTCATTACTCCACGGTATCTTACAAAATGGGAAAAACTTCAATTCTAAGCTGATATAAACATCACACTTTAAAGTGGAACTTATAAGCATCATTCAGTGATTTATAAAAGTTTGAAAGTTCTAAATCAAGTCTCAAATATTACATTTTAATTACAAGAAAGATATATTCTAATCTTAAGCTAAAATACTATTTCAATACTATTTTAAATAGCAGGTTGGGCTATTCTACTGTGACCCTTGGCCAAGCTCATTCCCAGGATTTTGATTGGCTGCTGGTTTTAGTGCGGATACTTGGATCCATAAATACCCAACACATAACTGTGTTCTGGTAGTTGGTATAGAGCCTGTATTCTATTACAGTCTGTCTGTTTTTTTTTTCTGGAGACTGGACGCTAGTCACAGCCTTCCTATGAAGGTGAGTATGATGTTGATTCTACATCAACTAATTTGGAACTTAAATGAATGAATGACTTTCTCCATTACTAAAAACAAGGGGAAAAAAAGGCACATATTCCTTTTTGGTCCATAGAAATGTAACATTAAAATAGACAAGTGTGGGTTTCATGACACAATAAGTTTGACAATTTTTTCCTGCTGTCAAATCAGATGACAACCTTCAATTCATCCAGAATACAACAGAAAGTAATACTGAAAAATATATTTGAAATTAATTTTTAGTTAACAAATAAGAAGTGTTGTTAGTTTCATTAATATTATGATTTACAATATGATTGGAAATGACTTATTTATAGAGCACACACCCTCATCTATCTCTCATATATATATAGAGCGAGAGAGAGAGTGAAAAAGAGTTATGGGTCTACCATAGTTTCAATCTATATGATCCCATCAGATCCCTACCATATATCTGACTAAGTTGATGTCATTACTTAGATAAACATTTTTTCCGATAATAACAGTTGAACACTATGTTAGTTCATATTTATTTCTTGATTGGCTTATTCTATTTGCTTATTCTTTTCTTAGTTCTCATCTCTGTATTGTTTTTAACTTAATTCTAATTATGAATAATAGCTAGTGAAAACAGTTAAAATTTAATTCTAATTATACTTATATTCTACTATTATACCTCTATATTTATAATATATTGAGCACATTTGGATATATGTGTGTGTGCGTGTGTGTGTGTGTATTTATATACAAATATATATATTTGTGCATGTGAGTAACACATTTTAGAGTGCATAGATACTAGACTATGATGTTAGGCAGAGGATCAGGAGTGACATTTTGATCCTAAGCAGAAATACCAATCTATACATAAATTAATCATTTTTGACAAGTACTATAATATGAGACAGAGAGGTAGAGATGGGGGGGACATATAAAGATACAAAAAGATGTTGAATAGAATTATAAAGGCAAAACAAAATAAAGAAGTGTATAAATATGAGTAGTTAATATTAAAAGAAGGCATAAAGGATGGATATTGTCTGGTAAACTGTTTGAGGTTATAAAACTAATAATTATTTAGAATTTGATTTATTGCAGTCTGATTTTATATTCAGAAGAGAGATATAAACATTTAAGTTTAAAAAACTTTAGGTTATAAAAAGCTAAGATTAGTATTGATGGGGGTGCAAATGTTTCCAGGGAAAAACAGTTAATTACTGGATATTTACCATGTACCCCACGTGTACAAGTTAGGCACAAGGCCCTATTAATGTGTGACTACCCACAAGCCAAGACTCATGGGTGGCGGGTGCAAAAAATGTGTTGATCCCATCGGCATTCCCCTTCAAGGGGGCCCTCAGGCACTGGGCAATAAACCCAGCCCTGCCCCTTTGAATCAAGCCACTGGACCCCGCCCCGAGGGATGGATCTACATCACAGTTAATTACTGTGTTGTATTCAGTTTCTAGTTTTAAGAAAAAAAAGAGTGCTGGGAACTTTAGCACACACTTAATAGATTATTACAAAAAGCATAAAGAATTAAGAAAGAAAAAAGAAAGGAACTATGCATTTTCTTTTTTAATAGTATTTTTATCTTTGTGTTTTAGTCATTTGGTTTGATTAGGTTTGGTTTATTTGTTAAACAACATTAACAACTCCTTATCGGTTAGTGTCCTGGGTAGGACATTAAACTATCTGATGGCGAAGTTCCAATTCTGGAGCCCTGGAGAATGTAGAGTACCCCTTCTTTACCATTACTCCCAGGTCCACTCTGTTAGGGTAAAAAAAATTAGTTTTTAAAAAAAACATGTTTTAAAAAAATTGATTTTTTTTAAATTGAGTACCCATCAATAATGAATAAAATAAAATGTCTTTGGCATAAAATAACTCAACAAGGGTTGACACACCATAAAAATAAAACCAACCAACCAACCTTATGAGTTATTTAATACAAAAATTTGATTAATTTGTAAATGTTTGGTTATGATCATAATTAAAACTTCAATATTCCTTTGCATTTTTTTAAATTGCACATTTTTTTTAAATTTGTTAAATCCTTTGTTTGCACATAATCATATGGTTTCAAGTATCCCCATCAAATATCAATAATTCAAGCAATTAACAATCCTATCAAATAATAATCATTTGTTTGCAGTTATATAGTTTCAAGTATTCCAATTTAATACTAATAATTTCTGAAAAGATCTATTTGATGCATAGATGGAATCCTAACAGATACTACCACTCTGGGACAAAGTGAACCTGGAAGTAATAGCAATGAAGGAGTATTCAACACTCCCCAGGACTCCAGAACTGGAGCCTCACTAATGGATGCAGTTTAGTGCCATATCCAAGACACTTCTTTGGTGATGGTGGTGGTGGTTTTTACGCCCTCTGCAGAGGATGCAGTCCAAGTATTCTAAGCCCCTACCAACAAGGCTTATTAGTTATTTAGTAAGTTTCACTTAGTAATGGCACAGAACTAGTTGTATTGGGCATCCAATAAAAGTTGAACTCACTAGTAATGATCTGCTAGACTGACTAACTAACCACTGCACCATGGATCTCTAAATATTTACTAAGCTTAGTTCATTTGTGGCACAAGGCCAGACATATGGGAGATCCAGTGAGAATCAAATAATAATCAGCTAGACTAGATAACCATTGCATCACAGTGTTATTTATTATGTGTAGACAGTAGGTATTTACCCAATCCATTCACCACAGGTAGGATGTGATACAAGGTTGCAAGTATGGGCATCAAGCTAGGATTGAATTGTTATTCATGAATATTTATGAAAATGTTATTCAGTAGTAATGGATCTGTGAAACTAGCTTGTTAACCATTACACCATAATGGAACGCCCTTATTATTTGTAGACAGTAAAGAACTTGAGAGAAACATTGATACTCAAACTCTTCACAAGGTATCCCACCCATTGTAGTGTAATGCTAGCAAGCTAGTATCACAGATCCATTACAACTGAATAGTGAATTTGATCCTTGCTGGCTGCCCCTTACTTACAACCTTGTGTCACATCTTACCCATAGTAAACAGGTTGGATAAATACCTAATTAAACTCATCACATTTAGTCAAATCTTAGTATCACATGAAATTTCAACATGCCAAATCAAAATAATTCCAAATAAAGATAACTGTTTTTTAGTGAATAATAGTTTGGATCATTTAATAAAGATAATGAAAACAAAAGTACAGAATTAACATTTTTCATGGAATTTAGATGAGGAAGCACAGATACACTTGATTTAGCCCATTAAAAAAAAAAAGATGTTCCTGTGTAATTCTCTGGAAAATAAAAATCCTAATCAAATTAATTTACCAAATGATAAAGTATAATATTACATGTGTAGCCTTCTTTTAGAATAATTTTTTATTTTAATGAAAAAAAAAAAGGAAATCAATTATTTTCAACTAAAAATCAGAAACTATTGATTTTGTTTACATTCTCTTTTTATATACTATAATTTAATTTGCAATGAACTAAGTTGGGAAGTAAATTGAAAGATTTGAAAAAAAATGGACTCTTGACTTTTGTCAGACAATTTGAGGATAGTTGTTATTAGAAGGAAAAGAAAAACAGTAAGTTAAAGAATGAATAGACATCTTAAAATAAAAATTATCTAAAATAAAATATTTTTTATAAATATAATCTCTATACCTTATTAGTTTTCAAAAAACTTCTACACAATTATTATTAATTTTGAATATTCTCATCTTTTAACTTTTACTTGCTTTTTCATCATAACTTAGGCCCCATCTTTGAACTCTTTTAAGGCAAAGTTGAATGAATTGTGGAAAGAAAATAAATATTCAGTTGAAATAAGATAAATGTTTTAAATATAAGGAACAGCTGACAGGTCTCAGACCAAATATATCTAGCTGAAAAAGATATTATTATTATATTATTATAATTGAGCATTTCTTCATAGAGGTATGAAAAGAAGGAAAGAAAGAAAAAGAAAGAGTGAGAGAGAGTTAAATCGAGATTATTATACTTTTTATATATTGAACTATTTGGCAATAGCTATTAAGTAAACAATTCAAATGTTGTAATAATTAAATTATCATACTGTGGTATATCCACAGGTCCTGCAACTAGAAAGTAGAGAGTAAGATATTTTTTAACAGTGAGAAAAAAAAACAGAGCGATGGATGTAAATTGAAATCTCATCTATTATTATAAAGTATTTGAATAGCAATATATCATATTTTTTTTAATCATAAAGGTCCTTCCTTCTTTGTTGGCACACTTCAATTATGCACCATATTTTGGCTGATTAAATTCAGAACAGTGCACAGATTGAAGCAGTATAAATGCAAATGGAAACGTGTGGTTAAAGTCATGGGAAATGGACTTGTCGCCCCGAGTTCAAATTCTGGATGTGGTAATTGCATTTCCCTTAGTGCTAATACCCTTGGGGAAGGTATGAATCCTACTCTTCCTCCAGCTATGGATAAATAGTAGGGCAGACTGGGCTCTTTAATCTTGGTTAGGCAACCGGTCTAGAAGAAGGAAAACTGAATTCAAACCTGTTGAACTCCGGTTAAGAAATTGACCTTGTGTCACATCCTGCTCGTGTGGAGGGGTTGGTAAATATATATATATAAATGCAAATGCTGACTTATATTTGAGTGTACCATCTGAATAAAATATGCTTTCCACTGTGTTGAACACAGCTTACAGGGAATTCCAAAAACTCAGATTTGTATTGAAAACAAATTTACTTATATATACACATCATACATATGCATAAAGAGAAGGGGGATAAAGAGAAGGGATAAAGAGAAGTGTTTGGCAAGTCTGCAGACCATCACTACTCCACTCTATATTTATGGCTCTGTTCTATACCAATGTTAGGAAATCTCTCGCATTACACACACATATATGTATGTATGTATATATGTGTATATATGTGTGTGTGTGTATCAATAAATTCATATGCAGACATAACATAGTCAACTGAATTTTGAGCTTGTGTTTTCACTGTACAATGTTGTGATATATATATATATATATATATTGTTGGAATATTTTGGTTATATAAGGTAAGCATAACATTATATATTTGCCAACCCCACTGCACAAGCAGGATGTGACACAAGGTCAATTTCTTAAGTAGAGTTTAACAAGTTTGAATTAAGAGTTTTCCTTCTCCTAGACTGGTTACCTAGCCAAGGTTAAATACCCCAGTCTGACCTACTATTTACCCATAGCTGGAGGGAGAGGAGTTGGATGCATACCTTTACTAATGGTATTAGCACTATAATGTTGTGATATATGTGCTTAATATTCACTACTGAATTGAATACATTGACAAGGAAGAATATTAATTTGTTTTTATTATTAGTCTACAGACTTATTAATGTACTTATGTATAGGTACAGGGGTGGGGTAAAATGATGATAATATATAATTGCATATAAACTTTTAAAACTTGAATCAACCCACAAAACCACAACAAATATATGTGGCAATTTTCTTTTTCGTATGTACAGCTGCAAATTAAAATTATAAACATTGTGAAATATCTATTAAATATTAGTTGGTTTGGTTTGCTCTCTTTGTTTAATGGCATATCAACCATTATGGTAATTCAATGCCAAAACCACCCATAGAAGGACAGTAGTGATACTATTTAACCCATAGCTGGGGGGGGGTCATACCTTTCCCAACAGTATTAGTCGAAAAGTGAACATAATATCACAATTGAAGTTTGAACTCACTTACTATGATGTCACAGTCCAGTACATTTGCCACTATACCACAGGACCCCTCCAAGTATTATTTAAAGTTATTTTTAGATGATAAATTTAGATAATAAATTTCAGAAATCCTACCAAAAATTTTCCATAAACTAAAGATAGGCTTCTATAAGAGGTCTTGATCCGAGCTCGCTTGATCCCTCTAATAAAGCAAATCTTATAACTTCCCTACTATTTACCCATAGCTGGAGGAAGAATTGTTGGATTCATAACTTTACAAATGATATTAGTGCTATGTGAAATGGAAACAGCCTCATCCAGAATTTGAACTCAGATCACGGACTCCAGTTCCAATGATGATAACCATTACACTACATGCCTGTAATCAATCAATTAATTATATATAAGTTACATTGTATTTTATCAAATACAATTGTATTATTAATTGTATTATTAAAACAATTGACCTTGTGCCATATCCTGCTTGTGGTGGAGGGGTTGGGTAAATACATATATTGTATTTTATATAAATAGATAACATACTTCTTGGGGTTGAAATGATTTGTTTGCATGTTATTTTATAAAATTTACATACAAATAAAAAGTTAGTTAAATAAACAGTCCTGTACATAAAAAGTGATCTACTCAATTCTAGATAACAAATGAATAATTTTATTTGCTGAGTTTTTATTCTGTATTAATATTACTAGCAAGAATATCTAAGTTTGAATGTAATGAAATATATTAAATTAGAAAGACTAACAAAGTTAAATAAGAATGCATATGAAAAGATTACACTTATTCTAATCATAATTTATTTGGTTTCTATATAAAAATCATTCACAGGCTTGATTTTAATACGTTGGAGAATAAAACAATAATATTAGAGATCAATAACACCAAGCAATTATTTATCAAACCCAGTTTTGTTAAAACCAGTATGCAAATTAACCACACCATATATTATGTAAACCTTTATTTCTGAGTGATATATAAAACACATTGCAGGATTTTAAACGCACTAATAACGTGGGCTGATTTGAGGCAAATTTAACTCAGATTTTCATATAGACAGCATTAATAAATAAGATAAGATTTATTCTATGTATTAATGATTTTGACTATAAATTAAATACCTATTGATAAACTTACACAATTCCTGAGGGTATTGTGACGTAAGCAGTAACAAAGTTTTGGTTACAGACAGACACCGAATCTTCATTATAATAAGATTGAATATGAAATCACCTAATGAGAAACAAATTTGCTGAAATATGCTAAATACACTAAAGATGAAGATGTGAGTCTGCCGAACAAATTATCTCAGAACTTAAGACAATTATAAAAGGAGATCTGATAACAAATCTTTGCAAAGCAGGTTAAAGCCATTTCCTAATCTGATGGATCGGCGACTGGAAATTCAAACCCAAATTGATCCTTCCTTTGTCTGCTTGTGGATCTCAGAGACTTATTAAATCCGACACAACAGTCAAGCAAAAAAATGAATAAATAAATCCCAAGCACTCATCTCGATTTCAAGGAGATTCACTCATGGATATGGATACGGAAATCTCGGATTACACTTAACATTTGGATAGGAGCCATGAGTGGATTCTAAGCAACACTCTTAATATTAATCTTGGTAATCCTTTTCAATAATCTGGATGTTCTTCATTTTTGTATTGTTTGTTTTTATTTCTAATTTATCAAAACCCACTTGATAAACACTCTACATCAATTCCATCAAAAATGACATACAATCATCAGAACTATTAATAGAAAATATTTTATAACATTTTCTATCAAGTTTAATAACTAAAAAAACAACAAAAAAAACTCCAGACGGTGTAAAAATTATTCTTTAAAGATATTGCCTGAGCCGGGTGGGAGTTAAAAATTCAATGTCAGAGGGTTTGTATCATAAGTAAAATCATCAAATTTATTAAAGGAGTAAAAAAATGAAACAATTTGAAATGGAAACTTAGTTCTGTTCCCCTAAAATAAAATGTTGCATGCATCCATTGATTATTAATTAAATAATTATTTTGAATATTTTGCACAAAAATTTTACACAAAATTGTAAGTATTTATTTATTTGTAAATTTTTTAGTGAACTTCTTGTTACTGAAAACAGGGCAAGAGTAAAAAAAAAATCATTTTTGAAATTGATTAAAAATTTCACAAATAATTTTTTCCATTTAAAGTAATAATACAACTTTTTAATTAATTTCATAGCTTATTTATTCAAATTGTCATTATTACAATGGAATGGATTCAAATGTTAAATTATAAGGAACAGCTTTTATTTATTTTATTAATATTGATATTGAATATTTAAAAAAGGTAAATAAAAAGATATATAATACAGGGTTGTTCTTTATTTGATTTTGGATAAACATCGAATCTCCATTATTAATGGAAGATATTCCAGATTAAAAGTGCAGTAAGGGTAACCTGGAGGGTAAAATTTTTTAGACATTTTTCTGATGTAGGGAATCAGTGCTTTCAGTGTGACTTGACCATAATCTGATGATGATATGAGATGACCGGTGAACCCATTAGGTCATCATTGTAACAGCAGTCTATAATGATATTGATGCTTCAATCTAAGGAGTTAAAGATTATAATTGATCTTTCATAGTTATCTCCATTATATAAAGAATTTGGATGATTAAAAAATGATGTTCAGTTCAATGTACTCAGATTTCTTACAGTACATGCTGTTACTTAAGTGGTATTTTTCTCATTCCCTAATGTATAATTAGAGAACAAGAAAAGTTTTGGTAAATGGACCAGGTTTTGGCCTATTTACCAAAACTTTTCTTGATCCCCAATGATACCTGCATCAGAAAAATAAGGTCCAGTGATGCTGATAGCTTTTTCATTTAGTGCATCCTGGATACACATATTTGGTTTGAACGAGTCCTCGGAAAATTTATGGGTCCCAACTAAAGCCATCTAACTCCTACCTTGTAACCTATCCTGTGTAATTCATTTCTAAGAAATTATTGAACTGTATTTACAGTTAGCTTGAAACAGTGGGGGAAGAAAAAAGAAAAACACTGGGATGCATGGATATGATTTTACTGCGTCATTTTAGATTTTTATGCATCATGGACGCAGGACGTGTACCTATCAGCATCTCTGATGTCTTAAAAAGTTTGGCTCCAATATACTCTTACTGCACTTTTAACTTGAACTAAGAGTGTTGTCTGTCACATGGCACTATTTTCATGTTGGAAATATAGATATGCCATTTTTGATCATTCATAGTTCAGCTGTCCCATAAGACTATCATAATTTTTTTCATTATAAATAAGTAAGGAAAAGTGACTCAACATCTACTTGACCTTTGAACTGAGTTAACAAGTAACAGAAACCGGATTTATACAATTTTTTTTCTACAATTTAGGTAAAAAGTAAATTTTTGTTTTCAAAATACAATTAAGTAATTCTTAAAGTAAGTAATTTCATCAAATTGATTGATTCATTCATTTTAATGGCATGTCAACCCATCTAGGGTTATTTTATGCCAAGAGGCTAAAGAATTGCATCTATTGTACATTTATATTTACAATTTTTTATGTAGTCATTTCTTTTTGCACACAGTTATATTATATCAAGTATTCCTATCTAATATAAATAATTTTCAAATAGATCTATTTGGCCCAATAGATACTCTGTACTATAACAGGTACTCTGGATCTGGGTAGACCTGGGAGTAATGGCAATGAAGGAGTACTCCATACGCACCAGGTTTCCAGAACTGGAGCCACACCACTAGATGCAGTTTAGTCCTGAACTCGGACAGCCCCCTTTTCTGGGTGGGAGGAGAGTCTTACCCCACTGCAAGGGATACAGTCAGCATATTGTATGCCCTGTTGACAGGATGGTCATGAAATTGAGCAGGAAATTCACATGACAAAATATTGAATTAAAAAGTCTAAAATCTTATATAAACATTATATAACACACTATATGACTCTTTATGGAGGTGTTCAAGGTGTAAGGGCTACCATTGTAGGAAATTGACATGGCATGACGAGTCAAACCCTGGACGAGGCTGTTTGCATTTACCCATGGAAAAGGTATGAATCCAACTATTCTTCCTCCAGTTATGGGTAAATAACAGAGTAGACTGGGTTCTTTAACCTTGGTATGGCAACCAGTCTAGGAGAAGTAAAACTGAATTTAAACCTGTTAAACTTCACTTAAAAAATTGACCTTGTATTGCATCCTGTTCGTGCAGAGGAGTTGGTAAATACATATATGACTCTTAATCATAAAATATCATAGATATCATAAAAACAAATATGTAGGTTGGTTGTTTTACAGCATTACAACCCTTTTAGGATCATTTGATGCTGAATCAAGTCATTTTGATTCACAAAGGACTCAGATTTCTTACAGTACATGCTGTAACTTAAGTGGTCACCCAATTAAGTATTGAACAGGTTCATCGCTGCTTAACTTTGGTCCTCTAGTGGTTTGTTGTTGTTTTGTTGTTTTTTTTATTTTTTTTGGGGGGGGGCAAAATTAACCTTCTTTTGAGTCATTAAATGCAGAATCAAGTCATTTTAGTAAATAAAGGACTCTGTTTTTTAAAATACATGCTGTTGGTTAAGTGGCCACCCAATTAAGTATTAAACAGATTCATCACTGCTTAACTTTGATGATCTAGCAGGAACTGGTATTTTCAGCATGACTAAATAAATCAAAGTACTAATGGTATTCTAAATATGATTTCTTTTGGTTTTGATATTCTTTTACATAACCATCCACATTTTTCTCTCAAAATATTTATGGGATGAAAGAATTACAGTGTATGAGATCTTGAAAGGGAAATTAAAAGCCAAAAATATCACTCTTGCATTCATCAAACTCACCTTTGTCCTTTTCTTTTCCAAACAGCCTCATACTTACATTGTTCCATAAATAAATTTGTTTTACATAGATTCTTTTTTTTTTTTTTTTTTTTTTTTACAAGTCCCGCATTTCCTCTACAAGTTGTTTTGTATAGAGAATCTCTTTTATTCTAAACATTGGAAAAGCCACATCTTGTGACTGTTTCAGTAGAGGGAATAACCAATCACTTTCAAAGATCACTCACACTATCATGTTTCCGTGAACGTCCTTCAAACTAAACAATTTTGCTTTATTAGGTCTCATAATGGTGTGGATAAAGATCGGATAGAGTTGGATCTGTCAGTAAGTTTTCCAATTCTTGGCAAATCTCCAGTTCTACTACATCTGACATTTCCTCAGTGGCCAGTAAATATCAAACATTTAAATTCACTTTCTGAACATTTCATATGTAAGAGCATAAGGATGAAAGAAGCACGTGCTTCTTGCTTATTCCTATAACCTTATTCAAATCATATGACTTTTGTCACATGCCTATACAAGCTGTCTTTTATCCATCTGCTGCCTACTGATCTATATAATTTAAAAAATTTTTTTTTTTTTACTTCAAAACTGTTACAGTTATCTATCAATTGCCACATTTTAAATTAGATCTTATTTTTTAAAATTAAGAATTATTGAACAAAAATTTCTTACTATATTTTCATATGTGATGTCATTCCCTTTACCAAGGTGAAAAAAATTCTGACATCTCACCAGGTCTTTTTCACGTGTGATTTTTATGGGGCATCTAGCAAGGATTAAACTTGTGATAATTAATAATGGATCTGCAAAACTAACTTTTTATCCCCCTTCTACCAGGCGATGCCAGGTAGCCACTTCAAGTACATATATAAAGGGCAGTTGGTGTATATGTATTAAATAAATAAAACATTTATTGCAAAAACACAGAAATAAAATGAGGGTTCAGTTATTTTATAGTAGGACTTTACGAGGAACAAATTGAAGATTACCCATTTTTGTCCCAGACAATTTGGATCACCTTGCTTGTATATTAAAGAGGTGTGGGAATAGTAGGAATAGGATGTGTTAATAATTACTGTTTCTGGGAGGGAAGCAGCAATTGAAAGAAGCACTGACATTGCACTACATTTTCTTGCATTGGCATTTCTTCCACACAAGTTAGAAATTTAACCTAGAGGCCAACAACATAATAACCTCACAAAGAATTAGAACTAAACATCCCTTGCAACTCATCAACACTTTCAGGAAGTTTTGACAGAAGAAACTTAAACATGCATGTAACAATTTAGACCAATGTTTGACTATAAATAAAACTTGCTGATTGTAACCCACTTCATTGGGTCATTTTTATTTTATCTTTGCTGATAAGGAGTATAAGACAGAGTGTAGTGGTTAACATGCTAGTCTTTCAAATTGGTAATAGTGAGTTTATTCTTCAATGAATCCTTCATAAACAGGTTTTCAGGTATTCCAACAAATATATTGTTTCCTGATTAGAAAAACAAAAATGTTTGAATTTAAGCAAATATTGTTTTTTGGTAGATTAAGTTTTTGGTGATGACAAGTTGTGTTTTGTGTTGAGAGGAGATGTTCCTTTTGTGTCAGCAAGTATATAGCAAATAAGAGCATTCTTTGTTTTACTTATAGATTAATACTTGTAGAGATACCAAGAAAAAAAAGATAAGAGGCAGTTCTGATTAAATAATTTTGAGATTATATATATAAAAATTAAAATTTAGACAACTTACTATTAATAAAAAATTAATTCTAAAACTGGCAACAATATTCTAAAATGCTTAAAATAGATATATAGAACAACTTTTATTCTAAATCATGTTTTCCTAGCTCGTTAGAAATATTTTAAAAATAAACTGTCACCAATATTCAGCATCAACTTAGTGATAAAAACAAAACAATAGTTTAGTCAAATGATAAACAGTCTTGATAATGATAGTTTAGAAAAATATAAACAGCTTTGATAATGGTTTGAAAAAGAACCGAAAGTACTTGGTTTATCAATAATAACTCTTTTGGACAACTGATTAATACCTTTCAAGATGATAACCTAAAAAAAATTGTTAGAAAACTTGAAAGAAAGAAGAAAAAATTGAAAATAATAAGCATTCTATTATTTTTAACCAAATTTGTTTGAATATATATATATATATATATATATTACGAGAAAACAGCTGTACGGCCACCTGCCACATATCACACAAACTATCAGAGTAAGACGGACAAGACACGCGGGACA
>CM042146.1:107737920-107837060 GCA_023376005.1 Doryteuthis pealeii
ACACACACACCATATGTTTTCATGTTTGATGGACCTTTAATGCATGTGTGTGCATGAGAAGCGTTTGTATACACATATTTTGTAAGTATAAGCATGTGTGTGTGTGTGAGTGTGTATAAGTGAAATCATTCAAATCATTTAATACTGGAACTATTCCAGATATTTGAAAATCATTATTATTAACATGTTCACTATCAAAGGATATTTAATTAAAGATTTTGCTACTGTACTTGTTAAAAGCTATATGATGTTAATTTAACATCCCCCTTTTGAAATTTGTGCCTTATCTTCATTGTGTCCTCCACACCCTGCTGTGATTAGTGTTACCTGCTTTCAAACAATGCTATTTAGTCTCTGGCAGAATTGCCATTTTTCTATTCTTGGCCTAAACACACGAGTGCTAGAGGTGTTAAGTGGAAAATATACATAGATTTAGAATCGTTTTCATTGGCTTCACATCAAGGGATTTTTTTTTTAACTATTCTTGAGAACAAAAGACTGTGGACATTTCTGCAGATATATAAATTAGGTTGGAGAGTAAAAGCTTGGAGAAAATGATGTCTTGGCGTATTCCTTTTTTTCCCCAGAAAAATAATTAATCCTGTTTGCCCTGAAGTGGATTCAATTTATCTTATCTAAAATTTAAGCCTAAATTCTGAATTGAACTAAAAGACCCTGACCTTTGATAAATTGCCAATCAGAGTAGTATTACTGCTTTAATTTTTTTTTTTTTATTTGTGTATGGGATCCTTTCAATCAAATGGATGAATTCGCAACACTTACCCAAATTCTATTGGATGAAGATATTTTTTAAAGAATCTTGTGGCTAAGATTTACATTTTTTTTTTTTTTTGCTATATAAAAAAAAAAAAGAGTAAGAAAGAGAAACAGTAAAATTTTAATCTATAAGCTGAACACAGACACAGCCTTGTTATCAACTGAATTATTTTGCAGAAGATCAGCGATCTATAATTTTAAATCTTGGAATCTTTTCTCCAAATTATTTACAATAATTATTTTTGTATTTTTGTCTATTGCCTATAATTATTTGGGTAAGTATTATGTATTATTTACAATAATTATTTGTGTATTGTGTATTATCCACTATAATTATTTGTGTATTTTGTCTATTGTTTATTATAATCATTTGGGTATTTTTTTGCACAATATTTCACCAAAAAGTTAGGGGTGCATATTATACACAAGGAATACATAATTAACTTTTTTCTGGCACATGCTTCACAATATTCAGGATAAGATGAATGAACAATAGTCCAGGAGGCACATTGTGTTGTAATGGTTATCATCATAGGAAAGGGACACGGCAACAGGAGTTCAAATCCTGGACAAAGCTGTTTGCATTTCACATAACGCTAATACTCTTAGGAAAGGTATGCATTCAACTATTCTCCCTCGAAGAATGGCTAAATAGTATAGCAGGCTGGCTCTTTGATCTTGGTTAGGCAACCAGTCTAGGAGAAAGAAAACTTTGAATTCAAACCTGTTAAAATT
This sequence comes from Doryteuthis pealeii, assembly GCA_023376005.1. Lineage (NCBI taxonomy): Eukaryota > Metazoa > Mollusca > Cephalopoda > Myopsida > Loliginidae > Doryteuthis > Doryteuthis pealeii. The sequence goes on from CM042146.1 coordinate 107,739,433, forward strand.
TCTAATTACTCTGTCACCTTGTATCTTTGCTTAGTAAACCTTTTTCTCTATCCTTAATACTCATTGTGTTTCTTCCTATTATTTCTCTGTTAACTCAGATACTCGATTTACAACAGTAAACTTAACTATATAAATTCTTATTTTTAGTCAGTACAAACTGATAAAAAGTTGAACAAATGCTAAATTCAGGTTAAATTTAGTTGCTACAAATTCTAAAAAGTCAGTGCATATTATTATTGTAATGTTACTGGGGATGGTTATTTTAATAACACCAATCGTAACTTACAATGAAAAGGGTCTACAAGAATGGGGAAACGGTGGTATAATACTAGCTAGTCTTGTTAGGAAAGACAGGCCACCTTGAAAGAAAGACCAACACCGTCAATGTTTATATTGAAAATAGAACAGTCAATTCTATTCCAGAGGAGTATCATTTCTTCTTTACAACAATTATACACAAGAATTCCCCCCCTGCTGATTTTTATATTCCAAAAGTAAATGTGAGTGTGTATTATACACAAATAATTATGGTAATCTATCCAAATCCAATTGCAACGATGATTATAAGCATTTCAAAGAAGGAAATATAGATACAAATATATTGATTCTCATATATCAGAATTTTTGAAAGCTCTTATTGGGATATAAGTCTAACATAAACAAAGGGGAACCACTCTTGACTGATAAATTATTTATTCATTTTCCCATTAAACTAACCCTAAATCCTACCCTAACCCCAAACCCTGTCTTCTTTTTTCCTAGTAGAGCAATAAATAAATAAATAATTTATCAGTCAAGAGTGGTTCCCCTTTGTTTATGTTAGACTTATATGAAATAATCCTTATTGGATATATGTCTTCAGAGTGCTACATCATAGACTAATGATTAGCAAGATGGTCACTCCTTAGATCATTATTCAGGTTAGACTGCTTGAACCGTGCTACTGGTACCATTTCATTCAGTACTACTTGCAACATGGTTGAGTGGTTAGCAAGTAAACCAGCTTCCTCGGACTTACTGGATGAGATGGGATTAACTTTCTTGTAGGGGCAAATAGTTATCTAGTACATGTACCATTGAAGTGGCAGCAAGACATCCTTTGCATTGAAATTTGGTTTGGTCAATCACTGCAACTTCACAGGTTTGTAAGAGAATTGTGTTCATTGTATGTTCATATCTACATTTTTTTGTGTAGTTGTTTCTTAAGAGCTTCCTCCATCACACACAGTCCTATCGAATATAATTTTTAAACAGATCTATTTAACCCATAAATGAGACCCTAACAGGTACTACCACTCCAGGTCAGTTGACCTGGGAGTAAAGGCAATGAAGGGGTACTCTACACTCGCCAGATCTCCAGAACTGGAGCCTCACTATCAGATGCTGCTTTAATGTCATACCCAGGAGACCTCTTTCTTGAGGAGTCTTACCCCTATGAAGAGGATACAGTCAGTGTATTCTAAGCCCCTACAACAGGGCTAGAAAAAGATGAGTTTGATCCTCACTGGGTGTCCCATACTTATGCCAAAACTAAGCTATATTTTGTAAATAAGTAAATGCCCATATACAGTAATTTGTTCAGACTATCTAAGGATAGAACGTCCGAAACATTTTTAACTAGACTATATTATAACAATAATCAATCTGTTCTCTTCACGAGAACATGTGTCCAATGGCTTCGGTCATTGGTAGGTCAGAGATTAAATAACAGCGTGATCCCAGGGGGCCATCCCCCAGGCAACACCTGCCCTTTGATTTAAAGGAGAAGGGCTGGGTTTATTGCCCAGTGCCTGAGGCAACCCCCCATTTTCTGTGCCTGCCAACCCACGAGCTTTGGTTCCATGGGTGGCCCCACATTAATTGGACCTTGTATCTGACCGGAATAAGTGGGATGTGCAGTAAATACTATAATCAAGATTCACCCATCAGTAATAAATGATAATTTCTAATCTCAGAGATTCAAACAACAATTTTAAGTATCATAATAATGTGCAAAGCATATATGGCTTAACAGTTATTGTCATAGGAAATGAACTCAATGAATAGAGTTCAAATCCTGGACAAGGCTGTTTGCATTTCACTTCACAATAATACTTTTGAAAAGGGCATGAATCCTTTTCTTCCCTCCCAGCAAATAGTTAAATAGTAGGACAGATTGTTTGTTTTTTAGCTTTGGTAAGACAATCAAAGTTTGTTTTATCGACGAACAAGAAGTGATATGATTGAAGTCTATAAATATACTCATGGATTTTATTCAACAAATTTAATCTATTAAACATTGCTCAAAAAAATCAATACCGGGTCATAAATTAAAACTTTCAAAAAAGATTTGCAAAACAAATGTAAGATAAAATTATTTTAGTAGATAAGTAGATTCATGGAATAAACTAACATCATCAGTAGTGAATGCCCCATCTTTGAATTCTTTTAAGGGAAGGTTGGATGAATTGTGGAAAGAATATAAATATTCAGTGGAAATAAGATAAATGTTTCAAATATAAGAAACAGCTGACAGGTCTCAGACATAATATATCTTGCTGAAAAAGATATTATATATATAGCACACTATATTATCAATATTTATATAATATATAATATTAACATTGATAATATAATGTGCTATATTTATAAGTAAATAGTATTTGATATCATGGATAGAGCATGTATATATTGTATATCTAAGTTAGGGTAGTGTGGACATGAAGTCAACGGTGCTTGATAACTGACAGATTCTCACCTATGTGATTTTTAAACTAAGTGCATTTGGTTTGAAAATCGCTGAACTCTTTTAAGGCAAAGTTGGATGAATTGTGGAAAGAAAATAAATATTCAGTGGAAATAAGATAAATGTTTTAAATATAAGAAACAGCTGACAGGTCTTAGACCTAATATATGTTGCCGAAAAAGATATTATTATTATTATTATTAATATTATTATTATATTTTTCTTTAAAATATTTTTACACCTAAATTGTCAAAAGTGAAACTTGGACTGTTTTTCTTTTGGAGTGGGGGGGGGGCTCACTTGATTTTACACTCTCAAAGAAAGAAAAAAATTGAAGAACAATGTGACAATGTAATAGTGACAATAATATTTTATGTTTAAATAAAGCAAAATTATTTAGTTATTTTATTTTTGTCTTATAACATACAAGACAAAAACTTGTCTTTTTTTGTTTTTATATTGTCCAACTTTGAAATACATTAGAAACTTCTGATCCGTAAAAAAAAAAGGTGAAACAAAATAATTATTATATCAATATGCAAGGAAGGGCTTAAAAACGGTTAAAGATCAGATTTTCATAGAAATTATTGCTTTATTTTCAGTACCAGGGGGAAAAAAGAGAGAGAGAGAAAGTGTGCAAGGAATTTGTTAATAAAATTGCTAAATGACAACAAGACATGAAAGTTTTCGATTGACTTGCAAAGTCAATCAAGCAGGTTCGCCATTTTGAAGAAGAATGGACAATTTAAAAAGAATTTTTTTTATATACAATTTCTTATGAACCAGAAAAGCAAAATGAATAAAAGAAAACCTTACCGTATGGCAAAGAAGGTTCTGTTTAATATTTGGGTATCAAATTGTTTGTTTGTTGTTTGCTTTTTTCTTTTTTTTTTTCTTTTTCCTTTTCTTTTTCATTTTTATATTAAAACTAACGCGCTGTTTCCGAAAAATGACGGTCTGTCTGCTGCAGAAATCGAAAATTTTGTTTGATCTTTGATAAATTTATTTATTTTTACCTAGCGATGTTATAAAACCGTTCCTGATAAAAAATAATGCCTGTTTTATTCATTTATTTTCATTTTTTTAAACTTTTGTTTTCTGGTCGTAATTTCAAGCGAAGCGCAATTCACCTTTTTTCTTTTAATTTTTTTTAATTGTAATATTTTGTTTCAATTTTTAAGCTTTTTTTAACACATTTTTTTTTTTAACCATAATTAAAAAATATATTTCTTCATTAAATAAAATCAGTGAACAGTTTTCCTAACTACCAAATAAGTAAAATGAAAACAACTTTTAAATGTTTTTAGATTCTAAAACATGTTGTGGTGCACCTGAACGAACACTGTACGGAGTGTACGCAACAAATTGCATTATTATTATTATTTATATTTGAAGATGTATTTTTTTACTCGATCTTCTTACTTAAATTCTAATTACTTAACCATAAATTAGGGATTTTATTCGGGTTGTAACCTGAATAAATTCACTAATTTCAAAACCATTTATAACTCGAAGTTCCTTCATCTTAATTTGGCGTTGTTGATGCATGTTTTGTTTTTGTTTATAAATGTTAATTACTTAATAATGAATGTTTTGTTTAATTATCAAACATTATTTATTTATTATATATTATACATTTTAATGTTTTATTTATTTATTTATTAATTATTTTCTATACATTATAATATTGTTTTATTTATTTATCTTATTTATTATTATTTCTATACATTATAATATGTTTTATTTATTTATCTTATTAATTATTTTCTATACATATAATATTGTTTTATTTATTTATCTTATTTATTATTATTTCTATACATTATAATATTGTTTTATTTATTTATTAATTATTTTCTATACATTTTAATGTTTTATTTATTAATTATTTCTATACATTTTAATGTTTTATTTATTAATTATTTTCTATACATTTTAATGTTTTATTTATTAATTATTTTCTATACATTTTAATGTCTTATTTAATTATTTTCTTTATTAATTATTTTCTATACATTTTAATGTAATTTATTACACTTTAATAATAACATTAAAATGTATTTAAGAAAAGTTTATTTTCCGTGTGACATAATTTTACACTATCTTTAAAAAAGGTTACATCAATATTGGTCCTTCCCTATCCACATTGGGATTTCAATACCCAATAAATTAAATTTTGAGGGTTAAATTCGTTAAAATTCTTAAGGTTACATAGGGTTACTTAAAGGCTGAAGTCACAGATGAAATATTTACATTTTTTTTAATGCAGTGGGATTTTTACCACGTACCCCACGTGTACGGGTTAGGCACAAGGCCCTATTAATGTGGAACCACCCACAAGCCGAGACTCATGGGTGGCGGGTGCAAAAAATGCGTTGATCCCGTCGGCATTCTCCTTCAAGGGGGGCTAAATTTCAAAAACAGAATCCAATTTTTATTTAAATTTTCTTAAAAACTATAAAGAAAGAAATCGTTATTCTCACTACTTTAAAAGGCTTTAAGTTTGAAATAAAACAAAGTTTATTCATTTGGATAAAACAAGTTGTAGAAGTTTGAATTACATTTTCATAACACAAAAACTCGAAAATGTAATGATTATTGTAATTTTTGTTGAAGAAAGAAAAAATCAATACTTCTGGAAAAGAGAACATTTTTATTTTAACTTTATTTTTAGTCTATAAATTTTTTAGTTCCAATTTCCATTTGCACGTGATTTAACATTAAAAAATTTGATACCTGTAAAATTCAAAAATGTATGATGGGTGTGTGGGGGAACTTAAAAGATATACACATGCATAACGACATTTAAACTGCATTTTATCATCAATCACCCGAAACATTTTAAGACAATGCAGGTGATTTTGAGTTGCCTAAATTTGAATACATCTCTATACACAAAAAAAAAAAAAGAAAGAAATTTTCAGAGATGTGAAAAAAGTTAAGTTTTTTGTTCGTTTTTTTTTTTTATGTCAAAAAATATTTTCACATTCTCAAAAAAGACTAACGTACAACAGTTTAAAAATTTAAGACTTTGAGACTTAAGAAAGAAATCATCAACGAAGAAAAGTTTTAAACGTCCCGGACTATTGTCATCATCCTAGGGCACCTCGCGTGGGGTAATGGTTAGCAAGCTAGACTAGTAAACCATTTCCAATGAGTTCGAGTTTCACTGGGTTCCCCATACATCCAACCTTGTGCCAATAATCAAAGTTTAGTAAATAACTGGTGGTTAACAAGCTAGATTGGCAGACCATTACTAGTGAGATCGATTCTCACTGGGTGCCCATACATCTGACCTGGTGTCACAAGTAAGCAAAGCTTAGAAGTAATAACTATTCATCATCTTAGTCGTCAATGAGGACAATAGTCTGAGGTGTGTTTGTTTGTTTTGTTTTGTTTTACGGCATATCAACCATGGTGGGTCATTTAATGCTGGCAAAGTTTTGAAAGATCCGTAGTGATAGTTTGGAAGAAATTTTCCTTTTGTAAACAAATTTTCTATTTAACCCATAGATGGGACCCTAACAGGTACTATCACTCCAGGTCAGAGTGGACCTGGGAGCAATGGTGACGAAGGGGCGCTCCACATCAGATAGAGTTTAACGTCATTCCCAGGACATGAAGGCACAGCCACCACCTTCTAAATTTAAAAAATATATATATTCATTTGCTTTTATTTATACAGGTAAAATGTTGTATTACTATTTATTTATTTTTATTCATTTATTTTTTGTTTTGAGTGTTATTTACAATAAAACACGCTCTGACTTTTAAAGATCTTTTTATTTTTTTATTATTCACATTATGAAACGACTCCACAGAAAAAATATAAGAAAAAAAGGAAAATTTTAAGCTTACCCATTTTTTTTTTTTTTTCTTACTTCCAAGTATTTTAATTTTTTTTAAAATTTCATTCATTCCAGGAACTTTGTTTATAACTTTATATTGAATTTTCTCTCCAGAAAATAAAAAGCAATTTAATTTTGTTTTTCTTTTTTAGCATCTTGCCCTAAGGGCAATAGGGTTGGGGCAATCATATAGGTGCTAAGTCTTGACGTGACCAGCCGATTGATCGGAGGGAGCCTCTCTGACTGCCCGTCTAGCCTAAGTAAGATACAAAGCTGAGGTGTGTAAACAACCCATCTCCGAATTTTAAACAAAGTTTGTTTATTGTTTTCAAACTAGAGAAATTTTTTAAAGCGACCTCCACTTTGTAGATATCGGGGTGGGGCGTAGGTATTTACCAACCTGTCCGCCTTATGTTACCATGTAGGATGTGATAAGTATGGGGGATCCAGCGAAGATCGAACTCGCTATTCAATAGTAATGGATCTGCGAAAATAGCTTACACCATGAGAGGATGTAAACATTAAAAAAGTAAAGTGTATAACTTTTTCTTCTTTTTTTCAATCTTCAAACAACGTTAACCACTTAAAATAATTTTACAAAACAAATAAAAAAAAAAAAAGATATTCGGAAACAGAAGAAACAAAAATAAAGAACAAAATGATGATTATTGTGCTGTTCTGTATGAAACGGGAAAAGACTTAGATATCTCATGATAAATTATTGAATGAAATGTTTAAAAAAAAAGGTTTAAAAATTAAAGAAAGAAATATTGCAAGCAACATTGAATTAAATAGATATTTGCTAAATTTAGCTTAGTTGTGACACAAAAACAAGTATAAAAAATATATTTTCCAGACCTCCCACCAGGCCAGATTAGTACAAGGCCTTTTTAACGTGGCTATTTTTTGTTTTTTGTTTGTTTGTTTGTTTTTATGGGGCATCCAGCGAGGATCGAACTTGCTAATACATTTGTTAGTAAGTATGGAGCACCTTGAGAGAATCGAACTCACTAAAAAAACGTGAAAATCACAGGTCATAACCGGCATAAATCTGAATGGTAAAAAATGCAACAATTCAAACTTTATAAAAGTCTAGTCTTTCAAAAGTTTATATTTTGATATGGAGCTGAGTATGATATAATTTTTCTAAGCCATATTATTTTTAGTCTCTCACAACACGACGGCTGTGGGGATCGAACTCACCACCCTATGACGCTAGCTAATAATCAGTAGTCGATAATCAAATTATTATCTGCTGCCCATTGCTTTAAAAAGCTCAATTCAATGAAAGAGGGAGGGTAGCTACAGATAGGACTCTTTGTTGGGGAGTATTGGTTTAACAAACTAGTAATCTCTGATTCTCAAGAAAGGATTCTTACTACTGTATTGAATTCGATCCTCTAGGATCGATGAGTCACACTTTATGGCTTTTGTACCAGGACTAAAACTAAGCTTTGCGTTAAAAGAAAATTTTTAATACCTACATGTATAACAAGACTTTGTTTCGTTTTACCCCCGAATGTATTGATTTAATTCAAATTTTAAATTAAAAAAAGGAACATGCTTTTTTATTTATTCAACAGTAAATTAGTCACTTTTAAAAACTTAAACATTATTAAACTTTGGATATATGAGTTAATTCACGTGTTGTTAAAAGAAAAGAGATTCCGTTTTGTTTTTTTGTTTTTATTTTTTGTTGTCATTTTTAGCACATTTTATTTTTCTTCCATTCAAAGTAAAAAAAATAATATAAAAATTTTAAATATATATTCATTTGCTTTTATTCATACAGGTAAAATTTATTACTATTTATTTATTTTTATTTATTTATTTTTTGTTTTGAGTGTTATTTACCATAAAAAACGCTCTGACTTTTAAAGATGTTTTTCTTTTTTTCTTTTTCACATTATGAAACGACTCCACAGAAAAAATATAAAGAAAGAAAAAAAGAAAAAGGAAAATTTTAAGCTTACCCATTTTTTTTCTTTTCTTACTTCCAAGTAGTTTAATTTTTTTTTAATTTCATTCCTTCCAGGAACTTAGTTCTTTTTTATGTTTATAACTTTATATTGAATTTTCTCTCCAGAAAATAAAAAGCAATTTAATTTTGTTTTTCTTTTTTAGTTGTTTTTGTTTTCACGAAAACAACCCCTCAGCGTGCAAATAAATCAGTTTTTGTCGTTTTACGATTTTTCGTAACAACATAAACATGTATTTTGTAAAATAATCATGTTATACATCTCACTGATCTCTTGTGTTTGTTGTGCCGTAGCACAAACAACAGGAATGGTTAAGGCTCCTCCTTGTAATATATTTTGTTCAACAGAATACCATAACGTTTTTACCTCCTTTTAGTTGTTGTTGTTGTTGTGGCTCTTTCTTCTTGTTGAAAATTCGCTTCCACCTGACATCGTTGTGTGGCTGAAGTGCAGGAAGAATTGTCTGTGAGTGATTCCTGCAGGCAAGCAGAGAGAGGAAAATACCACTGGAAGCGGATCTAGAGCCGAAGAGAAGGGCTGAGGGGTGTTGATTGTGTGTGCACACACGGACTGCGCTGGTTTGGTGAGGATTGTGATGTGGGCCAGAGAGGAGAGAGATGGAAGTGCAAAGTGTGTAAAAACAGGTGAAAGAAAGAAAGAACTCAAGTGTGGGAAAGAAAAAGAAAGAAATGTGTGAAATTGTAAATGAAAGAAAAACAGGGTGTGTAATAATGTAGGAGGTACAATGAGATGGTTGATGAAGAAGAGAAAGGGGAGGGGGAAATGAATGAATAATATAGAGATATTTAATGTTAGAGTGAGAAAATTATTAAGAAAATAAAATAAAAAAAACTTGGGAGATAAAAGAAGAAAAAAAGATAGACTTATAAATCACAGAGACAGTAATTTATGAATTTGGGCACATTTAAAGATAGAGAAATGCCTGCAGATTATACCATCATGGTGTAAAACTGGACTAGCAGGCCATTCTTAATGAGTTCAGTTCTCTATAGGCGCCCCATATTTCTGGCCTTGTGCCAAGCTAAGCTTCCTATATAACTACAAGTGAGTATTGAGTTCAATCCTCACTGGACGTCCCATACTTCTGGCCTTCTACCAAATATTACCTCTTTTGTTTTTTTTGTTGTTTTTTTTTGTTGTATTTTTTGTTAGGGCAGCATGTGAAATGTTTAGCCAACTAGTCTTACAGCCCAGTTACTATTGAGTAGTGAGTTCAATCCTCAGTAGGTGATCCATACTTGCAATATTGCACCAAATCTAAGTAAAGGCTTGATTATTTTTTTTTTTAAAGATAAAACCTGCTGATTATAGAGACACCTCAAATAGTGTAATGATTATTGAGTTAGTCTTGCAGACTATTATTAGTAAGTTTGATTATATACTTATTATGCTTACTAATAAATCTGTATAGTTATGCACATGGGTGCCTTGTGTGGGGTAATGGTTAGCAAGCTAGGCTAGTGAACCATTGCTAGTTAGATTCTTACTGGGTAACTCGTACTTCTAGCATTGAGCAGAATTAAGCAAAGCTGAATAAATGACTATATGTATTTACCCAACCCATCTGCAGGAGCAGGATGTGACACAAGGTCAATTTTTGAAGTGGAGTTTAACAAATTTAACAAGAATTCAGAGTTTTCCTTCTCCTAGACCGATTGCCATATCGAGGTTAAAGAGCCGAGTCTGCCCAACTATTTACCTATAGCTGGAAGGAGAATAATTATATTCACACCATTCCCTAGGGTATTAGCACCATGTGCAATGCAAATAGCCTCATCCAGGTGTTACATAATTTATGAGCAGTTATAAATTATGAACGTACCTGTAGTTAGAATTTTGAATTAGGGTCCGTAGAAAGTTACTGGGGCCGATGAGTGACAACAGGGACATTCCAACTGACCTTCCAGTATACAGGTGTGAGAATAGGTTTTAATTTAGTTAATTAGATGCAACGCAGATTTCCGAGTGAGTGGACCTATGGGTTGCCACTCTGATGTCATTTCTCACTGCAGTGGAATCAAATGGGCAGGGTTGAAAATAAGACTTGATCAAGAAATAACCAAGTCTTGTGTGTTAACACTTAACATCCTGTTCAGAATTTTCCAAGTCCAGAGCCCCATTCCTATAAGGATTTATCAAAAAATGACCTTTTCATTTAAACTTACCTGAGATATTTCCCTTAAATCAAAGACTTCTAAATATGTTTAATATTACATTTAAACAAAGGCTATCATTTGGGTCAGATTAGGAAATGAGACTTTTGGCCGGGTGGAATGAGGCGGTATAGGATGTTAAGAGTTAATTAAATTATTAAAAGCAATGTCAAGCCCAAAGAAGAATCAACGAAGAAGAACCAACCCTTAAAAGAAGACCTTAGATCAACAGAGAAAATTTCCAAGCTAGAAAAATAAGTAGAAGCAGAAGTGTAACAAGTAAGAAAGACCATTATATCCTATCTACTCTCTAACTATCTGTCTGTCTCTCTCCCCATTTATATACTTGATGTTGAACGAGTATATAACACAGGATTTGAACTCTGGTTGCCATGTCCATTTTCTATGATAATAACCATTATACCATAGATGCGCCAGATTATATATATATATATATATATATATATATATATATATATATATATATATATATATATATATATATATATATATATATATATATAAGGGTATGAAAACACACAATATTGTTAAAATGAATATATTTTTATATTATTTTCATTGCTAATATTGACAATATTAGCAATGAAAATGATATAAAAATATTGTGTGTTTTCATACCATTTTATCTATACATATACCGTCGGATTCATTTCCTTACTCTTAACTCATATATATATATATATATGTATATGTATATGTATATATGTTGTTGTTGAGGGATCCACATATGCTTCTTAGTTGATATATGAGTATATATATATATATATATATATATATATATATATATGTGTGTGTGTTTATAATATATATATTGTTTGGGATTTAGTATGAAGCATTGGGTATGAAATATAAGAAACTCTGTTTTTTAATGTTAAGTTTCGTTTTATTTTGTTAAATTTTCAGGGCCGCTTGCACCTCTTCATCCGAACGTAGACTGCAGTCTAAATAAAACAAAACTTAACATTAAAAAACAGAGTTTCTTATATTTCATACCCAATGTTTTATACTAGATCCCAAACAATATATATATTATAAACATATATATATATATATATATATATATATAAATATTCATATATATATATATATATATATATATATATATAGATACTCATATATATATATATATATATATATATATATATATATGGATACTCTTGGTTGTTGGTTGGTTGGTTTGATTTTATGGCATGTCAATCCTTGGGTTATTTTATGCCAAAAACATTTTGTTTGATTAATTCTTGATGAGTACTCAATTTTTTAAATTCAAATTTTTAAAACTCAACAAGAGCTGATAGGCCTAAAAAAACAACCAACCAACCAACCATGAAATAGTTTAGTTTGAGGAAGAGAAACTTGTTAAGAAAGGGATATGATAAACTTGACTAAGATATTGTTTCCTTACCTTTATTCAGCAAACTAGAAGCGGCTACTCGGCGTTGCCTGGGTAGTGGGGGAGGTAAAAAAAAAATTAGTCACACAAATCCATTATTATTGAATCGCGAGTTGGATCCTCGTAGTATGCCCCATTAAACTTCCTATTTAAAAACAAAATATGCTGCGTTGATCCAGCCACTCTTATATAAATAAAAATTAATGTCTACTATTTAAAATATTAAATGCAAAAAAAAAAATCTATGCTATTATCATTTAAATTTTATTTTTTTAAGTACCTTCACTAATATAAATCAAACCTTCATTATTTTTGCTCAAAAACCAAGAACTGGTGATATTTAATGTGTATATATATTTACTTTGTCATTAATTGTATTATTTTCGGACATACACATACACACAACTGCCCTTTATATCTTTATATATATATAAATGACCGCCCAAAACAGTTGGATGCTTTCTGTCACCCCCACCCAAATTATACCTTTGTAAAGATTACATTCCTTACTTGTTACAGTTCTCCTATTTGACACTAGGGGGCATCTTTTGTGTCCCCTAGTGTCAACCACCTTGAGGGGCAGAAAAATACACCAACTGCATCCCTGCAGAGGGGTAAAACACCCCCAATGAGGCCACCTGTGGGTTGTGGGGTGTGACCTGTGATGCTTAAGGATGGATTCTTGGTAGCTGAGAAGTCCATGACATGCAACATTCCATGGAGGTAAATTGTTTTCATAATTCAATAGGAATGAGGTTTAATGGATAAAAGTATTGGTTAAAAGAATTTTAAAAATGCTAGGGTGAGTCATAAGTTTTGCAATATTTTAGTAATGTGAGGCACAATTTAGCAGTTCTGTATGCTTTTGCTGAGGTTGTAAAGGTGACAAACCACACTGGTCAGTTAGAAGCTGGGCTCGCCTGATACTCTCCAAGTGCTACTCACCGGATTTGCCTCTAAGATTTAATGGTATGGTCTCAAAATTTACAGTTTTAGACCTACCTTGCCTGATAGTTCAAGAAAATTCACTCGATTTGCAAGAACTTATCTGTTTACTGTACTGTGATCAACTGTGCATTTACTTTTTGCACAACAAAACAGGTTTTGGCCCATTTACAAAAAATTTTCTTGTTCCCTAATTACATCTGCATCATAAGGAAAATAAGGTCTAAAAATGTTCAACTTCAGGATCTCTACACTTGACGGTAAGCCTGTAAAGCCAGTAGAACAATTCACATACCTAGGTTTTAATATCTCATCCACAGAAAGCAATGCTAATGCACAGATAGGGAAGGAATGGTCTGCTATAAACAGATTATCACTCATATGGAAATCCAATCTTACAGACAAGTTAAAACGACAATTCTTCCAAGCCATAGTTATATCAGTGCTACTGTATGGCTGCATCACCTGGACCCTAACGAAATGTCTAGAGAATAAGCTAGATTGAAGCTGCACAAGAATGCTGTGTGTGATCTTAAACAAATCCTGGAAATAACACCCCACAAGGAAGCATCTGTATGGCCGCTTGCCCCCTATCACACGAACTATAAGAGTGAAACAAAAAAGATATGTCAGACACTGTTGGAGAAGCAAGAATGAACCCATAAGCAGTGTTCTCCTGTGGAAGCCAGCATATGGAAATGCCAGAGCAGGTCAGTCAATAGCTGGCACTCGTTTAGTATTTACCATTCCAAACTTTAACCTCTTTTTGTTCTTATTTCTTTTTCTTCTCTTTCTCCAGAAATCCGATTACCGTTTTCTTTTCAATCCCCCAATTCCCTGTAGACCATAACAATTACGCTACAGAAAAAATGAAGAAGATTGAAAAAGAAAAAAGGGAGTTCTTGTGGTGTGATGGTTAACATGCTGGACTTACAAGATCATAGTGAGCGAGTTCAAGTTCCAGTCACACTTTTACATTTACTTTCGGAACTTGGGAAAAATATGTACCTCCTCATCCCCAGAGTGATAGTATTACTGCTGTTCTACAAGGATGGCTTTGGAATTAAACAACCCAAGAAACTAAAGAAGACTATCTTTATTTATGGAACATTTTTGGTTAGGATTTCTGGACCAAGTTACCTTTAAGCACCCCAGTGGTGACCTGGATTCAGAGAGACATGTTTCGCTTTGCACCGTCAACATCCGGTTGTTTGTTAACAGACAATTTTTAGACGCAATTTTTTTTAATTATAAAACTAATGTATGCGGGGATCTCACGAAGATCGAACTCGCTATTCAATAGTAATGGATCTGCGAAAATAGCTTACACCATGAGAGGATGTAAACATTAAAAAAGTAAGTGTATAACTTTTCTTCTTTTTTTCAATCTTCAAACAACGTTAACCACTTAAAATAATTTTACAAAACAAATCCAAAAGAAAAAGATATTCGGAAACAGAAGAAACAAAAATAAAGAACAAAATGATGATTATTGTGCTGTTCTGTATGAAACGGGAAAAGACTTAGATATCTCATGATAAATTATTGAATGAAAATGTTTAAAAAAAGGTTAAAAATTAAAGAAAGAAATATTGCAAGCAACATTGAATTAAATAGATATTTGCTAAATTTAGCTTAGTTGTGACACAAAAACAAGTATAAAAATATATTTTCCAGACCTCCCACCAGGCCAGATTAGTACAAGGCCTTTTTAACGTGGCTATTTTTTGTTTGTTTGTTTGTTTGTTTGTTTTTATGGGCATCAGCGAGGATCGAACTTGCTAATACATTTGTTAGTAAGTATGGAGCACCTTGAGAGAATCGAACTCACTAAAAAACGTGAAAATCACAGGTCATAACCGGCATAAATCTGAATGGTAAAAAATGCAACAATTCAAACTTTATAAAAGTCTAGTCTTTCAAAAGTTTATATTTTGATATGGAGCTGAGTATGATATAATTTTTCTAAGCCATATTATTTTTAGTCTCTCACAACACGACGGCTGTGGGGATCGAACTCACCACCTATGACGCTAGCTAATAATCAGTAGTCGATAATCAAATTATTATCTGCTGCCCATTGCTTTAAAAAGCTCATTCAATGAAAGAGGGAGGGTAGCTACAGATAGGACTCTTTGTTGGGGAGTATTGGTTTAACAAACTAGTAATCTCTGATTCTCAAGAAAGGATTCTTACTACTGTATTGAATTCGATCCTCTAGGATCGATGAGTCACACTTTATGGCTTTTGTACCAGGACTAAAACTAAGCTTTGCGTTAAAAGAAAATTTTAATACCTACATGTATAACAAGACTTTGTTTCGTTTTACCCCCGAATGTATTGATTTAATTCAAATTTTAAATTAAAAAAAGGAAACATGCTTTTTTATTTATTCACAGTAAATTAGTCACTTTTAAAACTTAAACATTATTAAACTTTGGATATATGAGTTAATTCACGTGTTGTTAAAAGAAAAGAGATTCGTTTTTTTTTTTGTTTTTATTTTTTGTTGTCATTTTTAGCACATTTTATTTTTCTTCCTTCAAAGTAAAAAAAATAATATAAAATTTTAAATATATATTCATTTGCTTTTATTCATACAGGTAAAATTTATTACTATTTATTTATTTTTATTTATTTATTTTTTGTTTTGAGTGTTATTTACCATAAAAAACGCTCTGACTTTTAAGATGTTTTTCTTTTTTTCTTTTTCACATTATGAAACGACTCCACAGAAAAAATATAAAGAAAGAAAAAAAGAAAAGGAAAATTTTAAGCTTACCCATTTTTTTTCTTTTCTTACTTCCAAGTAGTTTAATTTTTTTTTAATTTCATTCCTTCCAGGAACTTAGTTCTTTTTTATGTTTATAACTTATATTGAATTTTCTCTCCAGAAAATAAAAAGCAATTTAATTTTGTTTTTCTTTTTTAGTTGTTTTTGTTTTCACGAAAACAACCCCTCAGCGTGCAAATAAATCAGTTTTTGTCGTTTTACGATTTTTCGTAACAACATAAACATGTATTTTGTAAAATAATCATGTTATACATCTCACTGATCTCTTGTGTTTGTTGTGCCGTAGCAAACAACAGGAATGGTTAAGGCTCCTCCTGTAATATATTTTGTTCAACAGAATACCATAACGTTTTACTCCTTTTAGTTGTTGTTGTTGTTGTGGCTCTTTCTTCTCTTGTTGAAAATTCGCTTCCACCTGACATCGTTGTGTGGCTGAAGTGCAGGAAGAATTGTCTGTGAGTGATTCCTGCAGGCAAGCAGAGAGAGGAAAATACCACTGGAAGCGGATCTAGAGCGCAAGAGAAGGGCTGAGGGGTGTTGATTGTGTGTGCACACACGGACTGCGCTGGTTTGGTGAGGATTGTGATGTGGGCCAGAGAGGAGAGAGATGGAAGTGCAAAGTGTGTAAAAACAGGTGAAAGAAAGAAAGAACTCAAGTGTGGGAAAGAAAAAGAAAGAAATGTGTGAAATTGTAAATGAAAGAAAAACAGGGTGTGTAATAATGTAGGAGGTACAATGAGATGGTTGATGAAGAAGAGAAAGGGGAGGGGAAATGAATGAATAATATAGAGAATATTTAATGTTAGAGTGAGAAAATTATTAAGAAAATAAAATAAAAAACTTGGGAGATAAAAGAAGAAAAAAAGATAGACTTATAAATCACAGAGACAGTAATTTATGAATTTTGGGCACATTTAAAGATAGAGAAATGCCTGCAGATTATACCATCATGGTGTAAAACTGGACTAGCAGGCCATTCTTAATGAGTTCAGTTCTCTATAGGCGCCCATATTTCTGGCCTTGTGCCAAGCTAAGCTTCCTATATAACTTACAAGTGAGTATTGAGTTCAATCCTCACTGGACGTCCCATACTTCTGGCCTTCTACCAAATATTACCTCTTTTGTTTTTTTTGTTGTTTTTTTTTGTTGTATTTTTGTTTAGGGCAGCATGTGAATGTTTAGCCAACTAGTCTTACAGCCCAGTTACTATTGAGTAGTGAGTTCAATCCTCAGTAGGTGATCCATACTTGCAATATTGCACCAAATCTAAGTAAAGGCTTGATATTTTTTTTTTTAAAGATAAAACCTGCTGATTATAGAGACACCTCCAAATAGTGTAATGATTATTGAGTTAGTCTTGCAGACTATTATTAGTAAGTTTGATTATATACTTATTATGCTTACTAATAAATCTGTATAGTTATGCACATGGGTGCCTTGTGTGGGGTAATGGTTAGCAAGCTAGGCTAGTGAACCATTGCTAGTTAGATTCTTACTGGGTAACTCGTACTTCTAGCATTGAGCAGATTAAGCAAAGCTGAATAAATGACTATATGTATTTACCCAACCCATCTGCAGGAGCAGGATGTGACACAAGGTCAATTTTTGAAGTGGAGTTTAACAAATTTAACAAGAATTCAGAGTTTTCCTTCTCCTAGACGATTGCCATATCGAGGTTAAAGAGCCGAGTCTGCCCAACTATTTACCTATAGCTGGAAGGAGAATAATTATATTCACACCATTCCTAGGGTATTAGCACCATGTGCAATGCAAATAGCCTCATCCAGGTGTTACATAATTTATGAGCAGTTATAAATTATGAACGTACCTGTAGTTAGAATTTTGAATTAGGGTCCGTAGAAAGTTACTGGGGCGATGAGTGACAACAGGGACATTCCAACTGACCTTCCAGTATACAGGTGTGAGAATAGGTTTTAATTTAGTTAATTAGATGCAACGCAGATTTCCGAGTAGTGGACCTATGGGTGCCACTCTGATGTCATTTCTCACTGCAGTGGAATCAAATGGGCAGGGTTGAAAATAAGACTTGATCAAGAATAACCAAGTCTTGTGTGTTAACACTTAACATCCTGTTCAGAATTTTCCAAGTCCAGAGCCCCATTCCTATAAGGATTTATCAAAAATGACCTTTTCATTTAAACTTACCTGAGATATTTCCCTTAAATCAAAGACTTCTAAATATGTTTAATATTACATTTAAACAAAGCTATCATTTGGGTCAGATTAGGAAATGAGACTTTTGGCCGGGTGGAATGAGGCGGTATAGGATGTTAAGAGTTAATTAAATTATTAAAAGCAATGTCAAGCCCAAAGAAGAATCACGAAGAAGAACCAACCTTAAAAGAAGACCTTAGATCAACAGAGAAAATTTCCAAGCTAGAAAAAATAAGTAGAAGCAGAAGTGTAACAAGTAAGAAGACCATTATATCCTATCTACTCTCTAACTATCTGTCTGTCTCTCTCCCATTTATATACTTGATGTTGAACGAGTATATAACACAGGATTTGAACTCTGGTTGCCATGTCCATTTTCTATGATAATAACCATTATACACATAGATGCGCCAGATTATATTATATATATATATATATATATATATATATATATATATATATATATATATTATATATATATATATATATATATAAAAGGGTATGAAAACACACAATATTGTTAAAATGAATATATTTTTATATTATTTTCATTGCTAATATTGACAATATTAGCAATGAAAATGATATAAAAATATTGTGTGTTTTCATACCATTTTATACACTATACATATACCGTCGGATTCATTTCTTACTCTTAACTCATATATATATATATATATTGTATATGTATATGTATATATGTTGTTGTTGAGGGATCCACATATGCTTCTTAGTTGATATATGAGTATATATATATATATATATATATATATATATATATATGTGTGTGTGTTTATAATATATATATTGTTTGGGATTTAGTATGAAGCATTGGGTATGAAATATAAGAAACGTCTGTTTTTTAATGTTAAGTTTTCGTTTTATTTTGTTAAATTTTCAGGGCCGCTTGCACTCTTCATCCGAACGTAGACTGCAGTCTAAATAAAACAAAACTTAACATTAAAAAACAGAGTTTCTTTATATTTCATACCCAATGTTTTATACTAGATCCCAAACAATATATATATTATAAACATATATATATACTATATATATATATATATATAAATACATATATAATATAATATATACATGAAGTCACAGATAGAAATTTACATTTTTCTTTTAATGCAGTGGGATTTTTACCACGTACCCCAACGTGTAACGGGTTAGGCACAAGGCCCTAATTAATAGTGGAACACCCACAAGTCGAGACTCATGGGTGGCGGGTGCAAAAAATGGGCGGTTGATTGACTCGCCGTCGGCATTGCTCCTTCAAGGGGGGCTAAATTTCAAAAAGCGAGGAAGTCCAATTTTTATTAAATGTTCTTAAAAACTATAACAGATAAGAAATCGGTTACGTTTCTTCACTACTGTTTAAAAGGATTGAAGTTGAAGATAAAACAAAGTTTATTTTCATCGTGGATAAATACAAGTTGGTAGAAGTTGTGGATTACAGTTTTTCATAGACACCAAAAACGTGCGAAATGTAATGATTTTCGTAATTTTTGTTGAAGAAAGAAAAAATTCAATAACTTCTTGGAAAAAGAGAACAATTTATTGTTAGACTTTATTTTTAGTTCTATAGAATTTTTTAGTTCGGCAAATTGTTCTAATTTGCACTACGTGATTATAACATTAAAAACAGAATTGTGATACCTGTAAAGATTCAAAAATGTTAGATGGGTGGTGTGGGGGAACTTAAAGATAAACACTATGCATAACGACATTTTAAACTGCATTTTATCATCAATCACTCCGAAACATGTTCATGAGCAATTGCCAGGTTGTATTTTGAGTTGCCTAAAGTTTGGTAAATACATCCTATACCAAAAAAAAAAAAAAAAAAAAAAGAAATTTATCAGAGATGGTGTAAAAAGGTTAAGTTTTTTTTGAATCGTGTTTTTTTTTATTCAAAAAAATATTTCACATTCTGCAAAAAAAGACTAACGTACAACAGTTTATAAAAGTTAAGACTTTGAACTTACAAGAAGAAATCATTCAACGTAAGAAAAGTTTTAAACTGTTCCCCGGAACTATTCGTCAGCACCTGAGGCCCCTCGCGTGCGGGTAATAGGTTAGGACAAGCTAGACTAGTTAAACTAGCATTTTCAATGAGCTTCGAGTTTCACTGGGTCCCCATAAGTAGAGGGAACAGGCAGCTTAGATGACATCCAACCTTGTGCCAATAATCAAAGTTTAGTATCAATAACTGGTGGTTAACAAGCTAATTGGCAGAGCCAATTACTAGTTGAGATCGATTCTCACTGGGTGCGCATACATCTGACCTGGTGTCACAAAGTGCAAGCTAGAAAGTTAAATTAAACTATCTATCATCATCTTAGTCGTCATATGAGGACATAATAGCTCTGAGGGTGTTTTTGTGGGTTGTTTTGTTTGTTTTACCGGCATAATCAACGCATGGGTGGGTCATTTAATTGCTGGCAAAGTGTTTGAAAGATCCGTAGGGATGAGGTTTGGATAGAAAATTTCTTTTGTAAACAAAATTTTCTATTTAACCCATAGATGGGTACCTCCTAACAGGTGACTCATATCACCAAGGTCAGAGTGGACCTGGGAGCAATGGAGGACGAAGGGGTGCGCTCAATAGATAGAGATAATCAGTCATTCCCAGTGACATGAAGGCCTCGCAGCACCTACCTTGACTAAAAGTTTAAAAAAAGTATATATATTCATGTGCTTTATCAATACAGGTAAAATTGTTGTTTAACTTTTTATCTATAATTGTGTATCTTTTTTCTATGTAGTTTCTTTTGTTTGAGTGTTATTTTACTATATAAATTTACACGCTCTGACTTTAAAGAGATGTTTTTCGTTCTTTTTATTCTATTCTCATTTTTAAATCTGTATCTATCGCCATCTTGAATAATTATATATATTAATAAAATAGAAATATAGTTGATAAATAATTGTAAGCATTATCTTTTTTTTTTTTTCATGTTTTTTTTTTTTTGTTTTCTTACTTTCCACGTATTTTTTTACATTTTTATTTTAAACATAGTTTTTGTTCCATTCAGGAACTTAGTTCTTTTAATGTTTATCGAACTTATAGTTGTAATTTTCTCATCTCAGAAATAAAGAAGTGCCAAATGTATTTTGTGTTTGTTCTTTTTAGCATTGCCAATCGCTGTGACAGGAAGGGCAATAGGGTGGGCAATCATATAGGATGCCCAGTCTTGGACGTATATTATTTCTTGATCTGTTATGATGCTTCTCTTTGAACTGCTCTCGTTTCTTAGGCTCTAAGTAGTATACGAGGAAGGCTGATAGGGTATGTGTTAATACAATCCTGCTAGGTCTCCTGTAACATTATATTATATATCCGTTGTTTATTTTTGTTTTTCATATTATTCTATGATAATATTTTTTAAGCTGATCACGTCTCTACTTTTCTGAGATATCGGGTTGGGTGCGTTATGGTATTTTCTCTTATATCTTTTCCGCCTTATTCCTCTTTTATTATGGATGTGATAAAGCTATGGGCGGAGCTATCTGTATAGTATGTGAACTCTTGTCTATCAATTATGTATTTGTATGTCTATATAATAGCTTCTCATCATCTTTATGGATGGATGTTATATATCATTATATATATATTAGTAATTAATGAACTTTTTTCTTACTTTTTTCATATCTATCAATCTCACGATAACCCATTAAAATAATTTTACAAAACAAATCATAAAGAATATTATAGATATCGGAAAACGAAGCAAAAATAAGGAATCAAATGATGATTTTATTTGGTGTGTTTATTGTATATATCTTGTATTATATTATCTTTAGTTATCTCATGTATAATTTATTGAAATGAAAATGTTAAAAAAAAGGTAAAATTAAAGAAAGAAAATATGAAGCAACATCCTGAAATTAATATAGATATTTGCTAAGAGGTTTACTTAGTGTGTACAATCGATATAAACAGTATTATATATATTTATATTATATCTTTCTCTATCTTTTAGGCCAGATTTAGAACAGAGAGCCTTTTTAAACTGGCTATTTCTGTTTGATTAGTTTGTTTATGTATTCTCTTATATTTCGATGTAGTTGAATATAGTGTCTATATTTTTATTATTGTTAGATATAATTTGGAGCAGCCTTTGTAGTATGAATTTTTGATATCTCTCTATCTTATATAAAATTTATATATATATTTATCTATTGGTTCTTTTATATCCGGTCTATATAATCTGAATGTATTAATAATGCATATATATTACTATTTATCTATAAAAGAGTCTAGAGCTTTCAATAGTTTAATAGTTTTGGATATGGAGCTGAGTAGTGATAATAATATTGTTTTCTAAGTATCTTCTTATATTTATTTTATAGGCTCTCTTTTTCTGTATATCACGATCGGCTGCTGTGTGATCGTAACTGGTCTATTCTACTTTTTTTTTGTCTTATTTACTCTAGCTCTTTATATTATTCAGTTTTTTTTATTCGATAATTCAGATTTATATCTCTCTCTATTTGCTTTTTAAATAAGGGCTCAATTCAATGTATAATAGGGATGGATATATATTAGTTGTTGGGGATAGTTACTTAAGAGAACTGTTCTAACCAAATTAATACACTTCTTGATTCTCATTATGATAAGGTTATTCTTATATTTGTTTTTTATTTGAATTTGATCCTCTAGTATGATGATTTCTACATCTTTTATTGTTTGGCTTTTGTACCTATGCGTACTTATTATATACTTTATATCTTGTGTTTAATATAGTATTTATAATATATATACCTACTATGTATATGTTACAATTTTATCTGCTTGTTTCGTTTTACTGCCCGAATGGTATTGATAGTTAATCTCAGAAATTTTAATTACAAATATATGGAACAATCGGCTTTTTTTATTTATCAACAGGCTAAAGTTAGTCACTTTTACAAAACTTAAACATTATTAAACTTTGGATATATAGTTAATTCACGTGTTGTTAAAAGAAAAGAGATTCCGTTTTGTTTTGTTTTTATTTTTTGTTGTCATTTTTAGCACATTTATTTTTCTTCCATTCAAAGTAAAAATATAATATTAAAAATTAAATATATATTCATTTGCTTTATTCATACAGGTAAATTTATTACTATTTTATTTATTTTATTTATTTATTTTTTGTTTTGAGTGTTATTTACCATAAAAACGCTCTGACTTTAAGAGATGTTTTTCTTTTCTTTTTCACATTATGAAACGACTCCACAGAAAAAATATATAAAGAAAAAAAAAAAAAAGAAAAAGGAAAATTTTAAGCTTACCCATTTTTTTTTCTTTTCTTTTACTTCCAAGTAGTTTAATTTTTTTTAATTTCATTCCTTCCAGGAACTTAGTTCTTTTTGTTATTTATAACTTTATATTGAATTTTCTCTCCAGAAAATAAAAAGCAATTTAATTTTGTTTTTCTTTTTTAGTTGTTTTTGTTTTCACAAAACAACCCCTCAGCGTGCAAATAAATCAGTTTTGTCGTTTTAACGATTTTTCGTAACAACATAACATGTATTTTGTAAAATAATCATGTTATATACATCTCACTGATCTCTTGTGTTTGTTGTGCCGTCGTAGCACAAACAACAGGAATGGTTAAGGCCCTCCTTGTAATATATTTTTCCAACAGAATACCATAACGTTTTACCTCCTTTTAGTTGTTGTTGTTGTGGCTCTTTCTTCTTGTTGAAAATTCGCTTCCACCTGACATCGTTGTGTGGCTGAAGTGCAGGAAGAATTGTCTGTGAGTGATTCCTGCAGGCAAGCAGAGAGAGGAAAATACCACTGGAAGCGGATCAGAGAGCAAAGAGAAGGGCTGAGGGGTGTTGATTGTGTGTGCACAACACGGACTGCGCTGGTTTGGTGAGGATTGTGATGTGGGCCAGAGAGGAGAGAGATGGAAGTGCAAAGTGTGTAAAACAAGGTGAAAGAAAGAAAAACTCAAGTGTGGGAAAAGAAAAAGAAAGAAATGTGTGAAATTGTAAATGAAAGAAAAACAGGGTGTGTAATAATGTAGGAGGTACAATGAGATGGTTGATGAAGAAGAGAAAGGGGAAGGGGGAAATGAATGAATAATATAGAGATATTTAATGTTAAGAGTGAGAAAATTATTAAGAAAAGAAAATTAAAAAACTTGGGAGATAAAAGAAGAAAAAAAAAGATACACTTATAAATCACAGAGACAGTAATTTATGAATTTGGGCACATTTAAAGATAGAGAAATGCCTGCAGATTATACCATCATGGTGTAAAACTGGACTAGCAGGCCATTCTTAATGAGTTCAGTTCTCTATAGGCGCCCCATATTTCTGGCCTTGTGCCAAGCTAAGCTTCCTATATAATTACAAGTGAGTATTGAGTTCAATCCTCACTGGACGTCCCATACTTCTGGCCTTCTACCAAATATTACCTCTTTTGTTTTTTTTGTTGTTTTTTTTTGTTGTATTTTTTGTTAGGGCAGCATGTGAAATGTTTAGCCAACTAGTCTTACAGCCCAGTTACTATTGAGTAGTGAGTTCAATCCTCAGTAGGTGATCCATACTTGCAATATTGCACCAAATCTAAGTAAAGGCTTGATTATTTTTTTTTTAAAGATAAAACCTGCTGATTGTAGAGACACCTCAAATAGTGTAATGATTATTGAGTTAGTCTTGCAGACTATTATTAGTAAGTTTGATTATATACTTATTATGCTTACTAATAAATCTGTATAGTTATGCACATGGGTGCCTTGTGTGGGTAATGGTTAGCAAGCTAGTGCTAGTGAACCATTGCTAGTTAGATTCTTACTGGGTAACTCGTACTTCTAGCATTGAGCAGAATTAAGCAAAGCTGAATAAATGACTATATGTATTTACCCAACCCATCTGCAGGAGCAGATGTGACACAAGGTCAATTTTTGAAGTGGAGTTTAACAAATTTAACAAGAATTCAGAGTTTTCCTTCTCCTAGACCGATTGCCATATCGAGGTTAAAGAGCCGAGTCTGCCCAACTATTTACCTATAGCTGGAAGGAGATATATTTATATTCACACCATTCCTAGGGTATTAGCACCATGTGCAATGCAAATAGCCTCATCCAGGTGTTACATAATTTATGAGCAGTTATAAATTATGAACGTACCTGTAGTTAGAATTTTGAATTAGGGTCCGTAGGAAAGTTACTGGGGCCGATGAGTGACAACAGGGACATTCCAACTGACCTTCCAGTATACAGGTGGTGAGAATAGGTTTTAATTTTAGTTTAATTAGATGCAACGCAGATTTCCGAGTGAGTGGACCTATGGGTTGCCGCTCTGATGTCATTTCTCACTGCAGTGGAATCAAATGGGCAGGGTTGAAAATAAGACTTGATCAAGAAACAACCAAGTCTTTGTGTGTTAACACTTAACATCCTGTTCAGAATTTTCCAAGTCCAGAGCCCCATTCCTATAAGGATTTATCAAAAAATGACCTTTCATTTAAAGTTACCTGAGATATTTCCCTTAAATCAAAAGACTTCTAGATATGTTTTAATATTCACATTTAACAAAGGCTATCATTTGGGTCAGATTTGGAATGTGACTTTGGCCGGGTGGAATGAGCGGTATAGGATGTTAAGAGTTAATTAAATTATTAAAAGCAATGTCAAGCCCAAAGAAGAATCAACGAAGAAGAACCAACCCTTAAAAGAAGACCTTAGATCAACAGAGAAAATTTCCAAGCTAGAAAAATAAGTAGAAGCAGAAGTGTAACAAGTAAGAAAGGCCATCATATCCTATCTACTCTCTAGCTATCTGTCTGTCTCTCTCCCCATTTATATACCTGATGTTGAACGAGTATATAACACAGGATTTGAACTCTGGTTGCCATGTCCCTTCTATGATAATAACCATGACACCATAGATGCCCAGACTATTTTATATATATATATATATATATATTATATATATATATATATATAAAAAGGGTATGAAAACACACAAATATTGTTAAAAAATGAATATATTTTTATATTATTTTCATTGCTAATATTGACAATATTAGCAATGAAAATGATATAAAAATATATTCATTTTAACAATATTGCGTGTTTTCATACCCTTTTATCTATAACATATACCGTCGGATTCATTTCCTTACTCTTAACTCAGATATATATATATATATATATATATAATATATATATATATATATTGTTTGGGATTTAGTATGAAGCATTGGGTATGAAATATAAGAAACTCTGTTTTTTAATGCTAAGTTTCGTTTTATTTTGTTAAATTTTCGGGGCCACTTGCACCTCTTCACCCAACCAACCAACCAACCAACCAACCATGAAATAGTTTGGTTTGAGAAAGAGAAACTTGTCAAAGAAAGGGATATGAATATGATAAACTTGACTAAGATATTATTTCCTTACCTTTATTCAGCAAACTAGAAGCGGCTATCTGGCGGAGGTAAAAAAAAAAATTAGTCTCACAAATCCATTATTATTGAATCACAAGTTGGATCCTCGTAGTATTCCCCATTAAAATTCCTATGTAAAAACAAAAGACGTTGCGTTGATCCAGCCACTCTGGAAATAACAATTAATGTCTACTATTTAAAATATTAAATGCAAAAAAAAAATTTATGCTATTATCATTTAATTTTTTTTTTTTAAGTACCTTCACTAATATAAATCAAACCTTCATTATTTTTGCTCAAAAACCAAGAACTGGTGATATTTAATGTGTATATATATTTACTTTGTCATTAATTGTATTATTTTCGAAGTTTCCTCTGGACATACACATACACACAACTGCCCTTTATATATGTATAGATGACCGCCCAAAACAGTTGGATGCTTTCTGTCACCCCCACCCAAATTATACCTTTGTAAAGATTACATTCCTTACTTGTTACAGTTCTCCTATTTGACACTTTGAGGGACAGAAAAATACACCAACTGCACCTCTGCAGAGGGGTAAAACACCCCCAATGAGGTCACCTGTGGGTTGTGGGTGGCGACCTGTGATGCTTAAGGACGGATTCTTGGTGGCTGAGAAGTCCATGACATGCAACATTCCATGGAGGTAAATTGTTTTCATAATTCAATAGGAATGAGGTTTAATGGATAAAAGTATTGGTTAAAAGAATTTTAAAAATGCTAGGGTGAGTCATAAGTTTTGCAATATTTTAGAAATCTGATTACTATTTACTTTTCAATCCCCCAATTCCCCATAGACCATAACAATTACACTACAGAAAAAATGAAGATTGAAAAAGAAAAAATGGAGTTCTTGTGGTGTGATGGATAACATGCTGGACTTACAAGATCATAGTGAGTGAGTTCAAGTTCCAGTCACACTTTTACATTTACTTTCGGAACTTGGGAAAAATATGTACCTCCTCATCCCCAGAGTTATAGTATTACTGTTGTTCTATAAGGATGACTTTAGCATTAAACAACCCAAGAAACTAAAGAAAACTATCTTTATTTATGGAACATTTTTGGTTAGGATTTCTGAAATTCATCATTAAAAACTAAATTTAAATAATACTTGGATAAGGTCTTGGTTGTAATGTCAAATGCATTGGACTGTGACGTCATAGTGAGTTCAAACCCAGTTGTGCTATTATGTTTCCTTTCAGACAAATACCTTTGGGAAAGATAGAAACCACCTTCCGCCCAACTATGGGTTAAATAGTAACACTACTGTTCTTCTACAAGGATGGCTTTGGCATTGAATAACCTACGAAAGTTGATACGCCGTTAAACATAGATTAATTAGATTTTCACCAGCAAATGCGCGATGTGCACCGGTTCAAGCCATGATCATAATTGATTGAATCTGAAAAAACTACATATATATGACACACACACACACACACACACACACACACACATATATATATATATATATATATATATATATATATATATATATATATATATATATGCAACCTCTAAAAACTTCCTCACATATATATAAGAACATTTCAAATGAATTTAACTAAAAGAAGTTTTTCACTAAACAGATGGACCCGCCACTTCTAATACATTTATCTGCCTGGATTATAGTGGCTTCTCAAACACTTTCTAAAAATAATTTCTTTTGCAAGAAATTTTCTTCTGGCGATGAATTAAGGTCAAAACTAGTTGAGAAAAATAAACAACATAAAAGAAATATTCCTGTTTGTCTTATCACTTTTTGTTCATCGTATATATATATATATATATATATATAATATATGTTTCTTAAACTGTACTGAAGATTCTTGTCGGATGAGTTTTTGTTCGATCCTTTCTAATTTTCTGGCCATCTTTTTAATGCCAGGGTGGAACTGGTGTAGCAATCCACCAAAGGTTTCTTTACGAGCGCCATATATGCCTACCAAATACAGTCTGAAATCCACAAATGAACTTATCCAAATTCTAGAAACCTCAACACCAAATAACCAACTGATCGCTTCGCTTGATGTCAAAAATCTCTTCACAAATGTCCCAGTAAAAGAAACTATTGACATCATCATACAAAACATCTACAACAATCCGGAATATCCACCACTTACAATCAACCCTAACATCCTTAAAAAGCTCCTCCTCTGTTGTACAACTGAAGTTCCTTTTTACAAACACCAAGGCAGTTTATACATCTAAGAAGACGGTCTCTCGATGGGGTCAGTTCTTGGTCCCACATTTAGCAACTTCTATATGGCCCACCTGGAAAACAAAGTATTCAATATTATTTTAAAAAAAACAGAATTTATGTTCGCTACGTTGACGATATTCTCCTCCTCATTAATAATGTAAATGAACTCCACAAACTACAAAGAACATTTCAACAACACTCCGTACTAAACTTCACATATGAACTTAACACAAACAATAAACTTCCATTCCTCGACATTATGATAGACTCTAACAACAACATATTCACTACCTATCCATATAAAAACCTACCTCCATCAATTCTTGTATTATCAACTACAAGAGTAAATGTTCTGCACAATACAAAAAAATTATAAACTTAATAAACCAAGCAAAGCTTACTTCTTCTTCTAAAACAATATTCTTTTCTGAACTAAAAAATTTTAAGCAAACTCTCATCAATAATAAATTCCCCAACTACTTTGTTGACGAACAAATCCGACAAATCCTCCATAACATTTATCACAACAAACACAATAGCACACTCAATAGCTCCAACCAAAACATATATTACCGTAATCAGATGCACCCTAACTATAAACCGGACGAAACTACGTTAAAAAAATTAATACGTAATAATGTTTCTTCCACTGACACCAACAGAAAAGTCAAACTAATTATCTACTACCAAAAGTTTAAAACCGCCAATTTTGTCACATGCAACAACTCCTCTCCCAAAACCACTCGTCTTAATGAGACCAATCTCATGTACAAATTTAAATGTCCAGTAGGAGACTGCATCTCCGAAGTTAATAACATGTATATTGGCCACACAACGACCACATTATCACGCAGATTAACGCTACACCTATCTGATATTAGCTTTATTAATCAACACCTTAAAACACATTCATAACCCCCTCTACTTACCGTAAAATTTTAACAGAAAATACACTCACACTACACAAAGAAAAAACAAAGAAAAAACAAAGAAAAACTTCAAATAATCGAAGCTCCATATATCAAACAAAACAAACCCACCTTAAACAAAATAAACTTCGAAACAAGTCAACATGTCCTCAAATGCCTATAATTTCCTGCCTATCCTCCTTCCACTATTCCCCTTTCATTCTCACAAACTTGTGACTCCCCTCCTACAAAAATCTCTACTGCTATCATTGTTTGAACCCACTACCAATTTCTACTACCTCCCACTAACAATTCTTACTACCTCCCACTAACAATTCCTATGTTACTGCTCGTTGTTTTAAAAACGAGACACCTGAAACAACCGATCAGTTTCACCCCTGAAGATGGCAAATAGACATGCCGAAAGCGCTCGTAAATAAACTTTGGTGGATTGCTACACCAGTTCCACCCTGACATTAAAAAGATGGCTAGAAAATTAGAAAGGATAGAACAAAAACTCGTCCAACAAGAATCGTCAGTACAGTTTAACAAAACATGTTTAAAAGAAAAAATGCTGCCAAAATACACTTATATATATATATATATATATATATATATATATATATATATAATATAAATTGATTGTGTATAAACATTGCTCTTGTGAATGTTGTTTTTTTGGTATTATGAAGCATGGAAATGAACCAATGAACCAAAACACAAAACAGACCAAAAAAACAGAGTTTCAATATCCAGCTGTTGTTCTGTCCTTGGTTCGATTTATTCCGATATTTCAGATGAACATTCACCCTTTATATATATATATATATATATATATATATATATATGGAGGGTCTTATTTAACCTCTTTTTAACCAGAGGGTGTTACCAGATGATAACGGTCATACTTTCAGAAATCCTAACCAAAAATGTTCTATAAATAAAGATAGTCATGCTATTATATTCACATTGTAAATATCTCCCCAGCTATGGGTTGAATAGTACCACTGATCTTCTTCTACAAGGATGGCTTTGGCATTGAATAACCCACAAAGATTGATATGCCATTACATAAAAGAAACCAAACCGAAGAAGAAAAAAATATATAAAAATTTTGATTTGTATCATTTGGATTTTTTGGACTGTTGTCCTCATCTTTATTGTTATATATACGTTTCAGTCTTCTTCAGGTGTTTCTTGTCAAACTCTGGAATCTTCTTGAACTCAGGAACCTACTCTTCAAACTCGGTAACTTTCATGTCAAACTCGGGAACTTTTATGTCATAATCAGGAGCCTTCACAGAACTTCAAACCAAACCCTTTATTCAATCCACCGGGGTAGACTGTTCACATTCTGTTAAACATGATTGGGTACAAGTGTTAAGCAATGTTAAGTATTCTATGTTATTATCACCCTTGGCCAAGATTGAACCTGCAACCCACAGATGATTGTCACATAGCGCAACGGATATAGGGTTGAGTTAATACAGTTCTAAGTCTGAAAAATCCAAATAATCCAAATTATCAAGCCTCATCTCAAAAATTAAAACTAAAGATTTTGGTATAATGAACTTTAACAAAGCAACAACACCTACCAGAGAAAAAGAAGGAGAAAGAAAATTATTACAATAGATAGATTCATGAAGAAAGAAAGAAAGAGGAAAATGAATAGGAAATGATAAAATTGGCTAAAGTCCCACTAGGAGGAATACAAGAAATAGTACAACTAAATGGCTGAAGAGGGTGGCATAGTTTATAAAGCAAGATGCTATAGACAAAAGGGTGGGAACTATGTAAAACTAGTAAAAAGAAAACAAGAACAAATTGTATACATCAGAAATAAATGGAGGAGTTTGAACTGAAACTGATCTGAAACACACACACACACACACAAGAAAAATGATACATTTCTTCCTCCTTTATTTCAAACTAGAAGTGACTACCCAGCATCGCCTGGGTAGAGGGGAGAACAAAATCTCCCGGGGTATTGATTTGTTTACTTTTGAGATTTACAAATGCTGGACATATTTAAGTAGAATTTTAATACTATATATCTTATTTTTTAAATATCTTTGGATATAAATCAAATCTTCATAATTTTTGCACAAAAAGCAGAAACCAGTGATATTTCATGTGTATATATATTTACTTTGTCATTAATTGTTTTATTTTTGTAGTTTCAGATGGACATACACACCAATTGCCCTTTATATATGTATAGATTTGTAAAAGTCAACATTTGTTTGGTAACTTGGTATAATAACAGAAGTAAATTAATTGCGGGACCTGTGCATATATATACTACAGTAAGATAATTTAATTATCAAACATTTAATATGTTTACTTAAGAGATATTGTAAGGCTCAAACTTCAATCATGTGACCACAACAGTGCCAACTATAAGTACACCTACACAGAACACAGTGTGACAATAATAAAGATATGTTATGGTGAAAATGCGGATAATTTTAGAATCTCCCTCGTATATAATTCTTTATCTAGTTTGTGAATCACAGTTTCTTTGTTAATTTTATAGATGTTGTCTATACCAATTAGACACATAGTGCAAACAAATATAAGGGTTGAATTAATACAGTTCTAAGTGACAATCTCTAGGTTGCAGGTTCAATCCTGGCCAAGGGCAATAATGACATAGAATACTTAACATAGCTTAACATTTGTACCCAATCATTGTTAATGGAATAAGAATAATCTACCTCTATGGATTGAATAATGGGTTTGATTTAAAGTTCCATGAATGCTCCAATTATGATACAAAAGCTCCTGATTTCAAAGAGAAGGTTCCCAAGTTCAAAGAGAAGGTTCCCAAGTTTGAGAAGGTTTTCCGAGTTTGACAAAAAACACCTGAAGAAGGCCGGAGGGCACATCAGCTGAAACGTTGTGTATATAACAATAAAGATGAGGACAACAGTCCAAAAATCCATATAATACAAATTATCAAGCCTCATCTCAAATATTCAGAGAAATTGTCTGTACCAATTTGTCTCTTTTAAAAGTTTTTCCTTGCACATTTTTTTTCAAAGAAATTCCATGTTGAATTCATGACTGAATTTCTTAACTTTATTTGTTACAGACCACAGTTCACTGATTGTATTCCAGTGTCTACAAAACTATCAAATTATTAAATCTTACTTTACATTTAAATTATTAAATCTTATCTTGATTATAGCCAAAATTAAAATATTAAAACTTGAATATTAATTTAAATAAAGCCAGAATCAAAATATTAAAACTTGAATATTAATTTGAATAAAGCCAAAATTAAAAATATTAAAACTTAAATATTAATTTAAATAAAGCCAAAATCAAAATATTAAAACTTGAATATTAATTTGAATAAGCCAAAATTAAAATATTAAAACTTAAATATTAATTTGAATAAAGCCAAAATTAAAATATTAAAACTTAAATATTAATTTAAATATAGCCAAAATTAAAATCTTATTTTAAGCTTAAATTTAATTTAAATTAGTTTTTCAGTTAATTAAATCTTATTTTAAGATACCAAACTTTAAATTATTAAATCTTACTTTACAATTAATTCCATGTTGATTTCATGACTGAATTTGTGGGGATTAAAATAAAAATTTAAAAAAAACCCCAAAAAACCCGACAAACTCCCATGGGCCTTCACTGGAAGAACCCTCTGCGCATGTGCGAGAAAAGGAACCAACTTCCGACTCCCAAGAGAATAACTTGGCCATTCGAGTTTAGGCCTTAACTGAGAGTAGTCACTTCCTCGGCCAGGGGTATATCCCTTTACTATGGGCAACTATGACAGGTTAATAAAGTCTAAGTCATAAAACCACCTTCTGCCTTTGTCTCTTTCTTTTTCGTTCCTTAAATTCCTTCCTTTTCAGCATGACCACCAAATGAGATGGGGTAAAATGTGAAAACCCTAAGAACACGCAACAAGAGTGTCCAGCTACCTTTAAAACATCCCAAAACTTCTTGCTACCCCATAAATTTCTTAACTTTATTCATTTCAGACCACAGTTCACTGATTGTATTCCAGTTTCTATAAAAACTATCAAATCTCAACAATATTACTTTACATAAGGAATTTTCTCAGGCCGTGTACAATTAATAAAAGCATAAATATTTGTAGTTCTCATGTTTATGATTTATCTGTGATCTGCGTGATGTGGTTGTTAAAATTTATCTTGACAATGCCCAGTGCTTCAATAGTAACTTTGCCTTAGTTTTACACCTATAAAAAGTAAGTAAAGTCGTCAGGGTGACCTAAAGTTGGTATCAGCCAAACAGCGAGGGAATCTATCTCCTTTTCACTAGTGCTAGACCAAGGAGATTGTTTTGGCATCTGAGGCGGAGTGCCACACCTACAATCAGCTCCTCATTTTACCACACAGATCCTTGTGCTACTCATATGCTGTGTTTTTCACTTATACTAAATCTCAAATTCCATATTCAAGTACCTGGTAATTTATGTCTTGTATTATTCATTTACTAGCATGACCTGTGGATATACCATAGTATGATAATTTAGTTATTACAACATTTGATATGTTTACTTAAGAGCTATTGCAAATTGTTCAATATGTAAAAAGTATAATAATCTTGATTTAACTCTCTCACTCTTTTTTCTTTCTTTCCTTCTTTTCATCTTTTTATTATGTTGGATTGAAACAGATTAGCATTATCGCTTCCATATTTCTTTCTTTCTTTCTTATTATATTTTCTGTGTAGCATGTCCTTTTTCTTACCTTTCTTTCTTTATAATAAGAACTGAATGGTCTATTATTTAGCTGAGGTGATGGCATTCATAGGAAATAAGAATTCGGTGGATAAGCAACACCAGATAATCAGGATTTACATTTTTGCATTTCACTTTTGATGACTTGGACGGTCTGATTTTTACCAGAGGGCATTGCGAGATGATAATGATCATATTTTTTAGGAACACCAGTATTATTATATAGATTTATCTATTTTGAGATTATAATAATTTTTAATCAGAACTGTAGCTGTCGCCCAATAGCTAGATATAATTCTTTTCCACTATCTAGATATACCCTTAAACATGGACAGTGTAAGGAAAACAACTGTGTAGGGACCGATATCTGTTGGACTTCCCACAATGCCCTTCTGGCCTTGTGGGTCCTAAAGGACAAAAGGGACTTCCGCCCAGGCTAGAAGCAGTAAAAAGTTGCGTGGGAAATATTGTTCTTAAGTTAGAATTTGGTCTTAAGTTAGTTCTTGGTAATGGTTACGGCGCACAGGTAAGTTTATCTTCTCAATTTCCCATGAAGTTTCTGGTATTTGTAAAAAACCCTTTTGTAAAATTATTAATTGTTTAAACCCCATTTTATTTCAGTATTTCACGGTGTTTGGAAGTACAATAAAATCACTTTTCATTCAACATCAGTCGATCTTTGTGTCTTGATTTTCATCACCAGAAAAAAATTACTAAGGAGCTGATGGGAAAGTTTTACAATATTATGGTAACAGGAGTCACAATGGGAAAGGTTTACTATAGACTACAGAGTATCATTATTTGTTTGTCTGTCTTCTTATTGCTCTGTCTCTGTTCATAGCCATACTCCATATTACTAGAGTGAGTCAAAGGTTTTACAATATTATGGTAACAGGAGTCACAATTTGGCAGCTTCAAATGCTTTTACAAATGTTGTGAAACTGACAAACTACACTGGATAGTGAGATGTCGAACTTGCCTGATACTCTGCAAGTGCTACTCACCTAATTTGCCTCTATGTCTTCGAATACATGCGGACGTATTTGTAAGCATCCCACATAACTTGCCTTATCTAATCAGATTCTAGAGATTACTTAATTAATTTTTGGAATGGAGAGATGGCGTGTCAAACGTTTGTTACGTTTGGGCTCTTGGTTCGAATGGAGTGATGATGTATTGATACAGAAATGATTTAATTGTATACTTATCTCAGGACCGGTACTACATTTGGAGAGGCTGGAATCCTGGTTGCTGGGCTGCTGTTCAGTTGACTGGCAATTCTATAATGTTTGGAGTCTGGAAACCAACTTGGGGGGCTGAGGGATATCTTGCCTTGTGCCATTTAGAGGTTTTAGTAATAACACAATGCCACTTCTTTTTCTCATTAGATTTTTATTTCCACCCAAGTCACACCAGCCGAGAGAACCTCTGGCCCTTTCAACTCTTAATTCCAAACACAATTCACACTCTGACCTCTCACTCCTCCTCTCTGTCACTTCGCCATGTCTCATCGGCTCGTCCAATGGAAACATGCTATGTGGCATTGATGATTCATCTCTTAATTAATTTTTAAAAATCTCATTTGTCCAAAATTGTGGAAGTGTTTGTGAATTTGAATAGGAGTTAGGGTTGGCGCATCTTTTACGTTTTCTTTTTATTGGGTATAAAATATAGGAGTTTATCCTATATAAGCAACCTGAATCCTATTGAGGCAGACTAAGCAAAATTGAATAAATAATAACCATGTTCTTGGGAGATAGGCCAAAAATATGCAGATTAGTTCTCTTTCTTTAATATTTTTCTACCTTCCCTCTACCCTCTCATTTCTTTCACTCTGACCAAAATATTTTTTTTTCTCATTTAAAATCAATAATATTGCTTTCCTATCTTTTTCCATATTTCCTCTTTCTTTCTTTCTTCTTGTCTCTCTCTCTCTCTCTCTCTCTCTCTCTCTCTCTCTCTCTCTCTCTCATTGATTTCTTTCATTTCCTTTTTACTTAATGTCCTTTCTCATTGGTTTTGCATTTCATTTTCTCTTTCTTTTTAATATTCCTTTACTCTCTTCTTTCTTTCTTTCTTTACTTCTTTCTTTCACTTTTTTATCATCATAATCCCTGTCAGTCTTTCTCTTACTTTCTTTCTTTCTTTCTTTCTATCTATCTCTCTCCTTCCTTCTTTCCTGTCCTTCTTTCTTTCTTTCTTTTTTGTTATATATTCATCTCCATAATCCCTGTCAGTCTTACCCTTTCTTTCTCTTTCTTTCTTTCTCCTTTTATCTTCTTTCCTTTCTTTCACTTTTTTTCATTACCATATATTTATCTCCATAACCCCCTCTCTCTCTCTCTCTCTCTCTCTCTCTCTCTCTCTCTCTCTCTCTCTCTCTCTACTTTCTTTTTTGCATGATATTCTATTTTAACCTTTTCTATTTTGCTTTTTTTTGTTTTCTCTTTTTGAATGACACCCATTGTGTGTGCATCTTCATATCAATGGTATCAACAAACCTAAACCAAAACAATACCTGACATTGAACAATTGACCCAATGACCCAGAATCTAAAAAGCTACTATTAAGCCATGTAAGTATATTGGATCCTTTCCATCCACTAAGGACGATGGTGTAGTGTCCCCACGCCCCCCCCCCAAATTATCTGCATCTGCACAAGTGACTCTGCAGGCCAATTCTTGAGTGACAGTCTTTGGTGCACTGAATGCATACAAACTGTGATGCTTTCTGGGGATGCTGGCTTTTCTCTCTCTTTTTGGCTCTCTTTTCTGTCGATGCTACTCTCCTCTCTGCCTCTTCTCCGTACCTTGCTTAACGTTGAGGCGCCAGGCTGCTCTATTTTTTGCATCTACCTCCCACGTGTTTGTGTCAATATGGTATATCCTCATAGCTCTCCTGCAGACATTTTTAAATCATAGGCGTGGTCTACCAACCGATCGGGAGCCTTTTACTAATTCGCCATACAAAAGATCTTTTGGGATGCGTCCATTTTCCATTTAACACATATATTAATCAATGCAATATACACAAATGCAAAATATACCGTCTCCCTAATATCATTTCTTTTCTCAGGAACACCAATAGCAGTAAGATTGCAATACCTGCTACTCGCATGGATCTCAAAATGAGTTAAAAGGGGCCCTTTAGCCTTAGTCAGCAACCCATCAAAGTCAAGGAAAAGTCAACACAAAACCTCTGCTGCCTTTCAATGAAAGGCTAGGGGAGTAAACCCCGAAAACAAATCAGGAGCCAGAGCCCCTAAAAGTGGTGTGATGCTGAAATCCAGTGCTACCCATCAACTCCTGCAACACTACCGTTGCAAAACCACATTGGTACCTTACCTTTCTTTTGGATCACAGCGGCAGTGTAGAGAGGGGAGATTTGCTGCATTGGCAACAGCTTATCTCGTCCAGGCTATGTAGTTCAAAGAAAAAAAAAATACTTTGACTGCTCCATCGTCTCTCGTAGACGGAAGGCTGCCAACCAACATATTAATCAAAAGGAAGAAGAAAAAAAATCTAAGACTTCAGACTTATCAAAGCAGGTTAATGAAATTCAACCAAACTGAAACCGAAGACTTTCTGACCACTTGAAGAAAAATAATTCTTGTAAACAGTGGAGTCATGAAACTATATATATCTATTATCTATTATTATATTAAAGTTGAGTTAATCAACTTTTGCTTCCTAAAGGCTTTTTTACTGTTTAGTTTAATGACACACAAATTATACTAAATTATTCCTTACTTTTAGGATTGAATTATGTTCGAAAAATATTCTATTTTAATTGGTTCTAATTAGTCGTAATTTGCAATTAAGTCAAAAACCGCCCAATCTCTTACATTACTCTCTGTCTATCACTTTCTTCCCCTCTTGATTACCTCCTCGTTATATAATGTTAGTTTCTCTGGAGAGTAGAGAGAGAGAGAGAGAGAGAGAGAGAGGGGAGAATTTGAAATGTATTTCTATGTTAAATTTCACAACTAGCAACCCGTAGCTTAAATGAGGTCAAACATTCCCTTTCTTAGGAAGCTTACAAAATGATTTTAAGGTTTCATCCGATCGTATTTTTTTTTTAAATTTTATTCACTTTGCTAACTCCCTTTTCCCTAATCTCAATTATATACCCAGAGCTGAATGGGTGACCCAACAGGTCACGTTTTGTCTAGTATGTATAGTATGT
Source organism: Doryteuthis pealeii (assembly GCA_023376005.1). Lineage (NCBI taxonomy): Eukaryota > Metazoa > Mollusca > Cephalopoda > Myopsida > Loliginidae > Doryteuthis > Doryteuthis pealeii. The sequence continues at coordinate 107,777,938 of CM042146.1, forward strand.
ATATATAATATATATATATATATAGTTTCATGACTCCTCTATTTACTACAACTATATATATATAATATGTATATATATATATACTACATATATATATATATATATATACTAATATATATATATATATACTACAACTCTCTCTCTCTCTATATATATATATATATATATATAACTAACTATATATATATATATATATAATAGTATATATATATATATTACAATATAGGTACAAGTGATTATTGTAATAAATTCACTCTACTAACGTATTTGTTATATCGCTTTGTATTTGTTATATCGCTGACTTACCTTCCTGAATTTTGCATCATCCAACCATCGTGACCATATTCACCGGTAAGTTACCTTTTCCATGATACACACACACACATATATATATATATATATATATATATATATATATATATATATATATAAGAAGATATCAGTTTCTGTAGTAAAGAGAAGAAAAAAATTGTCTTCTCAGTCAATACAATCAGATGTCTAGACTTTATTTCTTCTGGGTAAGAAGAAACAATTCAGATGTAAATCATGAAATCATAGAAAAAAATCATAATATTATTATGATATAATTTTTGTTACTAGGATAATAGTGGGCCGGTTTAGCTCAGTTTGTTGAGCATTTGCAGAAGGAATCATTAGGTTCCATGTTCAATACCAGTTCTTGCCAACTCAGTATATGATTAATACAGTTTGGGTAATCTGATCTCTGTGGTAAAGCATTTGGGAGTTGACACTTCACCCTAGCAAAAACAATGTCCTTGGTCTAGCATAAGCAAAAAGGGGATAGACTCACTCACTGTCTGGCTGATACCAACAATAGGCCAATTCCACGGACTTTACTTACCAGGATAATTCCAATCCTAAATGATGGTATTATTTATTAATGTATTAGCAATTAATCTATATCTTGCTTTTTAATTTTTTCTTTTATCCCCCCCCTCTCTCTCTCACTTTCTATATTTCAGTCTTTTTCCCCTCTTTTTGTATCTTGCTTAGAATATGTGTCTCCTGCAGAGGATAACCCCCTCCCCAACTAAAATAAACAAGATGTTCTGAATATGACACTAAACTGCCTCTAACAGTGAGGCTCCAGTTCTGGGGGTCTTGTGAGTGTGGAGTACCCCTTCTTTGCTATTGTTCCCAAGTCTACTCTGATCTGGAGCAACAGTACCTGTTAGGGTTCCGTCTATGGGTGTATTTGGTTTGGTTTGGTTTGTTTTACAGCATATCAACCTCAGTGGGTCATTTAATGCCGATAAAGTTTTGAAATAAATCAATTCTTAAGGTATAATACAATTTCTTTATAAATACATTTTTCTATTTAACCCATAGATGGGGCCCTAACAGGTACTACCACTCCGGGTCAGAGTGGACCAGGGAGCAATGGTGATGAAGGGGTTCTCCAGATTCTCCAAACCTCCAGAACTGGAACCTCACCATCAGATAGAGTTTAACGTCATTCCCAGGTCATGTAGACCCTCAGCCACCACCTTCTAGCACCCATATGATAAAAAGTGTTGGGGCTTGCTATAAGAGCAATAGAGTTGGGGCAATCATATAGGTGCTAGGGCTTGACGTGGCCAGCCGATTGATCGGAGGGGGCCTCTCTGACCACCCATCTAGCCTAAGTAAGGTTCTAAGTGGAGTGTTGCAGGTCATGGACTGCTCATCCACCAAGACTCCGTCCAGGTGGCCCCATTGCGGGAGTCTTACCCCTCTGCAGAGGTGCAGTCAGTGCATTCTAACGCACCAGCCGACAGGGCGGGTCTATGGGTTGATTAGATCTGTTTAAAATGATTTGTTTTCAATAGGGCTGTGTAAACCCCCACAAAAAACAAAACAAAACAGAAGAAACAACTACATAAAAAATATAAATTTGAATGTACAATGAATATGATTCCCTAATGTCTTATCATCATAATCATCTTATGTTACATACCCACATCAAACATCGGATATATAAATGAGAGTGTGAGAGAGTGTTCAGAGAGAGTTCTTGAGCGATAAAGAGAGATATTAGAGAGAGACAGAGACAGATTAGAGAGACTTACTTGGTAACTTAATTTCTGCTTACTGCTTCCTCTTCTTCTCTGGCCGACATCTCGTCTAGTTGGGTTCTTCTATCTAACTTCTACTAAGGGTTTCTTTTTCCTGGGCTGATTTGGCCATTGCAATTAATTCAATTAACAAGACATTTTGTTGCCTGATCAAGCTTTTTTAATTTTATCTAGCCCATATCACCGCTCGGATGAGAGATCAACCTCAGCAGCAGCATGTCTGCTCTGCTTCAAAGTCCGGTTGAGTCTAGAATCTAAAACGGATATCCATGACAATCTCTCACCAACCATCCCCAGACTAGAGCTCTGGCCCAGTGTTAAAAAAATAAGTTACAGAGCCCCAATAACATCACCAAACCATATCACCCACAGCACAAGCAAATAAAACACACACATTACAGGGGACATAGCTCTGGCCACAGTATCTGAAAAGACAGACATAGAACGTAAACATAAAACAAAACTACTTAAATGCAAAAAGAAACTTTTAACTTAGCAACATTTAACATCAGAATGCTAAAAACAATAAACCAATAACCAAGTTAACGGTGTCTTCGGCCCTAACGTTTAGGCATACAATAACCCAAAATGGGTTGACATGCCATTAGAATCAATCAATCAATCTTTGTATCTTGTCCTCTTTTTAATTTCTCTTTCTTTTCAACTTATTCTCTCTTTGTTTTCTTCTTCTATGTTTTGTTTTTCTTTCTTATTCTTGTGTTTATTTAAATAATCTCTCATGTTACTGTAACAATGGATATTCTCATTACTCCTTTGTAATGAGACCAGATTGCTTGCCTTATATATATATATATATATAATATATTCTCAATGTGTATGGTTGGAACTATTATACTTGAAAAAGCGGTAGTAATCCAACGTACAGTGTTATTAGAAGAGTGCTCAATATCTGTGATAGAGCGTTAATAGATAAATAAATGAATAAATAAAAGGTTTAGCTTTTTTTTATTATGATTGTAACAATTATTGCCACCGTTTGGTTTCTTGCTCAGTGGCAGTAGTCAGGCAAACGAATTTTCAAAAATAATTTTATTTTGCCTGACAACTGCCACAGAGCAAGAAATCGAACAGGTGGCAGTAATTGTTCCAATGATAATAAAAAAAAGCTAAACCTTTTATTCATTCATTTATTTATCTATATATATACATATATATATATATATATATATATATATATATATATATAGCCACATTGTATTTTTATATAAGCAGATGTTATTGCTGTATAAGCAGTAGCATTAATTGTGGTAATTGTTAAAAAAATATGATAGTGATGATAATATCAGTAATTGTAATAGTGATAATGATACCAATAATAATAACAGCAATGATGATAGTAGTAGTAGTAGTAGTTAAAACTAGTGTGAAATCCTTGCAGGAAGTGAAATTTTAATAAGTAGCAGGATCTATGGATATACCACAGTATGATAATTTAATTATTACAACATTTGATATGTTTACTTGAAAGCTATTGCCGAATAGTTCAATATGTAAAAAGTATGATAATCTTCATTTAACTCTCTCTCACTTTTTTTTCTTTCTTTTATTCTTTTCATCTTTTCATTATGTTCGATTGAAACAGATTAGTGTTATTGCTTCCGTGCGATCACCCCCTCTTTTTATCTTTCCCCTACTCTCTTTCTTTCTTTCTTTGGACCATATTACCTTAAGGCAACCCTTTTTGATCTCGATTAAGAAAGGACATGTTTTTCATTTACACCGTCAATATCCAGTTGTTTTAACAGACGATTTTTAGATTTTTAAAAAAATTATAAAACTAACCCCAACCCCTAACACTAAAACCTAACAAACAACTGGATACTGACGGTGTAAATAAAAAACATGTCCTTTCTTAATCGAGATCAAAAAGGGGTGCCTTAAGGTCATATGGTCCCTTTCTTTCTTATTATATTTTTTTCTGTGTAGCATGTCCTTTTTCTTCTGTTTCTTTCTTTATAATATAAAGGAAATGGTCCATTATTTAGCTGAAGTGATGACACTCATAAGAAATAAGAATTCGGTGGATAAACAGATAATGAGGATTTACATTTTTGCATTTCATCTTGTATGATTTGGACGGTTTCATTTTTAACCAGGGAGTGATGCAAGATGATAACGGTCGTGCAATTAAGGAACAAGATTATTAATATATAGATTAGAATAGATACTAAGATTAGTTTAAAAAAACCCAAACAAACTAAGAATCAATGGGGAATGTTGAGAAAAGTAGTAAGAATATGTTGAAGCGCATTGAAGTTCTATTAATGGACAATAATTTGATGAGATAGAAATAGTGATGATGATGATGATGATGATGATGATTGGTGGTGGTGGTATTGGTCAGAGAATAATTGGATCAGTTGGAACATCACAAAATCAAAAAAGGAAATCACAGCAAATATAGACTAGATAAGAATAATACAGCACTTAATTTGTATGTCATGCTTTGAGCAAGATATTAGCAGAAATAGAATGAGCAGGAAACAAGAACTACTTTTAAAATAACAAATCACAAAATCTATCTTTATTACTAAAATTCTCATTATATATATATATATATATATATATATATATATATTATATATTTACCAACCCCTCCACACGAGCAGGATGTGACACAAGGTAAATTTCTTAAGTGAAATTTAACAGGTTTGAATTCAGAGTTTACCTTCTGGTTGCTTAACCAAGGATAAAGAGCCCAGTCTGCCCTACTATTTACCCATATTTTGGAGGGAGAGTAGTTGGATGCATACCTTTCCCAAGGGTATTAGCGCTATGTGAAATGCAATCAGCTTTGTCCAGGATTTGAACTCGTCTTGACGTGTCTATTTCCTACGACTCTAACCATTACACCACACACCTCATTATATATACTAGACAAAATGTGACCTGTTGGGTCACCCATTGAGCTTTGGGTAGATAATTGGGATTTTAGGGAAAAGTGAGTTTGCAAGGCGAATTAATTTTTTTTTTTAAATAGATATGTACGGAGAATTAAAAAAAAAGCATTAAAATCATTTAGTAAGATTTCTAAGAAAGGGAATGTTTGACCTAATTTAAATGTTAAATGGACCTGATTCTTGGAATTTTGTTTAAGAGCCAAGATTTTGAGAAGCTATGGTTTGGCTGCTGCTGAAACTTAACATACAAATAAAGTGGGAAGTTAAGTCTCCTTCTCACACTCTCCAATCTCTCTCTTTACTGGCTCAGAGAAACTAACATATATAAGGAGTAGGTAATCAAGATATACATAGAGAAGGGGAAAGTAACAGGTAGAATGTAATGTAAGAGACGGATCAGCTTTTGACTTAATTTCAAATTACGACTGATTAGAACCAATTAAAATGGATTTTTTTCAAACATAACTAAATACTAAAACTAAGGAATATTTTAGTATGATTTTTGTGTCATTAAATTAACAGGAAAAAAGCTTTTAGAAAACAATCATTGATTCACTCAGTTTTAGTATATAATATATATATATATATATATTGTTAGTAAATTGCAGCAGTAACCTGCACAGATTAATGTGCTACATAATCTAATTTGGTAACTTATACTTTATGAGTTTGAACTGGGCCATAATGCCATGTAAGCAAGCAAAATCATTTATTATGTGAAAGGTACAGTAACTAGATGCTTCAAGAAATTTTGCTCAGGTTGCAAGAATCTCAACAATCAGGCAAGGTAAGCCTAAAACTAAAAAGGAATAGGAGAAAGAACCACAGCACAATGCCATCATTCCCTGACCATACCTTCTACTGCAGGCTCTGTAGCTATGCCTTCCTATCCTGCATAGGGCTTATTAGCCATGAATATGCCTGCAGTTAATGGGACCACCCCCTTAATCTTTGTTGGATTATTTTTGTATATATTTTACCAACCCCTCCACACGAGCAGGATGTGACACAAGGTCAATTTCTTGAGCGGAGTTCAACATGTTTGAATTCAGAGTTTTCCTTCTCCTAGACCGGTTGCCTAACCAAAGTTAAAGAGCCCAGTCTGCCTAACTATTAATCCATAGCTGAGGGAGAGTAGGATTCATACCTTTCCCAAGGTATTAGTGCTAAGTGAAATGCAATTACCAAGTCCAGGATTTGAACTTGGGGCGACAAGTCTATTTCCCATAACTTTAACCATTACACCATGCGCTTCCATTATTTTTGTATATAAGGTGTACTACAATACACCACTTAAATTTATAGACTAAGCGAGTTCACGTAGTTTAAACCTCAGCCAATCAACAGCCCAAATATGTGGCTGGTTAACTACTTAATCGCTGATACTGAGAGACGTCCTATTTGCAATCATTGACAAAGGACCTGCAAGACTGAGGAGCACCAAGGAACAACCAAAGGATTCTTCTCTAAGGATCGCGCTCTGCTTAACACAAAGGATCTCCGCTGGACAGTGCTATTGCTAGAAGCCTAAAGGATGACCACAAGAATCCTAACAATCTTCATTTATGAAACCAAGCCCTGATGTATGTATATCTTATACAATATATATGTATACAATAATATATACATATCCTCGCCTACTATACAATTGTATGCCATAGATATAATGTCCCTACTGTTAAGCAGAAATAATTCCAAGCCACGTGTGTATTAATATATGTATTTTATTACTCCTATCTTGAATTGCCCCTTAAGGCATTATAGATATTGGTCCGTTTATATATACAAGATGACCAACACCTACAGATAAAATGTATCTAAAATAATCTCCCTTCTGATAAAATTTAACAACAGTAATCTCTCTACATATGCAATGTATCTATAATAATCCCCCTACAGATACAATTCATCTACAATAATTTATCTATAGCAATTTACCTAGATTCAAGAGGCAAATTTAATGTTGAAGAACATTATTTGACTATTTCTTGCTTGTAAATAATTTTCTCATAAAACTCTATTCGTTAGATAACTTTAAATATATACTAAAATAAAACCAGATATATTTAAATCAATAATACTGGGCTTTTATTTATTAAAACTTGTTTTAACAAACAATGTGGACTGCTTAATTTTGCATACTTAATCTCTGAGAATATATAATACAAGGTTGTTCTTTATTCAATGTATTAATGATTTTGACCTAAAATTAAATACTCATTGATAAACTTACACAATTCCAGAGGGTATTGCGATTTAAGCAGTGATGTAGTTTTGGTTACAGATAAACACAGAGACTCCATTATAATAAGATTTATATATAGCAATTTAACTATAATAATATAAATGCAATTTAATGAATAGGATAGGTTTATGGCTAATATACAAACATTAGTATTTATTATTTAAACAGGTCAAGTTGCGAAGTCATCCATTATAGATTCAAGAGGTAAATGAATTGTTACCGTGACCAAACCACTAGCAGCTTTTGTGCAAAAGGGTGAGCTCAATTCTAATCAGCAGGGTGATTCAACAACATTTGCTAGCCAAGAATTATGAGTTCAATCCTTGGGAGGATCAGCAGAAAAACAATCGCCACAACAGTTATATGAAAGATAGAAGAGCATGGTTAACATAAACCATGACATTTTGTTTAAATTATTAAATATGTTTAGATATAAAAAATGTTTTGTTTTTTTAATGTAAATTATATGTGCAGATAAATCATTACTATTGTAACATAGGTTCAAAGTTATACATACTTTGATATACAAAACTCCGATGAAGGTTAACAGACAAAACATTTAATATATACAGCACATGGATATGGCGAGATACAAAGTACATAGGTAAAAGGGTACATAAACACGGAGTACATAAATAAAGATGAAGACACATTCATGAATGGTACAAGATGACATATAAAAGCCACAGACATGAGACTATGGATAGTCCATGCTGTGTTGAGAACTTACAGTAATGTAAGTGAGGCCAAAAGCCCCAACGAGCAGGAGTAGACCGTGTCTACTCCATGAGGCTCGTAGTTACTGGAACAGGAAAAGAGGCCGAAAGGGTTTGAACCCGGCGCTTAAATACTTTAGCCCCCTAGCGGGCACCAGCAAACTAAATCGGGCAGTCAACTCCACCAGGCAAATACAAAACTAACGCTACACTATTATGAAAAATAGCAAAGATGAAAAGTATTTGTATACAAAAGTGCTCAATGATAAATTAGCAGAGCAGGTTTAAACAAATTTCTCGTGTCACCAACCACCTGATCCTAATTAATCACATATTTTATACCTTTCTATTAATATAATTTTTAAAATTGTTTTTTACATCTGAACACTGTGTGCATTAAGACCTAATGTTTCATGTACGCACATACTTCTACCGGAGATTATGATAGTAGCAGGAATAACAATGACAAGCAAGCAAAAGAGGAGGGATGACCAACCACGTGTTGATGGGTTTACAACTTTTATTCAACAGATACATGACCCCAAGTCACGTATACCAAACAAGGGGCATAACCCTTTATTTAGTTCTTATCAGTAATTGCTTACTGATATAACACCTAATGCACATGAAACTTTAGTAATGGTTGTAGTATAACGGTATGGTCACAGTACCAAAGTGTATTTGTGTCAAACTCTGGATCGATATATGTAGTATGGGCCAACTCAAGTTTTAGTAGTAGTCGTCGTTAGTAGAGAAACAAAACACGCAGTTGTATAGTCACAAGTATTTATTCCCAGGCTCGTGTGCTCTTCCTCAGAGAGAGGAGAGAAAGAGAGAGAGGGTACGGTTAAATTATTCTACCTTCTAACATGGTATCAACTTCTATACTGTTGTCCCACACTAGGGACCAGTAGCCCGTCTGCCCCCTGCTATGGCCGAAAGGAAAAGAGACTGATTTTTCTTCTTGCTTGTTACTCGTCGCTATGTCACTTCTGCTTCCGGTTAACACTTCCATTTTTACGTTCAAATCCCCTTCCGGGGTCATTCCTCAGTCAAACTACTGGCACCATGTTGTGTGTTTACTCTTCCAAATGTTAACCTTTGTTTGCTCTTATTTCTTCTTCTCATTTTCTAGAAATCCGAACACAGCTTTATTTTTAATCTCAAATTCTAGTAGACCCTAATAATTACGCTACAATGGTAAATCAGTAGCATAATGTTTTATTTTAGATTTTAGATAGATTATTATAGATAAATCATATTCCTAGATGAATTTAGATGAATTTTCATCAAATATCAATTTTGTAGATAAAGTATTGTAGACGAATTCGCCAAGAATCTGTAAATGTTAATGGACTTTTTTTTTTCTTCACATCTGTCACTTTTTTCTTTTTCTTAAGAAATCTTAAAAATCTTGACTATTCTTGTCTGAAGGTTATTGGATACACATAGATCACCAAAAATAACAAAGATGAAATATTGATCAAAATTCATGGAACGTATGATATTTACATAACATTTTAATTATGTTTTTACTTGATTTGCAAAAAATAAAAAATAAATAAATAAAAATAAAAAACAACACAATCTATCTATCTATCTCAGTCTGTTCATATCTATCTATTTATCTATCTCTATTCATATCTATCTATCCAAGTCTGTTCATATCTATTTATTTATCTATCTCTGTTCATATCTATCTATTTGTCTCAGTCTGTTCATATCTATCTATCTCAGTTTGTTCATATCTATCTCAGTTTGTTCATATCTATCTATCTATCTCAGTTTGTTCATATCTATCTATCTATCTATCTCAGTTTGTTCATATCTATCTATCTATCTATCTATCTCAGTTTGTTCATATCTATCTATCTATCTATCTATCTCAGTTTGTTCATATCTATCTATCTATGTTCATATCTATCTCATCTGTTCATATCTGTCTATCTATCTATGTTCATATCTATCTATCCAGCAGGTTAGCCACTATGCCACTGGGGCATCCCCACTTTAGTCTTGTAGATAGAAAAAATAACATAAAATTAGGGTAAATTATAAATTTTAAAATCCTCTATACATAGGAGATGTATTTACCCAACCCCTCTGCACAAGCACAAAGTCAAATTTTAAGCAGAGTTTAACAGTTTTGAATTCAGAGTTTTCCTTTTCTAAGACCAGTTGCCATACCAAGGTTAAATTATGGTGCAAGTAACACTGAAAGCACCGGATCCCAGTATATCCTCGAAGTGATGAGCCTGTTCAATACTTAATGGGGTAACAATTTAAGTAACTGTGGGTACTGTAAGCAACCTGAGTCCTTTGTTTATGAAAATAAACTTGATTCAGCATTAAATAAATCTATGAATAGCACTAATAAAACAAATAAAAACATGACAATAGACTCTCGACCAAACAGAATTCATTCTTTGTGCACTTAACTTGACATACTCTTCTTAAATCGATTAAAACAGGATTGATTTAACAATTTGATATAATGGCTTATCCAAACATTGCTATTCATCCGAAGATTCTCTCTTTTTTTTTCGCCAAATTTATTTCAGCTACATCAACTTTTATCTGCCTGTATCGTTAGAGGCATCCAGCTTTGTGAAGAATTTTGGGTTCTGCATTTCAGCAAATATTTCTTCTGCTGTGGAATTTGTAGTGTTCCCTTTTAATAGCTTTATTTAAATCTTTTGGGTCGAAACATAAGCGTATTTTTTCCATTAGGCTTCGTGATGGCGACAAGGGAACTAACTGAGTCAGTAGAGTCTGTAACTTGTTTTATTATCCCTAATTTTGTCATTGTTCCAATTTGGATTTTAATTTTGATTTTTATTGCAAATGATATATTACAAGCAGGGTGTATTACTGGTTTTACATCTTTGTTGATTGTAATTATTTCAGCTACATCAGTTATTGACATCTTATGTGCATCAATTGGTTTCTACTGAGTTCTGTATATTTTTAATATCATTTACCATTTTATCATATCAAAATGAGTTGATTTGTCTGAATTTTTTTAGATGAGGCTTGATAATTTGTATTATTTGGATTTTTTGGACGATTGTCCTCATCTTTATTGTTATATGCACATGGCACAACAGTAAGGTTAAGTATACTGTTCTAAGTGACAATATCTCTAACTTTCAGTATCAAACCTGGCTAAGGGCAATAATAACATAGATTCTTAAGATAGCTTAACACTTGTCATGGTTAATGGAATGAAAAGTCTACCGTGGTGGATTGAATAAAGGGTTCGGTTTGAAGTTCTGTGAAGGCTCCCGATTACAACATGAACGCTCCAAAGTTCAAAGAGAATGTTCCCAAGTTCGAGAAAGTTCCCGAGTTCGACAAAGGACACTGAAGAAGTCTGTAAGTTAATTTTTAAGCAGAATTCAGATTTTTCGTTCTCCTAGACTGATTGCACTACTATTTACCCATAGCTTGGGGAAGAATAGTTAGATTCATACTTTTCTCAAGAGTATTAGTACAATGGGGAATGCAAACAGCTTCATCCAGGATTTGAACTCAGGTTGCCAGGTCCATTTCCTATGAGCACCTCTCATGTAAAAAGTCGTCGGGATGACCTAAAGTCGGCATCAGCCAATCAGCGAGGGAGTCCTATCCCTTTTTCACTAGCGCTAGACCAAGGAGATTGTTTTTTGAGGTGGAGTGACACACCTACCATCAGCTCTTTACTTTACCGCACAGATCCCTGTGCTACTCATATGCTGAGTTGGCGAGGGTCGGTATTGAACTAGGAACCTTAAACTTTTTATCAACATATTATTTTAAAGTAAGAGGCATATTTCAAATAGTGCTAATACCCTTGGCTAATGTATGGTTTCCAACTGTTCTCCCTCCTAAATAGTTGGGCAGACTGAGCTCTTTAACCTTGGTACAGCAGCTGGTCTAGGAAAAGGAAAACTATTAAACTCTGCTTGGAAACTTGACCTTGTGTCACATCCTGCTCATGCAGAGGAGTTGGTAAATATATAAGACCATATTACCTTTAGGCACCCCTTTTTGATCTTGATTAAGAAAGGACATGTTTTTCATTTACACCGTCAATATACGGTTGTTTGTTAGGGTTAGGGTTAGGGGTTAGTTTTATAATCTAAAAGAAAAAATCTAAAAATTGTCTGTTAAAACAACCAGATATTGACGGTGTAAATGAAAAACATGTCCCTTCTTAATCGAGATCAAAAAGGGGTGCCTAAAGGTCATATGGTTCAATATATATAATTACTCATCTCAAATGAGAAAGCAATAAAGAAAATTGAATATCTGTATTTTTCTTTGTGTGAAGGGATTGAGTAAATACATAATTCTCATTTTTTTAAATCTTACTTAAAGGCACTTGGATGTGTTGGCTCCACTAAAAGTCTATTAGAATAACTAGCAAAAATATGCACTCTGCATGTGTAAGTATTTAAATTCTAATGTAATGAAATATGTCAATTATATATTTGAAAGACTAACGAAATTAAATAAGAATGTATATAAAAAGATTACACTTATTTTAGTTATATCTTAATTGGTTTCTATATAAAATCATTCATAGGATTGATTTTAATATGTTGGAGAATAAAAAAATAATATTAGAGATCAATAACACCAACTAATTATTTGTTAAAACCAGTATGCAAATTAACCACACCATATATTATGTAAACCTTTATTTCTTAGTGATATATAAGACACATTGCAGAATTTTAAATGCCTTAATAACATGGGCTGTTTTGAGGCAAATCTAACTCAGATTTTCATAGATACATTGACAAGATTTATTATATGTATTAATGATTTTGACTATAGGTTATAATACTCATTGATAAACTTACACAATTCCAGAGGGTATTGTGATGTAAGCAGTGGCATAGTTTTGGTTACTGACAGACAGACAAGCACTGAATCTCCATTATAATAAGACTAGCAGCGGCTACCCAGCGTCGCCTGGGTAGAGGGGGATTTTTTAAAAAGTTAGTCCCGCAGATCCATTATTACTGAATCGTGAGTTGAATCCTCATGGGATGCCCCACTTAAATCCCTATGTAAAAAAATAGACCTTGCATTGATCCAGCTACTCTGAAAAGAAATGTTAATGTCTACTATCTAAAATATTAAATGAGAAAAAACTCCATGCTGTTATCATTCAAATTTTATTTTTTAATTATCTTCACGAATATAAATCAAATCTCTATTATTTTTGCTCAAAAACCAAGACCTGGTGATATTTAATGTGTATATATATTTACTTTGTCGTTAATTGTTTTATTTTTGAAGTTTCCTCCAGACATAAATGTACACACAAACTGCCCTTTATATATGTATAGATAGATGTAGATTCGTGCCTCAACTTTAATAATCTTAAAGGCTGATAAGTTACAAGTGGTGTTTTCCAGAGAGAGAGAGGGGGGGGGGGAGGTTGACCCCAAAGAACAAAGTAGAACTTACTCAATCAAAATTTCAAGCCTCCAAGGCAATAAAAAAATAAAACATTTTCTGTGCTTGTTCAAATAGTTTCAATGAGTTTTCTGTTCTGTTTCTGTGACAGCATTAACCCTGGGTTTTTTATTTAGATTTTTATTTTTCCCCAAGTCAAAACTGCCCTGAGCGAGAGCCTGCGTCTCACTTAGTCAATGCATTATCTCAAACTCACCCCCACTCTCACTCCTACTATTCTGCACTTCAACACGCGACACATCTCGACCAATAGACAAGCACCATGTGGCACTGTGCTGACTCATCCTAAAAATTTTCCATTCTAATCTACATGTAATTCTTATATTCCTCCTAAAAACTTTTCCATGTTAATTTACACATCACTGTTACATTCTTTGCTCTCCCCCATCTCTCTCTCTCTCCTCTCTCTCTCTCTCTCTTCTCTCTCTCTCTATTGTATTACACTGCAATAAGGAGAGATTGGACTTTAGAAATAATGTGCTAGATGGCCATTGAGTTATGAGTTGTACTTCCTATAGTCCTTATGAGTTTTACACTACAAAAAGTACTGGTTGTTAAGTATATGAACAAATATGAATTTGTTTTTATTGCAAGGGCCATAAAAGATTTTCCGGTAGTTGAGATCCAAATTAACTAACTAGTTTAGCAATTCAGACCATATGACCTTTAGGCACCCCTTTTTGATCTTGATTAAGAAAGGACATGTTTTTCATTTACACCATCAATATCCGTTGTTTTAACAAACGATTTTTAGATTTTTAGATTAGATAAAACTAATCTCTAACCCCTAACAAACAACTGGATATTGGCGGTGTAAATGAAAAACATGTCCTTTCTTAATTGAGATCAAAAAGGGGTGCCTAAAGGTAATATGGTCCAGCAATTCTTCCAAATAGCAATGGAAGTAACTTTTTCAACAGTGTATATCCAACTATTCTCCTTCAAACTAAGGGTAATATGCAAATTATGTAATACATTAAAAGTTTTATGGGGATCAACAATTATGAAGCACACACACACACATAAAAATAATATATATATATATAAAATGGGTGCTATATCTATAAGTATAAACAGTGCTCAATATCATGGATAGAGCATTTATATCTAAGTTAAGGTTTGAAAACCACATAGACGAGAAACTGTCAGTAACCAGGTGCCATTGACTTATGTTTATGTTACTTTAACTCATATATATATATATATATATATATATATATATATTTCTTGGAATTTTTTAGATGAGGCTTGATAGTTTGCATTATTTGGATTATTCGGACTATTGCCTCATCTTCAATCTAACTGGACACATGGCACAACATATATAGGTGTTGAGTTAATACAGTTCTAAATGACAGTTATCTCTGGGCTACAGGTTCAATCCTGGCGAAGGCCAACAGCAACCTAGTATAATTAACACAGCCTAACAGTTGTACCCAATCATGGTTAGGAATGTGAACAGTCTACCCCTATGGATTGAATAAAGGGTTTAGTTCGAAGTTCCATGAAACCTCCTGATTATGAAATGAAGGCTCCCTAGTTTGATGAGAAGGTTCCCGTGTTCAACAAAAAATACCTGAAGAAGGCTGGAAGGCACATCAGCCAAACATTGTGTAGATAACAATAAAGATGAGGATAATGAGATAATGGTTTTGAAGGGGTACTCCACATTCCCCAGAGCTCCAGAATTGGAACTTCACCATTAGATGCAGTTTAACATCATACCAAGGACACTAAGACCCTCAGCCACCGCTTTCTAACACATATATGATAAAAAGGATTGGGGGTTTACCATAAGGGCAATAGGGTTGGGACTATAATATAGGTGCTAGGGCTTTACGTGACCAGCTGATTGATTGGAGGGGGCCTCTCTGCCTTCTTGTCTAGCTTAAATGACTATAAAGAAGGATAATAAATGCTGCAAAAGGTTGGTAGACTGGTGTCCAAGAAATAACAAGGGTAGTAGAAAAAGACCTGACACAAGTGAAGTTTGTTGTAAGATATAGCAGATGCTAACACAATCTATATATTAATACGCTTGTTCCTAAATCTTCCATCTGTTATCATCCTGCAACACCCTCTGGTTAAAAATGAGATGGTTCAAATTGTTCAATATGCAATGAAAAAATGTAAATCTAGATTATCTGGTGTCACTTAATCACAGATTTCTTATTTGTCCCATTTTATTTCATCAATTTTAAAAAATGAAATATTCCAAATGGTCTTACATCACTTATATGCCCAATATAAAATTCATATGAATTGAAAAAAAAAAAAAGAAAAAAGAGAAGTTACGTTGGTTTTTGTTAGATAGACCTAACAAATAGAGTTGCTTCCCTTTGATTAGTAAGGGACTGACGAGAACCCAGATATGGGAATTCCACCATGTTACTTTGGACTGGGGTTTTGGACTGTACAGATGTGTGTCAGCACGGTTGAACTAGTGACCACATGCGTCAGCACGGTTGGGCTAATTAAGTCATTTTTAGGGTTGAAGCATTTTCTACCCTGTGTTAAATAAAGAACAAGCAGAGAGTCAGCAGACAAGGACTTGGGCCCATGTGTGACCACACACATAATACACACCGTTTGAATTCTATCCAAAACCATCCACTGCATTCCCTGTCAGTGAGAATAAATAAAACAAATATTGTTATATGTTAAACATATTTTACTGTTTTTATTATCATTTTGTTATTCCTACTTCTTAGGATATAACAGTTTTATTTGGAATATTGAAATTGTGAATTACGGAACATATTTTGTTAATTTTGATTATATGTCATGAGTTTGTCACTTTTTTGTCAGCAAGTTAATGTAGATATTTTAAATGCCTCTCCCCAGATTTTTATCAGCAAATCAATGCATATATTTTACCCCCCCCCCCTTTTAAGAAAGAGTGAGAGAGAGAGTTAAATCAAGATTATTATACTTTTTACATATTGAACTATTTTCAATAGCTCTTAAGTAAACATATCAAATGTTGTAATAATTAAATTATCATACTGTGGTATATCCACAGGTCCTGCTCGTTAGTTATCATGGAAGGAATAGGGGGAAAAGCCTTCATCCAGCAATGAACTTAAAATGACAACTGCTGCTGCTGCTGTTATATTTATATGCTCACACACACATAAACTTATTAACATGCACAAAAATCTGCATATATAATATGTATTGATTTGTTTGTTACATTGTTATTTAGTTATCATTACTTTGTGCAACTTCAGCTTGGTGACCTGCCAACCTCAGTGGTAAATATAGTCTTATAATATATAGATTATCAGAAGAAGAAGAAGAAAGAAAGTAGTTTTGCATGTAACATAGAACAGTATGAAATCACAGGCAGTAATATATACATATTTCATAAAGAGAAAACCTTTCTAAAGATTTCAATGCTTTTTGGTCAGGAAATAAAGTGAAAGTGAAAGTCCCTGTTTTCTGCTAATAACCATCATCATTATAATAATAACCATCATCCACAACAATAAAAAACCTTTAAAATGTCTATACTGAAAGGATAATAGCGTTATTAAAGAAGATTTGGCTGTAATTGGTTCTTCTCAATAATTGCATATGAGTTTAAGTAGGTATATGCTTATTTACTTTGTTCGTTAGATTTGAACTGAATTTTTCCTTCAAATTATTTGAACCATATGACCTTTAGGCACCCCTTTTTGATCTCGATTAAGAAAGGACATGTTTTTGATTTACACCGTCAATATCCGGTTGTTTTAACAGACAATTTTTAGATTTTTTTGTTTTAATTATAAAACTAACCCCTAACCCTAACTCCTAACAAACAACCGGATATTGACGGTGTAAATGAAAAACATGTCCTTTCTTAATCAAGATCAAAAAGGGGTGCCTCCAGGTCATATGGTCCAATTATTTTAATGTAATTATTTTGTTTTAACATTCACTTGTGGAGGCATGTATTGCAATGGTTATCACAGGAAATGGACATTCACATAATGCCAGTCTGAGCTTTTCTGGACCTCTCCCACTGTTATTGTTTTTGGATTATTTTAGTATATAAGGTATGCTGAAGATCACAACTTAAATTTATAAACTCTTCCAAACTGTGTTGATAGAATCAGCCAATCAAAACAATCAAACATGTATTTGAATTACTATTTAAAGGTGTTGATAAATTGTTGCTCAATTGATCATAGGATGCACAGACTAACCAACAGAGATTATATAATTCTTTAGCATGGACAACTGACAAGGATTATACAATTCTTTTACAAGGACCAACTGACAAGGATTATACAATTCTTTAGCATGGACCAACTGACAAGGATTAAAACAATTCTTTAACACGGATCAGCTGACAGGGATTAAAACTGATACTACATCTTTCTACTTCAAGAAAGAATCAAACTTTGTATCACGAGGAATCTCCACAGTAAAACTACTCTCACCTACAACCTAAAATGACCACAAGGGATCGTAACAATTGTTATGAAATGTAACATGGGGAAATTTCCCATTAAATTTATCTCATACACATTTGTAGGATTTATATATAACAATATGAGACACATAGTGTAATGATTATCATAATTGGAAATGAACTTGGCAATCTGAGTTCAAATCCTGGATGAGGCTGTTTACATTTCACATTAATACCCTTGGGAAAGGTATGCATTCAACTATTCTCCTTCCAGCTATGGGTAAATAATAGTACAGACTGGACTCTTTAACATAGGTTAGACAAACAGTTTAGGAGAAGGAAAACTGAATTCAAACCTGATAAACTCTGCTTAAGAAATTGACATTGTGTTACATCCTACTTGTGTGGAGGGGTGGGTAAATATATATATCTTTTTTCCACATTTTTAAGCTTAAATGTTTGGGGTGTATTTTATACACAATATTTGTATACAACCATGGGTATACAGGTATACTCTACAAAATACACACACACACACACATACATATATATATATATATATATATATATATAAAACACAGCTATACAACAGTGTTACTATTTACTATCATATAGTGTTTCTTTTTTTGGGGGGGGATGATTTGGATGGTCTCATTTTAACCTGAGGATGTTGTAAGTTAGTAACGCTTGTACAATTAAGGAACATGAGTATTAATATATAGATTCTTTTGGACCAATTTCCTCATATATATATATATATATATATATATTTTAACGCTCTGCTTTGAATGTTGTACTCATTAGAATTCTTTATAACTGAGACAAAGTATTGTTACCATTATCTAAGGTTTCTTTTAGTTTCCTAATCTTTATATAAAAAAAAATCAATGTTTAATAGTAAAAATATGAAGATGAGATAAAAGCCTACGTTATCTTTTCTTAGTTCACTGAAATATTGATTATTGATTTTTCTTGCAATTCTTTTTATGTTCATTATATGTTAAACTGGATCGTTCTTTGATTGGTATATTAATTGTGTTTAAGAATGGATACAAAAGAATGCATTTCAAAATGAATTTATGAATACAGGCAAAATCTTTTGGAAATTATAGCCTTATGCCAGACTTGTATGATTGAGATAAATACCTACAAGCTTAATCCAATTTGGCTGTAACAAATTTTCTTGGGCTTTTTTTACCTATATGATGGAATATTTCAAAGTTCACTATCTATTCACCTTAGAACTTATTCTATTCAAAGAAAGTCCTATTATTATTGTAATCTGAGTCCTTCTGCTCAATTATAATGAACTAACCATCAGTTTTTGTACTTTGCTTGGGTGTGGTGGGAGAGCCACTGTGAGCATCTTAAAGTAGGCTAAGAGTTAAACTAATTTTCAGTAAAAATATGAAAAGTTTAAATTATTAAGAATTCTGGGGTATGGGGTTATCATCCCTTTGTCTGCGAGCCTCTGTTTCAAACCAACCAATCATGAGCCAGCATACTTTGGCGCCAAACCCAAAGTGTGAAACTCATGCTCTTCTGTACCAGCAACGAAAGGGAATGGACTGAACAAAAGGTCGCTCCTACTATTCTTCAACAGAACCACAGAACCGGAGTCGGACGCAAACAGAAGTCCATCTATATCCAAACTATATCAGAAGGCCGTAGCAAGGGGATCCGTTAATACCCCATATCCCAGGATAAACAGCTAAGTGACAAATATATTTATTTCTGCAAACGAAACTAAAGTTTGCAAAATATAAAGAATAATAACACTAGCGGCAGTACTCCGAGGATTGTATGGAGTTAACTGCGAATGTGGCAGACAGGTAAGAGTCAAAGAAGTAAAACGAACGACAGAATGTGAATAAAAGACTGTATTAGATATAGAACTTGCAAACTTTAGTTTCGTTTGCACAAATAAATATATTTGTCACTTAGCTGTTTATCCTGGGATATGGGGTATTAACGGAGCCCCTTGATATGGCCTTCTGATATAGTTCGGATATAGATGGACTTCTGTTTGCGTCCGACTCCGGTTCTGTGGTTCTGTTGAAGAATAGTAGGAGCGACCTTTTGTTCAGTCTATTCCCTTTCGTTGCTGGTACAGAAGAGGCTGAGTTTTCCACTTTGGGTTTGGCGCCAAAGTATGCTGGCTCATGATTGGTTGGTTTGAAACAGAGGCTCGCAGACAAGGGACGATAACCCCATACCCCAGAATTCTTAATAAAATGTCATTAGATTTTTTTGAATTGATGTTATTCTGTTTATTATTATTGGTTGGTTGGTTGGATTTTATGGCATGTCAACCCTTGTTGGTTTATTTTATGCCAAAGACATTTTGTTTTATTGATTCTTGTTGAGAATTCAATTTTTTTTTCAAACTCAATTTTTTTAAACACATTTTTAATACTCATTTTTAAAATGATCTATTTAACCCATAGATGAGACCCTAACAGGTACCACCACTCTGGGTCAGGGTGGACCTGGGAGTAATGGTAATAAAGGGGTATTCCACATTTTCTAGAGTTCAAGAATTGGAATTCACCTCTAGATGCAGTTTAATGTCATATCCAGAACACTTATTATTATTGGCCAGCCCCAATCCTTTCTTATCATATATATGCTAGAAGGTGGTGGCTGAGAGTCTTAGTGTCCTGGGTATAAATTTAAACTCTATCTAATGGTGAAGTTCCAATTTTGAAGCTCTAGAGAATGTGGAGTACTGCTTCATCACCATTTTTCCTAGGTTCATCCTGTTCCAGAGTGATAGTACCTGTTAGGGTCCCATCTATGGGTTAAATCAAATAAAATGAGTTCTAAAAAATATGTCTAAAAAAATTGAGTTTAAAAAAATTGAGTACCCATCAAGAATGAATAAAAAAAAATGTCTTTGGCATAAAATGGTACAATGGGTTGACATGACATAAAATCCAACCAACCAACCAACCATCCAATCAAAAGTTCCATAAATAAAATGAATAAAACAAAAAGTCTTTGGCCTAAAATGACCCTATGGATTGACATACTGTAAAATCCAACCAACCAACCTTATTATGATTGAGAGAAAAACATTTTTACTGGAAAACAACAACCCTCTAATTTAGAATTGAAAGGAAATTATCCAGACAGTTCTGAAAGCCATAAAATTGTCAAAAATGAAACCGTTTTCTATAAAAGAAATAATTAAAGTGTCATAGGCAACAACAGTTTACTTTGAAATAAACCTTAAAGGTAGATTTAATGAAAATCAATCAGACTTTGATTTTTTTAAATGAACGATAATTTTGCAATGTCTGCATTTCAGGTCAACATTGTTTTTTACGCATCCAAACTCTCAATACTTGGCAGACAAAAATTCTGTCGGGTTTCGATCCCAGCTACAGGTAGCTGTTAAAAAGTCAAGCCGCACTGATGAGAAGTAAACTTTGAAACACATGTCTGTGGATGACTGATATATATATATATATATATATATATATATATATATATATATATATATATATATATATACCAACCCCTTCACACAAGCAGGATGTGACACATGGTTAATTTGTAAAGTGAAATTTAACATTTTTGAGTTCAGAGTTTTTCTTTCTGTTGTATAATTGATGGGTGTACTATCAATTATGCATAGTAAGTGTAGAGAATTTATTTGAATTCAAAATAACAACGGTAAACAATAGAGATTTTGATTAAAGTCTTTTAATGCTTTTGTGACCTCTCTTCCTGTTTGCGAGGCAAATGTGAGAGAGATAGTTTAGTTAGTCAGTCTCTTGCTAGCCATTGAAGAATGAAGATTCATTCACTAGATTCTCACACACACACACACTTAAGTGATTCGAGTCCAAGAAAAAGAAATAAATATGTGAATTCACTAAAGAAGTGTTTTGTGTTGTCACTAAAAACAAACAACAGTACAAGACATCACAGCCTACCAGAATATCTTAAGAAGAAACAAGTTAAGAGACCAGCCAGATAGCAGAGGATTGACCGTTAGACAGCTAGATACCGACCCAAGTAAGAAAACTGCTACTCAGCTAGACCAAGCCAGGAAGAAAGTAAGAAGAAATATGATATTAATCTTGTACATCTGCAGTTTTCTCAGAAAAGCAATAATAGCACCTTAACCGGATACTAGCAGGACCTATAGATATACCACAGTATGATAATTATTATATTTGATATGTTTACTTAAGAGCTATTGCCAAAATAATTCGATACAGAAAAGATAAGTACAAATTAAGATTAAGGTGCTATGTAACACTTCTCCAAAACTGGTTGCCTAACCAAGGTTAAAGAGCCCAGTCTGTCCTGTGGTTGCATGGGTTTTTGACAAGCCCTGTAGCGAGAATTCTAAGGGGCCATTGTTTTCAGATCAGGGGATGGAAAAATACCTGACTGTTGGAACCTTGACCCCCAAAGGTGGGAATCTCGCACATCACATGTTTTAGCTAGTTAGGAAGTCAATTTTCAACCAGACGTCAGGCAGAGAGGTTGTAACTCAAACTTCGCGGTGAATGCTGTAATAAAATCTTTGATCAAAGAAAAACAGTCTTGTAGTTAATTAATGTATGACTTGAAAAGAAGCCCTTAGTTAGAAGAAGACAAGAAGAGTCTAGACCACGACCGGCCAAAAGAAAGAAGATGAAACAACCACTAGACAAAGAAGCAAGTAAGTCACAGCCTTAACTCTATCTGTCTGTCTCTCTCTATCACACGAGAACTCTCTTGTTTATATACCCACAATGGGCTATATAACACTACTGTTTACACATAGCTGGAGGGAGAATAGTTGAATGCATACCTTTCCCAAGGGTATTGACACTATGTGAAATGCAAACCCCCTCGCCCAGGTTTTGAACTGAGGTCGACAAGTCTATTTCCTACGACTCTAGCTATTACATCCTGTGCCAACAAATTCTCAATATAACAGAGATAACTATAAAATGCTAATAAGAATTTTTCACTCCTTCCTAAATAGAAGCATCAATGTCATTATGAACAGTCATTACTGTAGAAGTTATCCCCCAGATATCATAGAAACAATACAATATGCAAGCTGTAACTTAAATACAGTCCTTGCATGCTGCTGGCATAGTGCAGACTGATGGCTGAAGAGTGGGTACTTATCCATATCTTTACTCACCCTGATAACCATCAGCCAATCAAAACCCAGGAAGTGAACTTACCAGAGTTCATAATGGAATAACCCAAAGCTGACAGGGCTTTTTATAACAAGAAATGAATCTTAAGATTGTACAAAAGAGATGAGTAAACACCTAAAATGACTCCAGATAAGGTTGTTTGGTTGTTTTGTTGGTACTCTTTGGGAGTTCCATCTCGACCTCCTGCCTCAAAATCCGGTAGCCAGTGGCTGCTGAAAAAAAACACCAGCTACGATTGAAGTCCGTAGCCGAAGCGATGTCACTTGAAAAAAAAAAAAAAACCCCAAAAAAACCAACCAACTTAGGGCGTTTTTCCCGAAAACCCAACCCCAACCCTCCTATTTAAAATAACTGTTTTATTACAAAATTTGTAGAACCCAAATTATTTATTTATTTTCCCATTAAACTAACCCTAAACCCCAACCCCAGTTTTTTTTTTCAAGTGACACCGCTTCAGCCATGGACTTCAATCGAAGCTGGTGTTTTTGAGGCAGGAGGCAGGGATGGAACTCCGCAAAGAGTACCGTTTTGTTTTATGACATATCAACTCTTTTCTGGGTATTTAATGCTGAATCAAGTCATTTTGATTAACAAAAAACTCAGGTTGCTTACAGTACCTGCTATTGCTTAAGTGGTCACCCAATTAAGTATTAAACAGTTCATCGCTGCTTAACTCTAGGGATCTATCGGGAACCTGTGCTTTCAGTATGATTTGACAATAATTCTAGATAAAATTACAATCATGCTTTATGTTTGCATTATATTTACATATCCCAAAAGATCTTTTGTACAGCAAATTAGTAAAAGGCTCCCGATTGGTTGGTAGACCATGCCTACGATTTAAAGATGTCTGCAGGAGAGCTATGAGAATATACCATATTGACACAAAGTGAGGTAGATGCAAAAAATAGAGCAGCCTGGCGCCTCAATATTAAGCAAGGCACGGAGAGGGGTGAGGCAGAGAGGAGAGTAGCCTCGACAGAAAAGAGAGCCAGAAAGAGAGAGAAAAGCCAGCTGCCCCAGAAATCATCACAGTTTGTGTGCATTCAGTGCACCAAAGACTGTCACTCAAGAATTGGCCTACAGAGTCACTTGCACAGATAAAAAAATTTTCCTTTCTTTATTTTTTTATTTTGGACATTACGCCATTGTCCTTAGTGGACGGAAAGGATCCAATAATTTACATATGCACATTTGCATATGCATATTTGTATATGCACATTCTGGAAACATAAACAAATGTGACAAAACTGGTTTTTATATTTGCTTAACCCTTTTAGTGCAGAGAGAAACTCGAGTTGTCCAAATATATTTAATGAGGCTGAGATGCAACTTTAGTCCACATTACTTTAGAATTTCAGATCTTGTGCAATATACCAGCCGAAAGCGTCTCTTGTTCAATATAGCCCAACCCTAAAATTTAAAAAAAAAAAAATAAATAGAAAATTTTATTACTTCTAAAACTTTAGTAAAATAGTCGTTTTTAGAAGTAGGTATTTATCACGGGTAGGATGTGACAACAGGTGACCCTACTGGGGGGATTTTATCCCTTTGCAGAGGTGCAGTCGGTGTATTCTACAGCCCCAGCTGACAGGGTGGTAGGTTGGTGGCTACTGGCATCTGAGAAACATATACAATAGTAGTGACACACCTACAGTTAGGATAGAATTTCCCTTTTATTTTATCAGGGAGATTAGAAAGACTGTTATTGATCTCCTGAGTAAAAGTAACAAGTTGTACTGGATGATGGTCGACTTCTACTTGTGTTTGTAATGCCTTAAGGGTTTTATGTGTGTGTTTTAATTGGTTAGATGTGGCTTTTTGCCCCTGGTCATCAACCCATCTATGACAAGGAGAGCACAGCCTAGCGGCTTTACATGATTTCGAGAAAAGGCTAGCGGAAGTAAACCCCAAAAACAAATCCAGAGGTGGAGTCCCTAAGGTGGTGTAACGCTGAATTTCAGCACTACCCAGACATTCCTGTGACACTGCTGTTGCCAAACTGTATTGGTTTCTGACCTTTCCTGTGGAAAGGGGGGATCTGCTGCTTGGGCCACAGCGCATCCTCCATATCAACCCACCCAGACAAGTAGGTAAAAAAAAGAAAATTTTTTGGACACTACATCATTGTCTTTAGCAGACAGAAGGATGCCAACAACAACAATAACAACAACAACAACAACCACAAGGGTTTTAAATGGAGGGGGGGCAGTTCACAGAAGATATGGGGTAATAAACATGATTTAACCCACCCATGGCTCAGAGTTATTCTTAAAACTGGGTTACATGGTATCAACAGCAATGAACATTCCCTAACCTGAGCACATTGTGCATACTTATTTGTTTGTTTTGTTTTACAGCATATCAACCAAGGTGGGTTATTTAATGCCGGCAAAGTTTTGAAAGATCTGTAGCGATAATTTGGAAGAAAATTTTTTAAACTCAATTTTTTTTTGTAAACAAATTTTCAATTTAAACCATAGATGAGACCGTAACAGGTACTACCACTCCGAGTCAGAGTGAACCTGGGAGTAATTATGATGAAGGGGTACTCCACATTCCCCAGACCTCTAGAACTAGAACCTCACCATCAGATAGAGTTTAACATCATTCTTAGGACATGAAGACCCTCAGCCACCGCCTTCTAGCACATATAGGATAAAAAGGGTTGGGGCTTGCCATAAAAGCAATAGGGTTAAAACAATCATATAGGTGCTAGGGCTTGACATGACCAGCCGATTGATCGGAGGAGGCCTCTCCAACTGCCGATCTAGCCTAAGTAAGGACCAAAGTGGAGTGTTGTAAGTCATGGGCTGCTCATCCACCAGGATTATTTCATTAAGCATCACGGGTCACCATCCATGCCCAACAGGTGGTCCCATTGGTGTGTTGTGGGGGGAGGGGGTCTTAACCCTCTGCAGAGGTGCTGTCAGTGTATTCTAAAGCCCCACTGACAGGGCTATGTGCATATTTAAAAACAAAAAGGAAATCTAAATGTAAACAACAGTCAATTCTGCAACCAACCTGCATTTCCTGACAACCACCTAATTAACAGACACTTGTCAAGTGAGTTTCAGCAACAACAAAAAAACAACAACAAAAAAAAAACAACAACAAAAAAAACCCCCAAAAAACAATCTGCCATGGACTGTCTTATTTTAATGAAGATGAAATCCAATCCCAATCCCATTGCGGATGTGTAATCAACATATCAACATGACATAATTATCAAATAATTATGGATTGTTGGGCAAGCAAACAGAAATCAGAGTGTGGGGGTGTGTGTGAAAGTAACCAATGGGGAGGTGGAAGGAGAAAAAAATGTGAACAAATTGCATCAGAGAAAATGAAAACTGGAATTAGAATCACACTTTCTTGAAGACATTTTTCATTTTCTTTTTTCGGTTTTAATCTTTTTTCTTTCTCTTGCCACATGATAATATCTGTAATAGCATTTCTTATGTATTAATCAGACTTGTTGGCTGGGGTTGTAGAATACACCGACTGCACCTCTACAGATGGGTAAGACCCTCTCCCAATGAGGTCACCTGTTGGCTGTGGGTGGTGACCTGTGATACTTAAGAACAGAAGAATCCTGTTAGCTGAGCAGTCCATGACATGCAGCACTCCACTCTGGCCCTTCCTTTGGCTAGACGGACAGTTGGAGAGGTCCTCTCTGATCAATCTCCTGGTCACACCAAGCCCTTGCACACTGATATGATTATCCTGACCCTATTGCTCTTATGGCAAGTCCCCAAGCCTTTTTATCATATATGTGCTAGAAGACAGAGCAGTAGCTGAGGGTCTTAGTGACCTGGGTATGATGTTAAACTGCATCCAATTTTGAAACTGAGGAATGTGGAGTACCCCTTTATCACCATTATTCCTTGGTTCACTCTGACCATCTATGGGTTAAATAGATCCAAAATGAGTTTTAAAAAATGTGTTTAAAACAAATTGAACACCCAACAAGAATAAATAATACAAAATGCCTTCAGCATAAAATAATCCAACAAAGGTTGACATGCCATAAAATTCAACCAACCAACCACCAACCCATTACAGGGGGTTGGACACACTGTTCAAAATACTAAGAGACTGGTTAAATAAAATAAGGAAGTCAGAAAGTTATGCCCTGAAAAAATAAAAATTTGGCGGATGAACAACACCAGATAATCAGGATTTATATTTTTGCATTTCATCTTGGACAATTTGGACGGTCTCATTTTTAATCAGAAGGTATTGCAAGATGATAACGACTGTGCATTTAAGAAACATGAAACAGTAATATATAGACGTGTATTTAGTTTTGTAAAAGGGATGTTTTGGTTTGTGTCTGAAATCAAATATTTAGTTGTTTATTATAATGGATATTGAATGGCTCATACAAAATGAATGGTTTATATTATTCATCTTTTTTACTTAAACAAAAATAAATAAATTAAAGAAAACAGAAAATGAAATTCGGCCGAAATCTGAATCATTTAGAGGAATTTTGATTTTATGGGATTTCTTTTATTAAAAAATGGAAATGAATTGTAAATATTTTTTTTTATCAGATAGTTTAAAAAGATAAGCAGCTTCCGGGTACACACACACACACACACACACACATAATTATTGATCCCTTATGTAAGAAAAAAACATACAAGATATATTTTTTTTTTTTTTAATCTGGTATGACCTTGATGATTAATTGTCTTTTATCATGTAAGATAAATCCTTGTGCTAAATCTCAAAGAAAATCTTTTAAGATTTGAGCTGATTTAGTGGAAAAGAAATTAATCCCTTCAGCTTAAGGTGTACACTTAGAATTTTAGAAAGAAATTTAATAGAATCAGCAAGAAACTTTATAAACTTTTTACACACACACACACACAAATATAAATATATATATATATTATATATATATATATATATATATATGTGTGTGTGTGTGTGTGTGTGTGTGTGTGTATGATTTAAAGTTTTAAAGAGTCTAATATTTTATCTGAAATGGGATTTTAAACTTTATATATAATAGTGGAAAAGAGTTAAGGGTCTACTATGGTTTCAATCTAAATGATCTCATTAGGACCCTACCATATACTTAACTAAGATTGAAACCATGATAAACCCTTAACTCTTTTCAACTACTACTATTACTAATATTATTATTGCTCTATGTTTTCAATATATTGAGCACTGTTGAATAATTTACTAATGCCACTGCAATTGAAAAGTTAAATCGGTAATTGGATACTATATATATATATATATATATATATATATAATATTATATAATATATTATATACACATATATATATGAATACCTTAGTTCATCAAAAATACATTTATTTTGGTACTTTTACCTCTTCCAGTCTGATTTTCAAATGGATAATGATTACATATCATGTCTATTTTGCAATACCCTTTGGTTAAAAATGAGACTATCCAAATCCTCCAAGATGAAATGCAAAATGTAAATACTGATTATCTGGTGTTGCTTATCCGCTGAATTCTTATTTCTTATGAGTGTTGTCACCTCAGCTAAATAATGAAACATTCCATTTTTATTATAAAGAAAGAAAGGGAAGAAAAAGGAAATATATAATAAGGAAAGAAAGAAAGAAAGAAGAAAGTAGGGGAAAGATAGAGAGAGGGGGTGAACACACAGAAGCAATAATACTAATCTGTTTTAATTGAACATAATGAAAAGATAAAAAGAAGGAAAGAAAAAAAAAGAGTGAGAGAGAGTTAAATCAAGATTGTCATAATTTTTACATATTGAACTATTTAGAAATAGCTCTTAAGTAAACATATCAAACATTGTAATAATTAAATTATCATACTGTGGTATATCCATCGATCCTGCTACTTATTATAATTAAGGAATTTATAGAAAAAAATTTTTTTCATATGTAAGTTTAATCTATGTCTTAAAGAAAAATTAAAAAAAAAAAGACACAATTTACAATTTAAAGTTTAAAGAAAGGGAGGTGCTGTTGTACTGAAATTTTGGTCACACCTATCCATACTTGTTTGAATTATCAAAATATTTTATCTTAACACATTTATGTATATACTAGCAGGACCTGTGTATATACCACAGTATGATAATTGATAATTTAATTATTATAACATTTGATATGTTTACTTAAGAGCTGTTGCTAAATAGTTCAATATGTGAAAAGTATAAAAACCTTGATTTAACTCTATATCACTCTTTTTTTTTCTTTCTGTCCTTTTTTTTTCATCTTTTCATTATGTTCGATTGAAACAGATTAGCATTTTTGCTTCTGCGCACTCACCCCTCTCTCTATCTTTCTCCTACTCTCTTTCTTTCTTATTATATTGTCCTTTTTCTTCCCTTTCTTTATAATGAAAACAGAATGGTTCTTTATTTAGTTGATGTGACAACACTTATAAGAAATAAGAATTTGGCGGATAAGCAACACCAGATAATCAGGATTTACATTTTTCCATTTCATCTTGGATGATTTGGACGGTCTCATTTTTAACCAGAGGGTGTTGCAAGATGATAATAGTCGTACAATTAAGGAACACAAGTATTAATATATAGATATTACATTTATGAGATGAGTCTGTGATAAAAGTGGGATTTTTATAAGAATAAAACCATTTTAAACACATAATGAAGATTTTCGTTTTTTGTCCATTTTTATGAGAAAAACGTGACAAGTTATTTTTTTTCAAAACAGATACTTAACAAGAAATAGGTTAAGAACAAGTTTTTTGAAAATAAACAACTTTTTTTACTACATTAAAGAAACAAGGAAGAAAAATGAGAGAAATATTAAAAGATGCTATGAGAAAGAAAGAAAGAAAGAAAGAAAGAAAGTAAAAAGATAAGAAGGAAAATTCAATAGAGAGACAATATGTACATGAAAGAAAGAAAGAAAGAAAGAATGGAAGATTTGAAGAAACAAGGAAGAAAAATGAGAGAAATATTAAAAGATGCTACGAAAAGAAAGAAAGAAAGAAAGAAAGAAAGAAAGTAAAAAGATAAGAAGGAAAATTCAATAGAAGAAAGACAATATGTACATGAAAGAAAGAACAAAAGAAAGACAGAAAGACAAGATGGAAACAGAAAGATGTAAAAAGGCTAAAGAAAGAAACGAAACGAAAATCTAAAAGAAGAAGAAAATTAAAAAAGAAAGAAAAACACAGCCACAGAAGAAAGAAACAAACAAACAAACAAATTCTTCAGGAATTGTAAAATAGAAAGTTGCATACCATCTTAAAATTAACGCGTACTTATCTTGTATTTCTTCAATAATTCTGAGTAACTTTATGGCTGTTATCTCATCTTCTACTTTATGTCTTGTGTATATAGTATACCTGCATACCCATGGTTGTACACAGGTATACTTATCTTCTTGCTTTCTTCATGGAGCTGTTATATCTGTCTATCGGTTGGTCTTCTGCTATCTTCAATTATCTGTCATCTTAGCTTGGGCTGGATCTGTCTATCGTTGGATCTGTTTATTCTGGATCTTATGCTGATTTAATCCACAAATATGGAGTTAATATGAGTTAGTATCAAGGAATACATGGACGCAACTTGGAATTTCAATAATATTGTATCACATTTATACATAAAGAAAATACACTTGTAATATTCTCTATTGCAAACAATTGAACAAATATAGGTCCACTTAACTGAGTCCTTGGTAAATGGTTATGGCAAGTTATAGTACTTACAATGGCCCTTTTGTATCTTTGCTGAATCAGTGGGAGCAACAATTTTTACATCCTTGCCTTTGAGATGCAAGTTGGAAAAAGAAGAAGCTTCTAATCTTTGATTTCGGGCACTGAAAATTGCAGGCCTGTGATTGGTTGGTGTGAATCAAGGGAGACAATCCACCTACCTTAGATATATTTTTTGTAATTTGTCTATCTCTGAGATGTCCTCTGTTGTTATTTTGTTCTTGATTAACAACACAAGACTTTGCTTTTTGTTTCAAGCTCACATTTTATTATTTAAGATCCCAGATCACAGCATGTATGTGAGAATTTGGCTTATTGAACGGACCATAGCCATTATGGTCTGTCTGTCTCCTTCACCTGCCAGCCAAAGACTGACTTTCTAAACTCACTTCCCACAGCTCACACTGGCGAGTTTTGGAATTTAAAAAAAACTAATACACTAAAAACGTGTCCTAGGGTTCCATTAGTAAGTAGAGGTGATTGCTCTAGCTATACTTGAGTCATATGGAAAAAAAGATATTTGATAAATAAAAGTAATATATACAAATTATTTTGTCTTCTATTTGTCTGAATTTCTATTGTATTGAACTGTTGTTAATAATCAACTGTTAGTAATCAAGTTCAAACTCCAGTCATGCTATTACATTTACTTTTGGACTAATACCCTTGGGAAAGGTGAGAACCACATCATCCTCCAATTATGGGTTGAATAGTACTACTGTTCTTCTTCACGGATGGCTTTGGCATTAGATGACTTATAAAGGTTTTTCTGCAATTAAACAAAGAAACCAAACCAAAAAGATTGAGGCAGTTTATTCTTTGCCCAGAACAAATTCTGATAAGTGATGAGTAGTTTGCAATAGTTGAATGACCAAGGCAACTAATATGAATATACGAAAAATAATTGCATTTTAACAAATTATTGGCACAGTTTGCAAAATTTAGGTTAGCTAATAACACAATAAGTTAATATCTCCATCCTATGTATATATCACTAAAATTTTCATCATATATATATATATATATATATATATAGATAGATAGATAGATATATATGTAGAATTAAACAAAAGGCACATCTCCTGTTTAACAATTTTATTGATGATCTTTTCAAGCTTTCTGGCCAACTTTTTTTTATATTTGGATGGGATCTGTTGATTAGTCTACCGAAGTTTGTATACCGAGTACTTTTGGCACTTCGAAGTGCCATCATCAGTGCCTTTTGTTTAATTCTACATGTATAAATGAAAGAATGCTGCCCAAATACACACACACACACACACACACACATATATATATATATACTTAAGTTAGGGTAGTGAAGACATTAAATCAATGGGGCTTAGTAACTGTCATTTTCCCACCTATGCAATTTTTAAATCAATTATATATATATATATATATATATTACTATACTAAAGCTGAGATTTTCACCTTTTAATCTCTAAAGGCTTTTTTCCTAATTAGTTTAATGACACAAAATTTATACTAATTTATTCCTTAGTTTTAGGATTAGTAAATGTTTGAAAAAATTCAATTACCTTTTAGATAATCCCAGATTGCTTGTCAACAACTATTTAAATCTTTTAGCTTTTAGATAGTTTGAAATATATTTAAATATATTTCAAATATATTTGCTGGCAAAATAGCCTGTGGTCTATTTTATTAGGACTGGTGAAATAAGCCTAAAAGTAAGTCTATTTTACTGAAACTGGCTAACTAGCCTATTCAAAAGATTTATATAAAATTACAGAATTAAATTGTTTTATTTCTAAATAAATGTAAATAAAATAAAATAAATAAGAAACTTAATCTTCGTAAATGAAGAGATTTTCAGCCGTATGGTACGGCAGACAAATCTAAGCATCTGCACATGGTACATTGTAGCAAAAAAGTACAACTGTGTTAAAACTGACGTAGGTAAATTATAGAAGTCGTAAAAAAAGTACAACCCTCATTTTTTGTGTCTATTCTCAATAAAATCAAACTTATTTGGACAGTTTTGGAAAACTTTAAATTGACGAAATAATATTATCCTGGGATTTTCTTTCAACAATCCAACCTGAGCTCAATGGATGACCCAACGGGTCATGTTTTTTTCTAATATATATATATATATATATATATATATATATATATATATATATATGAAAATATAAATTAATAATGAAGTTTTGTATATTTATAAATAAAGAGTGCTCGATATTGGTGATAGGTAGATCTAAGTGTTAGGATAGCATAGACACAGAATTAACGTTGCATGGTGACTGTCAGTTTCTCATCTATGCAATCATTGGAACCAGAACTCTTACAAATATATTGTGCAGATATATAGAATGTTGTTCATAATCTGATAATAAAGAAATTTATTTATCATTTTAACATAATCTTCTTTGGCACACTTAATTCAATGGTAAATAATTGATCTCAATTTTCAAGTAAAAATTAAGCTTATCAGGCTGCTTATTTATTGATTCACCTTTTTGTGTATATATATATATATATATATATATAGCTGATGGTAGGTGTGGCGCTCCACCTCAGATGCTAAAACAATCTCCTTGGTCTAGCGCTATTGAAAAGGGGATAGACTCCCACGTTGACTGGCTGATACCGACTTTAGGCCGCCCTGTCGACTTTATATATATATATATATAGCTCAGTCGGTTGACCATTCCCCTAGGAATTGCAAGTGTGACTTAACCATAATGCAGAGTGGTTGTACCTGTTAGGGTCCCATCTGTGGGTCAGATAGATCTTAAGAAATAACTATGCAAAAAATGTAAATATGAATGTAGAATGAACGGGATTCCCTAACCTCTATGCATAAAATAACCCTAGACAGGTTGACATGCTGTTAAAATCAATCAATCAATCAATTAGTTCTTTGTTTTGTCACATATACTCCATCAGCAGGAATGAATCCATATCTTCTCCCTCCAGCTATGGGTAAATAGTAGGGCAGACTGGGCTCTTTAACCTTGGTATGCCAACTGGTTTAAAAAAAAGGAAAACTTGTTATACTCCACTTAAAAATTGACCTTGTGTGGCACCTTGCTCATTGCGGAGGGGCTGGGTAAATACATATATTTAATTAGCATATATATATATATATTTACCAACTCCTCCGCACGAGAAGGATGAGACACGGTCAATTTCTTAAGCGGAGTTCAACAGGTTTGAATTCAGAGTTTTCCTTCTCTTAGACTGGTTGCCTAACCAAGGTTAAAGAGCCCAGTCTGCTCTACTATTTATCCATAACTGGAGGGAGAGTAGAATTCATACCTTTCCCAAGGGTATTAGTGCTAAGTGAAATGCAATTGCTACGTCCAGGATTTGAACTCGGGGCGACGAGTCCATTTCCTATGACTTTATCCATTACACCATGTGCTTCCTAGCATATACCGTGTCATGACAGGGTCATTAAAATGGATGATGGTTTAAAAAAAGATATATTCACAAGATGTCAAAATAGTCAAAATCTATTTTTAAATCCTTTTTATAGACAGAGATTTTTTTTGGATTTTTTTTACTTTAATTCCTATTCGAGGTCATCCATGTAAAAAGTAATCAACACTTGGGCTTAACCCTGTTCTTAATATCTAATGATGCACGTCATGCACAATATAATTTTGGTTTAAGATTGATGGATTAAATACTAATCTGTTGTTAAACGGTTTCAGAGAAATGTTTATTCAGTGTTTTTTTTGTTGTCTTGAAGGTCAATGGATTAAGAACTTTCAAGGCTTTGTGTAAAAATTAATTTCTTAACTTTATTTTAAAATAAAATTTAAAAAATGCCACAAGAACGTCTGGAGTAATCATCATCAGGTTGAGCTAGTAGCATGAATATCCATGACAATCTCTTGCCTCCTTATCATTCATTGCTCTCAGCAAGTCTTTTACACAGTATCCAGTATCCATGCAGAGCTGGTTAATATAAGTCTTTGCTGGACAGCCCGCACTGGTGTTCCTATGTGCAGGAGAATGTTGCTTATGAGTTCATCCTTGCTTCTCCAGCAGTATCCAACAAGTCTTGTTCATCTCACCCGGTGCTTTGTGTGATAGCAGGCAAGTGGCTGTACAGCTGCTTTCTTGTGGGGTGTTGTTTCTATGATTTGGTTAAGATTGCATGCAGCATTCTTGTGAAGCTCCCATCTAGCTTATTCTCTATAGGTGTTTTGTTAGGGTCCAAGTGGTGCAGCCATACAGTAACACTGATACAGTAACGGTTTATAAGAATTGTTGCTTTAGCTTGTCAGTGAGATGGGATTTCCATATGACTGATAATCTGTTTATCACAGATCATGCCTTCCAATCCATGCATTAACATCGCTTTCTGTATTCAGGGTTTTTTTTTTGGGGGGGGGGGTCTTGAAGGTCAATGGATTAAGAAATTTCAAGGTTTTGTGTAAAAATTAATATCTTAACTTTATTTTAAAACAGAATCAAAAAATGCCACAAGAACATTTGGAATAATGAGGAGAATTAGATTAAGTCTAAATTTGGAATGAGATAAAATTCATTAATTCTAATTCCTGTATTGATTTACCAAATTCTGAAAAGCTGGAGGCAATAGAACTGAAGAAAATTGAATATTCTTTGAAAAAATTCCCAAGTATCTTCAGAGAATTCTTGTAGCCTTATTATTTTGTCCTTGTCTTTCATAACTTTATTTCCTTTCTTCTTTCTTTTATGTGGGAACAGTCTCTTTATATTCACTACAATCATTAGACACAGCATTGATTATGTACACACACACACACATTATATATATATATATATATATATATGAGGATAGTAGGGTTGGAGTAAACCCGACAGAATGTGGTAAAGAATAAAGGAAAAAGTGGACAAAAAGAGCAAAACTCAAACAAGTAGATGTAGGAGATATATTTCATCTTGCATTGAGCAGGACTTCATCAGTCATTCATTAAAGCATCAGGGCAACATACATTTGTATTTATAGAAGATAAAGTTACCCACTCACTTTCTCTTCTATAACTACAAATGTATGTTGCATTGATGCTTTAATAAATAACTGATGAAGTCCTGCTCAATGCAGGATGAAATATATCTCCTACATCTACTTGTTTGAGTTTTGCTCTTTTTGTCCACTTTTTCCTTTATTCTTTACCACACACACACATATATATATATATATATATATATGTTGGAAGCGTTTGGTGTAATGGTTAAAGTTGTAGCGTTTGTTTGTATTCGCCTGGTGGAGTTGTCTGCCCCTTTTATTTTGATGATGCCCACCAGGGGCACCATAGTACTTAAGCGCCGGTTTCAAACACTTTCGCTCTCTCTTTCTAGTTTCAGTAACTACGAGCCACATGGGGTAGATTCTATCTAAACCCTCTCGTGGGGCTCCGCCCCCCTTACATTACTGTAAGTCCTCACAGCATGGACTATTCCTAGTCTCATGTCTGTGCCTTTTATTGTATATTTGTATCCAAAGTATGTTGAACTTTAAACCATCTTTATAAAGTCATAGAAAATAGACTCGTCGAACCGAGTTCAAATCCTGGATGCATTTCACATTGCTCTAATACCCTTGGTAAAGGTATGCATTGAACTCTTCTCCCTCTAGCTATGGGTAAATAGTAGGGCAGACTGGGATATTTTACCTTGGCTAGGTAACTAATCTAGGAGAAGGAATTTAAACTTGTTAAACTCCTCTTAACAAATTGATCTTGTGTCGCATCCTGCTTTGTGGAGGGGTTGGTATATATATATATACTTTCAAAGAAAGAAAAACTTAACAAACCGTCATTTGGCTATTATAAATTTATCTCAACCAGAACTCAATATGAGCCTAGTCTCATCAGATAGCTTATTACATAACGACTGAGAAAAAGTAGAATAGAAAAAATATTTATTTTTTAAAATTTTTATAAGACCAATGAAAACTCTTCTCTTTGAACACACCCACATAAAACCTTATATATGAGAAAAAGTAGAATAGAAAAAATATTTATTTTTTAAAATTTTTATAAGACCAATGAAAACTCTTCTCTTTGAACACACCCACATAAAACCTTATATATGAGAAAAAGTAGAATAGAAAAAAATTTATTTTTTAAAATTTTTATAAGACCAATGAAAACTCTTCTCTTTGAACACACCCACATAAAACCTTATATATGATGACAATAATAAAAGGCTCATATTGAGTTCTGGTCGAAATAAATTTATAATAGCCAAATGACAGTTTGTTAAGTTTTTCTTTCTTTGAAAATATAAATATTACTCTGTATATAATTATTTATTAGTTATCATACATTGAGTTCTCTTAGGGATTTGTAAAAATCCTTGTATAAATCTATAAGTTTGCATCAACATGAGCATGTATTGTGGATGTACAGGAGATATTAATGATCCCAAATAGAATTATCCCCTACTTACCAGTCAGTTGGATACTTTTACATATATATATATATATATGAGAAGTAAATACACAAACGATGTGTTTATGATATGGCTTTTTTAGCCGACAATTTTTGGGAGAATATGTGCTTAATTGAAGTCGTACCTAATTTTGAAAGTTAATTAATTAACAATATGCCCGCCTAATTAATTAATTATTAATTAATTAACTTTCAAAATTAGGTATGACTTCATTTAAGCACATTTTCTCCCCCCCCCCAAAAAAAAAAATTATATATATATATATATATATATATAATGCTAGGAATATCGCTAAAAGAAAAAAAGAGATCAAAGCTCCACAATTGGAACTTTACCACAAGAGGCAGTTTAACATAATACCTAGGACACTAAGACCCTCAGCCACTGCCTTCTGCACATATGATAAAAGGGTTTAGGGGTTTGCCATATGGCCAATAGGTTTGAACAATCATACAAGAGCTAGGGCTTGATGTGACCAGTCGATTTATCTATGGAGGGCCCTCTCTGACTGCCATCTATCATAAGTAAGGGCCAAAATGGAATGTTGCATGTCATGGACTCAGCTCCCAGGATTCCGTCCTTAAGCATAACCGATCCCTACCCACAGCCAGCAGGTGGTTCCATGAAGAGGTCTTATCCTTCTGCAGAGGTTGATTGATTGGTTGGTTGTTTTGTTTTATGGCATATCAACCCTTTTCGGGTCATTTAATGCTGAATCAATTCATTTTGATATCAGGTTGCTTACAGTACCTGCTGTTGATTAAACGGTCACCCATCTAAGTACTGAACAGGTTCATTGCTGCTTAACTTCAGTGATCTTGTGGGAACCAGTGCTTTCAATGTGATTTTACTGTATTTCCTCTGCAGAGGTGCAGTCAGCGTATACTAGATAGAGTTACTGATTTTGTGGGTGATCAAATCAAGATATTTTTTTGAGAATAATCAATTTGATATGACACAACAAATATTCAACATACTGGGAAAAGAAATATCTATGCCTGTGTGAATGGAGGATGGTCATGGCTTGGTCTTGCATTAGCATTGTTCATAGGCACTTTTGGCACGTTGGGAATCCTGGGAGGTTGTTACATTATTTCTTTCATTTTAGGGTAAGTAGTTATTTATTTTGCTACTATTTACTATTTTAGCACCAGTTTTTTTATTTACTATCTTATACTCTTTCTTTCATGTGTCCTCTTTTAAATATTTATATCTGTATGTATTTCTATTAGAAAATTGTACCTGCGGACTTAAACTAAGTTAAAACTTATGAAAAACTTCTTTTTTCTTTTTTTTTCTCTCACGGTGTGGTGGACCCGTAGATCTCGAGAGATCCTCCACCTGCGCTCCCCAAATACTTTCAGTCATCTTGCCTCGGCTTGTCACTGATTCCAGTATTCGGGGAAGGAGAGCATGTTGAGCGTGTTGCACAAGCGCACAACATGTCACCATGTGCAGATATTTCTACATCCGTGAGTGACTGAGTAGCCCCTGGGTAGGACTGCCCACCCAGATATCTGGGAAGGAGCAAATATCAAGCTGGTCGGTAGCCTGCGGCTGGTGGCTGTTCACATTAATAGAATGAAAGCAAGAAAAATTACAACAAACCTGGGCTACAATCTCCTGGGGCCCTGGACAATGAACTGGAGCCGTGGCAAAGAACCCTTGATATGGGGCAGACATCTTGAGCCTGCGGAAGTTCGCTTCAGCGAGGAGGACCAATTGACAGAGGTGGGGTCCGGGTACACATTCTTTTGTATAAGCAGCCTCATGGTAGCTGTATGGAACTGAGGTAAGGCAGCTCGAGCACCCCATCCTAAAGTGGCCTCTGCGTATGCGGCACATGACACAGCATGGAAACGTCTCTTACATCTGGGACTGACCACATGTTTGACCTGTGTGGCAGGGCCTGCCTGTCGAGGGCTGGGATATTCGATCACATACGGTCGCATGCGATTGGAAACCTAGAAAGAGGTTCATGTGTGACAGGAAAGAAAGAAACTTGAATCGGACACTCGGCGTGCTCACATCCGACCCTTTTTTTTTTTTCCCCCCCGGTGTGGTGGACCCGTAGATCTCGTCAGATTATCCACCTGCGTTCCCCAAAGTCTCTCAGTCATCATGCCTCGGCTTGTCACTGATACTTGACTTTGGGGAAGGAGAGCATGCGGTGCGTGTTGCACAAGCGCACAACATGTAAAACAAAACACGTGCAGATATTTCTACAAGTCTCAGAGCTATGGAGGAACGGTGAGTTGTGTAGGCCTGACGGGTTAGCAACGTGCCTCGGCGAGGTTGCGGTGAATAACAGCCCCTTGGTTAACACTGTTCACCCAGCCATTTGAGGAGTGTCTAGAAAAGATAACCTAAACAAATGCCGGATCAGCTATCAAGCTGGACAGAAACCATCGCTTCGACGGATGTCCACATTAGCTGGGCTGAAAACAAGAAAACACTACAACACAAAACAACGCTAACAATAGCCTCCTGGAATGTCTGGACACCTCCCGATCTTGAGAGATTGGGAAACCCCAAACTACATACTAGTATTGTGACAGGGGAGCATTTCGATATGGGGCCGACATCGATGCCCTTGCAGAAATCAGTTTCAGCTATAAGGACCAATTGACAGAAGGGGGTGGGCTGGATACACATCCTCATGGAAAGACAGGCTGATGATAGCTGTAAGAAGTATGAGGTAAGTTGACTAGAGCCCTCCATTCTGAAGCAACACATGACGGACACCATGGAAACATTTCCTACATTGAACTCTGACCTGTGTGGCAGGGCCTGTATGTCGAGGGTCTCACATGTGTGACAGGGTACATAAAAAAAAAACAAAAAAAAAACAAGCTGGACCCGTGGGCCATCTGCGCACTCACAACTGCTCTCAACTGAACTACTTGTAGAAATGGCCTTATTCTGTCAAGAAGCGGCAATCACCACACATATCACAAGTATATATAGATATATAGATAACCGTGACAGTATATATATAGCACAAGTAAGGGCCAAAGTGGAATGTTGCATATCATGGACTGCTTAGCCACCAGGATTCCATTCTTAAGCATAACTGATCCCAACCCATGGTAGGTGGTTCCATTGTGGGTGTGGGATGTAACCCCTCTGCAGAGGTGCAGTCAGCATATTCTACAGTCCCGGCTGAAAAAATTATCAACAACTAGATAGAGTTACTGAGGTTGTGGGTGATGAAATAAAGATATTTCTTGAGAATAATCAATTTGATATGACACAACAGATATTCAACATGAAGTGGAAACATGAGAGACACAATTGATTTGAACAAGTTGTTGCTCTCAATTAGACCAATTGAAAGCAACAATCAATTGAAAGATATTCACCAAGAATTAATTAAGAGTCAGAATATAATATTCCACTGGGATAATTCTAGATTGTACATTTCTTTGGCGTCCAGGCAAAAATGATTTTGATATCAGGTTACTTACAGTACCAGCTGTTGATTAAACGGTTACCCATCTAAGTATTGAACAGGCTCATCGATGCTTAACTTCAGTGATTTTGTGGGAACCAGTGCTTTCAATGTGATTTGACTGTATTTCCTCTGCAGAGGTGCAGTCAGTATATACTACAGCCCTGACTGAAAGGTTTATCAACTAGATAGAGTTATTGAGATTGTGGGTGACCAATTGAAAACAACAATCAATTGAAAGATATTCACCAAGAATTAATTAAGAGTAACAATATTCCATTGGGATAATTCTAGATTGTACATTTCTTTGGCCGCCCTGTCGGCTGGGGCGTTAGAATGCACCGACTGCACCTCTGCAGAGGGGTAAGACTCCCCCAATGGGGCCACCTGTTGGCCGTGGGTGGCAACCCGTGATGCTTAAGGATGCCGCCCAGGTAGATGAGCAGTTCATGACTTGCAATACTCCACTTTGTCCATATCTTGGGCTAGACTGGTGGTTGGAGAGGCCCCCTCCGATCAATCGGCTGGTCATGCCCTTATGGCAAGCCCCAACCCCTTTTTATCATATGGATGCTAGAAGGTGGTGGCTGCGGGTCTACATGTCCTGGGAATGACGTTAAACTCTATCTGATAGTGAGGTTCCAGTTTTGGAGGTTTGGTCCACTCTGATCCGGAGTGGTAGTACCTGTTAGGGTCCCATCTATGGGTTAAATAGAAAAATGTATTTATAAAAAAATTGTATTATCCATTAAGAATTGATTTATTTCAAAACTTTATCGGCATTAAATGACCCACTGAGGTTGATATGCCGTAAAACAAAACAAACAAACCAAACAAAACATTTCTTTGGCGTCCAGGCAAAAATGGTTATGATTTGGCTTGGGTGTTTTTAGCTTCATTCGTTGGACATTGAACCTTTTGATTACCATTTATTCTGGGATTTTCAGTACTACTGTATGGCTGCACCACTTGGTCCCTAGAGAATAAGCTAGATGGGAGCTGCACAAAAATATATATACTCAAACAAGAACAACAACCACAGTGTGAAACATGTCAAACACCTTTGACTATTAAACACTTATTCATGGAACGCAGGTTTTTTGCTCACATCATAAACCATTATTTTAATGCAAACAATATGAAAGATCTATTTGAAAATATCAACATGGAGGACATTCCGTCCTTTTTGAGGAAATAAAATTATACCATAGAATAAGACATGAAATTAATACCATACAACATGATTCCCAATGGTGCTAACACATTGTTAAAACCAATTACTAAAAAAGTATAGATATAAATACACAACATATCTTACTTCCTAACCATTAGGCATGACATAACCCCAGACGGGTTGATATGCCATTAAAATCAATCAATCAATCCACCAACCAACCAACAAAAATGCTGCAGGTAAAAATGGTTATGATTTGGCTTGGGAGATTTTTACTTATCAGCTGTATTTAGTTAAACTTTGTATAGTTCAATGTCTAGATAACAATGGCACCAAAGAAAGTGGTCAATTCAAAGAATTGATAGACATTTAAAGGTTTCAAAACACTCTTGTCTTTGTGCTTTTTATTGTACATATTTTTGACAAAAAATAAGATCTTGATTTTATTCTTTCTTGTTCATTTCTTTGCATAGATGTCACTGAGGAAAGTGGTAAATTTGAAGATTTGATAAAGATATGAAGTCTTAACTCTTTGCCTACTTTAAACCACTCACAGCATCCCTCCCACCACTGCAATCCTACTATACAAAAACTGAAGGTTAGTGCATTATAACTGAGCATATATATATATATATATATATAGGAAAAACAAAGTGTTCCAAAAAAGATGAATTTATTAAGATGTTATGTGACGTTTAAACACTTCAGTTTATGTAAAACCTTCTTCAGGACATAATAATAAAAAGAAGTGAAAAAGATTTTTTGTTGTTCAAACAATAATGGATGCATATATATAAGTTAGGAGAGCAAAGACATAAATTCAATGATGATTGGTAACTGTTAGTTTCTCACCAATGTAATTTTAAAACCAATATATATATATATTATATATTGAATCAAGAAAATTGCCAGCAGAGCAGGATAAAACCTAAAAGAATCTGATACCTCACCTCATTATGTTGGGGTGGGTTCATCACTAAAAGTTGCATGTATTACAAATACAATCATCAGATGAAACTCAAGAGTTTATATATATATATACATATATATATATATATATGTATATATATATATACACACACACACACACATGCATACACAGGTCTATAGATCTAATCAGAATATTAATTACTGAAGGGTTATTCATAAAATTTCAAAGAAAAAAAAAGAATTTTCTCAATTGTAACTTTCAGAAATATTTTCAAAATAATTGTTTCAAAAAGCTTCAAATCTGCAAGTAAAAAAAATGAAACAATGTTTCCCATTTTTTAATATGAAAATGTAAGACTCTGGATTTATGTCAAAATAAGACTATGGACTCATATGAAAATAGCCTCTGGATTTTTGAAAAACAAAAGTCTGGATTTTTGTAAAAACAAAAGTCTGGATTTATAGTTTTATTGGACCATATGATCTTTAGGCACCCCTTTTGCGAACTCGATTCGTGGAGACATTTTTTCCATTTACACCGTCAAAATCTGGCTAATTGTTAACAGACAATTTTTAGAGTTTTTTTTTTAAATTATAAAACTAACCCATAACCCTAACCCTAACAAACAACCGGATTTTGACGGTGTAAATGAGAAAAGTGTCCCCATGAATCGAGATCGCAAAAGGGGTGCCTAAAGGTCATATGGTCCGTTTTATTTTTGTGCTGTAAAGAGAATCATTAAAACATCCAAAATACTAAATTTAAAAAAAAAAAAAAATATTCTTTTAAGTGCATTTTCTGAAAAACTTCTTAACTTTTTTTGATCCTTTTAAAATAGTGAGTCAATAACTTGAACATATCAATTCATGCCAATTTGAATAGGAAAAAAACAACCTCAGAACCTTTTATGCTCACATCTTTTATAGACTGAGTTTAAAGGTGAGAATAGAAAAAGGCATAAGGAAACATTTACGATCAAGTCACGTAAAACTATTTGAAGAGCCGTGCAATGACAAAGAATAACCTATTTCAAAGATTTGTTTTAACTATCAACATGACAACAGTCATGTTACTTATGTGGGCTGAATCTCACCTGAACTTGGAGGAATGCTTGATTATGTATGAAAGGGAGGGACCAGGT
This sequence comes from Doryteuthis pealeii, assembly GCA_023376005.1. Taxonomy (NCBI): domain Eukaryota; kingdom Metazoa; phylum Mollusca; class Cephalopoda; order Myopsida; family Loliginidae; genus Doryteuthis; species Doryteuthis pealeii. The sequence continues at coordinate 107,821,759 of CM042146.1, forward strand.
AAATAAATCCATAAGTGTAGGAAGTGCCAACTTGATGCTGGGTAATATTTGCCCAAAACTGGAAATGAAGAATAGAAAACAGTTTAATGTGAATTAAAAATGTTTGGCTGTTAAGCTTTTCATGAATGTGTGAGTAGAATTCGTTAGTTCTTATTTGATTTGGGTATACAAACTCTGTCATCATTGGTAAACTATCAACTGGCTGTATTTATGGATGAACAAGCATGTAATAATCATTTATTTTTTTTAATAAGTTGTTTTTTGAAGGCAGCAAAATAATGCGATGTATGTTGGAAAAACATATTTATTTACTTCTTTTTTTTGTTTTTGTTTTTTTTTTAAACATACTTAATATTTTCGGATAAAATCCATCATCAGAGCAGTAAGAAGTCTTCATCCCATTCATGTTTGGTAAAAATCAACAGTTGTTATTAATATGTTGATGAACGTTGTTATTTTTTTAAACAGTTTTGAATTTTATTTGTCTGGATTTTTGAGAAATCATTTGATAGTTATGCAAAAACAATGATGTCATTATTTTATGCCTAAAGGTTAAAGAATCATGTTCCTAATCCTTAGTTAAAAATTATGGCTTCAACTAACTATTCTTAATGCAAATAATTTATAGCTATATTCTATCAAGTACACATATCTAATACTAATAATTTTTAAACAGACTAGCAAAAATATGTGGTCTCCAGGCATAAGTATTTAAGTTTTTAATGTAATGAAATATATTAAATTAGAAAGACTAACAAAGTTAAATAAGAACTCATATAAAAAGATTTCACTTATTTTAATTATATTTTAATTGGCTTCTATATAAAATCATTCATAGGATTGATTTTAATATCTTGGAGAATAAAACAATAATATTAGAGATCAATAACACTAAGTAATTATTCATTAAACCCATTTTTGTTAAAATCAGTTTGCAAATTAAGCACACTATATATTATGTAAACCTTTATTTCTTAGTGATATATAAAACACATTGCAGGATTTTAAATGCACTAATAACATGGGCTGTTTTGAAGCAAATCTAACTCAAATTTTCAGAGACCTCATTAATAGATAAGATTTATTGTATGTATTAATGATTTTGACTATAAATTAAATACCCATTCCTGACAGTAATGTGATATAAGCAGTGATGTAGTTTCAGTTACAGACAGACACCGCATCTCTATTATAATAAAATTTGACCTATACATAGGACTCTAACAAGTATTTCTACTCTGGATCAAAGTGAACCTGGGAGTAATGGCAATGAAAAGGTACTTCCTACTCCCCAGAACTTCAAAACGTAGAGCTAATAAATAATAGAGTAAGCCTAATGATTCAGAAAATATTTACCTAGCTTTCTCCTAACGGATCATCAGGATAATTCTGACTCTCAGAATTATTCCAATGATCTGTTAGGAGAAACCTAGGTAGATATTCTCTGACTCATTAGGCTTACTCTATTATATATAGATATAGTTATAATTTTAAGTGTATGTGTAGCATAGGATTCATTTATACTAGTTGTAGCAAAGTTTCCTTTGTCTTAGAGTTGAAAACTATTTAATCAACATACTAACAGTGTATCAAGGAATGGGATGTTCAGTGTCTCTTAAGATACACTTCTTGCATTTTCATTTCTAGTTTTTTTTTCTAATGAATCTGGGTGCCATATATTGTTCGTGTTAACAATGAGACCTATATCATTATCATCATGTCACCCCAGCAGCGCAGATATCCATGACAATCCCTCACCAACTATCTCTATCATTCATTGAGCCCGGGAGGCCCTCCGCACAGCATGAAGTATCCATACAGAGCTGGTCTATGTAGGTCTTTGCTAAACAACTCGCACTAGGATGTCCATGTGCTGGTTTCCACAGAAGGACGTCACTTATGAGTTCATCCTTACTTCTCCAGCAGTGTCTGGCATGCCTTGTTCGTCTGACTAGGATGGTTTATGTGACAAGAGGCAGGTGGCGGTGTAGCTGCTTTCTTGTGGGATGTTGCTTCCACAATTTGTTCAAGATCACATGCAGCATCCTTATGCAGCTATCATCTAGCCTATTTTTCAGGTGCTTGTAAAGGTCCAAGTGGTGCTGCCATACAACAGCACTGATACCACTACAGTCTGGAAAATTGTTGCTTCAACTTGTTGGCAATGTCTGACTTCCATATAACAGATAATCTGTTTATAGTGAACCATGCCTTCCCTTTGCGTGCAATAACATCGCTTTTGTGGATGAGATATTACTACCGAGGTATATGAATTGTTCTACTGGTTTTAGAGGCTTACTGTCGAGTATGGAGATGTCACCTTTCTTTTTAAAGCATATGAACTCTGTATTATAGAGTTCACATATAGACCAATGTTCCGTGCTGCCTTCTCTTGGCTATGCGTCAGGGATTTGGCCTGTGCAGGTGTATCTGTAAGAAGTTTTAGACCACGCAGATGACCTAGTGCTTCTTGCAAATAGACAACTCAGATGAAATAAAGTTCATGTGTTTTAATCAAGATGGTGACATCTCCTCTATAAATAATAAATCTCTGAAATTAGTAGACCGGTTTTTAAATCTTGGTAGCAATATCTTATCTACTGAAAGTGATGTAAACATATGCATAGATAAAACATGGGCTGCTATTGAGAGGTTATCGACCATATGGAAATCTGATCTCACTGATAGAATAAAACAGAAATTATTCTAAGACGTAATCATGTCAGTACAACTGTATGGCTTCATCACTTGGACTTTAACATTATGCTTGGAGAAAAAGCTACTTGGGAATTACACAATTTCTGAATGTTGTTTTTAACAAACCCTGGAAGCAGCATCCTACAAAACAGCAGCTGTATAGCCACTTACCTCCTATCTCACAAGCAAGACATACAGGTTAGGTTAGGTTAGTTTTGTTTTATGGCATATCAACCTCAGTGGGTCATTTAATGCCGATAAAGTTTTGAAATAAAGTCATTCCTAACAGATACTCAATTTTCTTTTATAGATACATTTTTCTATTTAACCTATAGATGGGACCCTAACAGGTACTACCACTCCGGGTCAGAGTGGACCAGGAGCAATGGTGATGAAGGGGTGCTCCACATTCCCCAAACCTCCAAAACTGGAACCTCACCATCAGATAGAGTTTAACATCATTCCCAGGACATATAGACCTTCAGCCACTGCCTTCTAGCACCCATATGATAAAAAGGGTTGGGACTTGCCAAGACATACAGGGTACTACTGAAGAAGTAAAGACAAACTCATAAACAATGTTCTCTTATGGACTCATACACATGGAGACACCAGTTTTGACTGACCAGCAAAAACTTCATTCATCAATTCTGTGAGGAAATTTCAAGCCATCTCGAGTACATGCAAAGAGCAATGGCCAATAGGGATGGATGGTGAGAGAGAATCAAAAGAGTCTATGCTGTTGGCATCCCTTGATGATGATATTTGTTCTGAAAGATGGTGGTTGCTTAGTATATGATGATCCTAAAACACTAACATTGAATCCTCACCAATACTATTTTGTGTCATGGCAAAGGTGGCCAATTACTCACACACAAAGAGAAGTAGGAGATAAGTAATATTAGTAAATAATAGCAATTACTTAGTAATAGTAAATTTATTCGATCAGGAATTCATATATATATATATATATATATATTAACTCCCCTCTCTTGTCTGTCTGACAGCTATATAAGACAGATGCAACAATTATTTTACAATCTATAGGGGATGTAGGTAATCCTATACAACACATTATTGAATTGCTTGGATGGATGGTTGAATTTTATGGCATATCAACCCTTGTTGGGTTATTTTATGTAGATGTTATGTTTTATTCATCTTTGTGGCGTATTCAATTCTTTTTTTCAAACTCAATTTAAAAAAAAACAACATTTTTTAAAACTCATTTTGATCTATTTAACCCATAGATGGGTTGGTTGGTTGGTTGGATTTTATGGCATGTCAACCCTTGTTGGGTTATTCTATGCTGAAGATGTTTTGTTTTATTTATTTTGATGGGTACTCAATTTTTATTAAACTCAAATTCTTAAACATATTTTAAACTCATTTTTTCCTATTTAACCCATAGATGGGACCCTAACAGGTACTACCACTCTGGGTCAGAGTGGACTTAGAAATAATCATAATGAAGGGGTACTTCCCATTCCCCAGAGCTCTAGAATTGGAACTATCTTCAGATAGAGTTTAATGTCATACCCAGGACATTAAGACCCTCAGCCACTACCTTCCAGCACATATATAAAAAGGCTTGGGGCTTGTCATAGGGTACAACTGGATCAGAGTGGACCTGGGAGTAATGGCAATGAATGTTAATGAATAATACCAAACAAAGAAAAACAAAAAAAAAATGTTTTTATTTAGACTCTAAATAAAAACATTTTTTAAAACTTTATAAAATTAAAAAACCAGCTCTTATCACTTCTTTTTTTTTCTTGCTTTCAAGGTAATTTTCTGAAATTTTTCAAAATCTAGAAAATAAATCCAAATTCGTTTGAATGTCTACTTAAGCTTTCTTCATGTCCAATCAAAATTAGAAGAAATTGAATTTTTAATAATAAAAACCATTCCGAGTTGGTTTTCTTCATGGACCACCAAAATATCATTGTGGACCCCCAATTTGTTATGTTTTGCCTGTGGACCCCCAGAAATATTCCATGGACCCCTAGGGTCCATATGGACCCCGGTTGAGAATCCATGATTTAGATATACAATGGTCATCATATCAATAGAAATGAATAACAATGACAATATTGTTTACAGTCATCACCAACAATTATAGCAATTCACTACAAAAAACTGGTTTGTGTCCGTGCATTCAGTCCAATTTCCCAGAAAGTAATGTTGCATATTTAATTTATTCTGTGCCATGTATCTATACTATCTATAAATATTTTGCCAGAAATGGGCAATCACATATCCAGTTTATGTGACAGGCAACAACAGAGATCCAATTGTTTACCAAAGGTTGTCATGGTAATGTAATTAGGAATGCCATTCATGATGAAACTTTAAATAGTGAAAAATTTAAAAAAAAAAATGTATGAAGTAACAGTTTGTTTGTTTTACGAGATATCAAACTTGGTGGGCCATTTAAGATCGGAGGAGTTTTGAAAGATTTGTAGTGATAGTTTGGAAGAAAATTTTTTAAATTCATTTTTTTTTTTTAATAAACAAATTTTCTATTTAACCCATAAATGGGACAATAACAGGTACTACCACTCTGGATCAGAGTGGACCTGGGAACAATGGTGATGAAGGGGTGCTCCACATTCCCCAGAGCGCCAGAACTGGAACCTCACCATCAGATAGAGTTTAACATCATTCCCAGGACGTGAAGACTCTCAGCCACTACCTTCTAGCATATATATATATGATAAAAAGGGTTGAGGGTTGCCATAAGGGCAATAGGGTTGGAACAATCATATAGGTGCTAGGGCTTGACATGGCCAGCAGTTTGTTTGCTTTCCGACCGCCCGTCTAGCCTAAGTAAGGGCCAAAGTGGAGTATTGAATGTCATGGACTACTCAACCATGAAGATTCTATCCCTAAGCATAACAGTTTGCCACCAACATGTGGCCCCATTGGGGGGGGGGTCTTACTCCTCTGCAGAGGTGCAGTCAGTGTATTCTAAAGCCCCATCCAACAGGACTGTTTAAAATAACATTCCTAATTCTATTACTATGATAGCCTTATAGACAATTGGGACCATATGACCTTTAGGCACCCCTTTTTGATCTCGATTCAGAAGGACATGTTTTTAATTTACACCGTCAATATCCGGTTGTTTGTTAACAGACGATTTTTAGAGTTTTTTTTTAAATTATAAAACTAACCCCTAACCCTAACCCCTAACAAACAACTGGATATTGACGGTGTAAATGAAAAACATGTCCTTCTGAATCGAAATCAAAAAGGGGTGCCTAAAGGTCATATGGTCTGACAATTGGAATGTTCTCCAGTATTTTGCTTAGAATTAAAAAAATTTTCCAAATTGTTATCAGATAAAAGTCATAAACTAGCGATGTGAATGCATTTTACACACACACACACACACACACACACACACACACACACACACACAAAAGAATAAAAACAATGGCTCAAAGATTTGTTATATGAAATTGAAGACTTCTTTGGTAGAATGATTTTGTATCATTTGGATTATTCAGACTATTGTCCTCGTCTTTATTGTTATGTGCCCTTCAGGCTTCTTCAGGTATTTCTTGTTGAACTGTTTTGAACACGGGAACTTTCTTGCTGAAACGTTGTGCAGATAATAATAAAGATGAGGACAATAGTCCAAATAATCCAAATTATCAAGCCTCATCTGAAAAGTTCAAAGAAATAGAATGATTTTATTCCAAAATCAACCAAAGGTTATGAGATAATTTCCCCCTTAATATGCCCCACTGAAAAGGATTGGATTTTATGGCAGGTCAACCCTTGTTGGTTTATTTTATGCCGATGACGTTTTTTGTTTTATTCATTCTTGTTGGGTATTTGAATTTTTTTAAAACTCAATTGATTTTAAAATTTTTTTTTTTCAAAACTCATTTTCAAAAATCTATTTAATCCATAAATGGAATCCTAATCCTCTGGGTCAGCATGAACCTGGGAGTAATGGCAATAGAGGGTTATTCCACACTCCCCAGAGCTCAAGAATTGGAACCTCACCACCAGATTCAGTTTAGTGTCATACCCACGTCACCAAGACCCTCAGCCAAATGTATATCATAATTTTTAAATCTTTGAATATAAATCAAATCTTCATAATTTTTGCACAAAAAGCAAGTACTGGTGATATTTAATGTATATATGTATTTACATAGTTTTAGTTTTGTAGTTTCATCCGGACATTCATTAATACATATACCCTCACCAACTGCCTTTTATATAGATAAATAAATAATGGCCATCATACTAATATGTAATATGAACAAGTATTGCTGGTTTGACTGCTTTAAATATGAGTAATTATCCTAAACTTCAAATAAAAGACTCAACATCCTTTATGTTTAATATTTGGTTTGGTTTGGTTTGGTTTGGTTTGTTTTGTTTTACGGCATATCAACCTCAGTGGGTCATTTAATGCCAATAAAGTTTTGAAATAAATCAATTCTTAATGGATAATACAATTTTTTTATAAATACATTTTTCTATTTAACCCATAGATGAGACCCTAACAGGTACTACCACTCCGGGTCAGAATGGACCAGGGATCAATGGTGATGAAGGGGTGCTCCACATTCCCAAACCTCCAGAACTGGAACCTCACCATCAGATAGTTTAACGTGATTCCCAGGACATGTAGACCCTCAGCCACCACCTTCTAACACCCATATATTAAAAAGCGTTGGGGCTTGCTATAAGAGCAATAGGGTTGGGGCAATCATATAGGTGCTAGGACTTGACGTGACCAGCCGATTGATCGGAGGGGGCCTCTCCGACCGCTCGTCTAGCCTAAGTAAGGTTCTAAGTAGAGTGTTGCAGGTCATGGACTGCTCATCCACCAAGACTTCGTCCTTAAGCATCACAGGTGGCCACCCACGGCTAACAGGTGGCCCCCATTTGGGGGAATATTACCCCTCTGCAGAGGTGCATTCTAATGCCCCAGCCAAAATGTTTAATATTAGCTTAGCCAGTAGAACATTGGCCAATGAACCACAAAGTTCCAGGTTTGATACCGGCTCTCACTAACTCAGTGCCTGTGTAGCATGCCTTGGATCTGTGTGGCAAAGTGGGGAGCTGATGGTAGGTGTGGTGCTCCACCTCAGATGCAAAAATACAATCTCCCTGGTCTAGTGCTAGTGAAAATGAGATAGACTCTCTTGCTGTCAGACTGATAACAACAACAGGCCACCCCGCTGACTTTACATTTTTATCTTATCTTACAACTCATATATAATATGAGTATATACTGATAGCTTGACTCCTTTATCTAGAAATAATTATCCTAAATCTGGACCATATGACCATTAGGCACCACTTTTTTTATCTCGATTAAGAAAGGACATGTTTTTCATTTACTCTGTCAATATCCAGTTGTTTTAACAGACGATTTTTAGATTTAAAAAAAATATGATAAAACTAACCCCTAACCCTAACCCCTAACAAACAACCGGATATTGATGGTGTAAATGAAAACCATGTTCTTTCTTAATCGAGATCAAAAAGGGGTGCCTAAAGGTCAATGCCTCTGTCAATGCCACTATAGGAGGTGTAGGAATGCTTCTTAGCCCTCGAGCACTAAAATCACTTAACAGCATAGAAAAATTCAACCTAGAATCATGAGCGCCACGTTTAATGGCAATCCCTGCCTGACTATAGTCTCATGTTACAGCCCCACAAATGTTAGCGATGAAACAAACATCGAAACATTTTACAATGGGCTATCCTCTCTATGTCGGCACACCCCCAAACATAATGTATTGATCATTGGGGGAGACATGAATGCACAGGTAGGAAGAAACGAAAACAATAGATTCAGCTTACATAACACCCCAAACAGGAACGGTGATCTCTTAGCGGAGTTCTCCCTTGAGAACAGGCTTGTTTGTCTAAACACCAAATTCCAAAAACGGAAGGGCAAACTATGGACATACACGTACCCAAATAGCACAAAAGCGCAACTAGACTACATCCTAATAAACAAAAAATGGATAAATAGCACAATGAACTGCGAAGCATATTCCTCCTTTGAAGGAGTATCCTCCGATCACAGAATAGTCACAGCAAAATTACGATTAAGCCTACGTAGAAACAAAAACAAACAAGTAAACACATACGATACGACTGGTCGACACTTGCTAACAGCGATATAGGCAATTGCTACGCTGTAGCAGTAAGAAATAAATTCAATATCCTCCAGGAGTCATCTGAAAGCTCCACACCAAACGAAGAATACGAAAACTTTGTTAGTGCACACCTAGAAGCAGCAGCCGAGTGCGTACCAACCAAACAAAGTGCTAAACACACTGTTCCTTGGAGACTGAAGCAGTTAGACAAAGGAGAAACGATGTAAAAAAAGCAGCCCAACGCAATAAAATAAAACCAACTAACACCAATATACACAACCTTAAGAAAGCCCATATAGAACTAACCAAAATATACAAAAAAGAACAAATAGAATATATCCAAGCACAAATAAGTAATATCAGACAATCAGTGGAAGACAGACAATCGAGATTAGCCTGGCAAACAGTGAACGAAATTAGCGGTAGGAAAGGTACCTCTAGATCAAAGCTAAAGGCAACCAGCCAAAAAGATAGACTTCAGAAATGGAAAGACCACTTCCAGAAACTTCTGGGGAACCCACCTAAAATCATAGAAAATAACATCCAAAAAATCATAGATAGACAATTAGATATCAAACTAGGGGATTTTTCAACAGAAGAACTCAATGAAGTCCTAAAAAAACTAAAAGGCAGAAAAGCTGCAGGACTTGACGAAATACCCCCCGATGTATGGAAGTCAGGTAAGTTCAATGACATACTTCTTAGGCTATGCAACGCAGTATATAGGCAAAACAGAATAGATAAATGGACGAAAGGATGCATTGTCCCATTCCCCAAAAAAGGAGACCTAGGAATAGCTAAAAACTACAGAGGCATAACCCTTACTGCCATTGCAGCTAAGATATATAATGCCCTTCTTCTTAATCGAATCCGACCCGAGATAGAGAAAGTCCTCAGGAAAAACCAAAATGGCTTCCGCAGAAATAGGTCCACAACCTCTCAAATCCTGACTGTACGACGCATCATAGAAGGGGTTCGAGCAAAGAATTTGGAGGCAACATTACTATTCGTAGATTTCTCCAAAGCATTTGATTCTATCATCATCATCATGTCGCGCTATTAGCACGGATATCCATGACAATCTCTCGCCAACCTTTCCTATCATTCATTTTCCCAGGGAGGTCCTCTGTGCAGCAACCTGCGTCTTTGCTTAGTTGGTCAATGTAGGTCCTTGCTGGGCGGCCCACACTAGCATGTCCGTGTGTTGGCTTCCACAGAAGAACGTCACTTATGAGCTCATCCTTGCTTCTCCAGCAGTGCCCGGCATGTCTTGTCCGTCTCACTCGAATGGTTTGTGAGATGGGGGGAAGGTGGCCATATAGCTGTTTCCTCGTGGGGTGCTGCTTCCACGATTTATTCAGGACTGCACGCAGCATTCTTGTGCAGCTCCCGTCCAGCTTATTCTCAAGGCGCCTCGTTAGGGTCCATGTGGTGCATCCGTACAGCAACACTGATACAACCACCGCCTGGAAGAATTGTCGCTTTAGCTTGTCAGCGAGATCGGATTTCCATATTACTGATAATTTGTTTGTGGCCGACCACGCTTTTCCTATTCGTGTATTTACATCGCTTTCTGTGGATAGGATATTACCACCTAGGTATGTGAATTGTTCTACTGGCTTAAGGGGCTTACCGTTGAGTGTGGTTTGATTCTATACATAGACGGAAAATGGAACAAATACTACTGGCATATGGTCTCCCCAAATAAACTATTGACGCTATAATGATGCTCTACAAAGATACTAAAGCAATGGTACGCTCACCTGATGGCGATACGGATTTCTTTGACATCGTCGCCGGAGTCCTACAAGGTGATACATTGGCACCATATATATTTATAATATGCCTAGACTATGTACTCCGAACATCTTTAGATACCATAAAAGAAAAAGGTTTTACACTAAGAAAAGCAAGAAGCAGGAGATATCCTGCACAAACAGTCACAGATGCAGACTATGCTGATGACCTCGCACTTCTTGCAGATACACCGGCACAGGCTGAGACACTACTGCATAGCCTGGAGGAGGCAGCAAAAAGCATCGGCCTGCATGTGAACTCTGCCAAAACAGAGTTCATGAGCTTCAGAAAGAAAGGAGACATCTCCACGTTAGACGGTAAGCCCCTTAAGCCAGTAGAACAATTCACGTACCTGGGTAGTAATATCTCATCCACAGATAACGATATTAACACACGAATAGGAAAGGCATGGATGGCCACAAACAAATTGTCTGTCATATGGAAGTCTGATCTCACTGACAAGCTAAAGCGACATCTCTTCCAGGCTGTAGTCATATCAGTACTGCTGTATGGCTGCACTACCTGGACCCTAACGAGGCGCCTCGAAAATAAGCTAGATGGGAGCTGCACAAGAATGCTGCGAGCAGTTCTGAACAAGTCGTGGAAACAGCATCCCACAAGGGAGCAGCTGTATGGTCACCTGCCCCCTATCTCACAGACTATCCGAGTGAGACGGACTAGGCATGCAGGGCACTGCTGGAGAAGCAAGGATGAACTCATAAGTGATGTTCTCCTGTGGAAGCCAACACATGGACATGCCAGTGTGGGCCGCCCAGCAAGGACTTATATCGACCAGCTATGTAAAGATGCTGGCTGCAGCGAAGAGGAGCTCCCTGTGGTGATGAATGATAGGGAAGGTTGGCGAGAGATCGTCTTGGATATCCGTGCTGCCTGCGCGACATGATGATGATGAAAGGTCATATGGTTCAAATTACTAAACTAGTTAGTTAATTTGGATCTCAACTACCAGAAAATCTTTTATGGCCCTTGCAATAAAAACAAATTCATATTTGTTCATATACTTAACAACTAAAGGTAATATGGTCCCTAAATCTTAATAAAATGCTATTAATAATGAATTATTGTTATTATAATTATATATAATTATATTGAGAATAAACTAAATGGGAGCTGTACAAGAATGCTGCATGTGATCTTAAACAAATTGTAGAAACAAAACCTCACAAGAAAGCAGCTGTATGGCCACTTGCCCATTATCATACAAACTATCCGAATGAGATGAGCAAGACATGCTGGACACTGCTGGAGAAGTAAGGACGAACTCATAAGTGATGTTCTCCTGTGGAAATCAGCACATGGACACATCAGTGTGGGCTGTCCAGCAAAGACCTACATTGACCAGCTTTGCACAGATACTGAATGTTGTGCAGAGGACCTCCCGAGGGTGATGAATGATATGGGGGTAATTCCATGTCAAATTACCCAGAAAAAAATAAAATTATCACCCACCCACTTCAATTTTTCTGAAATTGGACTATGTTAACATTAGACAATCACCAAAATTTGAACTTCCAATTCCAAAAATTGGCTGAGTTATGTTGATTTTTAGCTCTCCAAATTTGGTGGGGTTGGTGAAAAATGGTGACTTTTTGTTATCTATTTTTGTCTGTAAAATGAGTTCTAGAGCTTCCCTACTACCAAAAATTGGTTTATAAAAGCATTTTTGCACATGAAATCCAAAAATGCTATAAAAAAAGTCTTAAAGTCAACCAATTTTAAGTTATTTATGATTGTTGATTTTTCCCAATGTGGCACTGCATCTATGACAAAAAATGTTTTTATTATTATCTCACATATATTTAATATTATTTGTACCAAAAAGATAGTTTGATATTTGCTCAGAACCGAAGCTACAACATCAGTTAAAATTTTGCAAATCAGAAATCATTAATAACTTAAAATTGGTTAACTTTAAGACTTTTTTGACAGTATTTTTGGATTTCTTGGGCTAAAATGCTCTTAGAAATCAATTTTTAGTAGGGAAGCTCTAGAACTCATTTTACAAAAAATTGACATAACTCCACCAATTTCTGGAATTGGAAGCTCAAATTTTGGGGATTGGCTAACTTTATCATAATCCACACTTGGACAAAATTTCAGAAAAATTGAAGGGAGTGGGTGACATGGCTTGGATGATTTGATGGAATTAGCCATGGACTGTTGGCGAGAAATTGTCATGGATATCTGTGCTACTAGCACAACATGAAGATGATGATAATGATATATTACTAATACTCATGTTCCTTAATTGTACGACAGTTATCATCTTGCAACAATCTCTGGTGGAAAAAATTTAATAAGAAAGAAAGAAAGAAAGGGAGTAGGGGAAAGATAGAGAGAGGAGAAGTGATAATGCTAATCTGTTTCAATTGAACATAATGAAAAGATGAAAAGAAGGAAAGAAAGAAAGAAAAAAAGAGTGAGAGAGAGTTAAATCCAGATTACCATACTTTTTACATATTGAACTATATAGCAATAGCTCTTAAGTAAACATATCAAACGTTGTAATAATTAAATTATCATACTGTGGTATATCCGCAGGTCCTGCTAGTTAATCATTAAAATGTTATTGGTAATAATGACTATGCAATATGGAAAAGTCGTCGTCGTCATCATCATCATCATCATCATGTCGTGCGGTTAGCACGGATATCCATGACAATTTCTCTCCATCCGTCCCTATCACTCATCATTCTCGGGAGGTCCTCTATGCAGCATCCTGTATCCGCACAGAGCTGGTCAATGTATGTCTTTGCTGGTCGGTCCACACTGGCGTGCCCATGTGCTAGCTTCCACAGGAGGACGTCACTTATGAGTTCTTCCTTGCTTCTCCATCAGTGTCTTGTCCGTCTTACTCGGATGGTTTGGGTGATATGTGGCAGGTGGCCGTACACTGTTTTCTCATGGGGTGTTGTTTCCACATCTTGTTCAGGATCACACGCAGCATTCTTGTGCAGCTTCCATCTAGTTTATTCTCTAGTCGCTTCATTAGGGTCCAGGTGGTGCAGCCGTACAGCAGTACTGACACAACAACAGCCTAAATTATCAGTCATATGGAAATCCAAACTCACATGGATAAATACTGCCAGTTTAATCTAACCTGTTTAATGTATATTTGGTAAAGCCAAAATGTTCAGCTATTAAACCAAAATTGTTTTGTATCAGATCTGTAATATGTTTATTTGTTATGAAAAAGAAAATCTGGATTAAAATCCTCTAAGTTTAATGATCCAATAATAATTGTCACTAAATTGTCACTCTTCATATTGTTGTTGACAGCAAAGATAATAAATTCAAATGACTCCTATGTTATTACTTCAAATAATCTTCTTATGATATTTATTATGGAAATAGGTTTATCAAAATTTGCATTCATGTATGTATGTATGTATGTATACAGACATGTACACACATATATGCACCCACATATATATATATGTATGTGTGCACACACACATACACATGTGTGCACATATACAGACACACACACACACACACACACATGATACACATACATACACACATGTATGCGTATACACACATACATACACACATGTATGCATATACACATGCATACAGATACACACACATGCATACATATACACATGTATGCATAGATAGATATACGCATGCATGCATACACACACACATATACACATGTATGCATATACACTCACACACATATACACATGTATGCATATACACTCACATGCATATACACATGTATGCATACACATACATGCATACACACATGTATGCATACACATACATGCATACACACTCACAGACATGTATGCACACACACTCACATACATATATACATATGAGAAGAAAAAGTGGAAGTGAATCCGACAGTATGTAATATTGTGAAAAATTGAAAAAAACCCAAGTTCATAAACGAGTAATGTTTATTATGCCTACGCTGCAGTGTTTCGACATGTTTCAATAGATCTTCATCAGGGCTTTCGTTAGTTTGAGGAAAAATAACTGTATCACAGAAAATAAGAAATCTGCGAGACTCTTTTGCTTTGTCGGTCAGTCTATATATATACATATATATATATATATGTATGTGTGTGTGTATGTATGTAAAGAAGGAAAAGAAATAGTAATCTTAAACATTAGATGAAGATGCTATAAGATTTCACATCTTTATCGTTCAATTCATAAATTTTAAGTTAATCTGAAGTTAATTCAGTAATTAATCTTTTGAAGAAAGATTAAAATTAAGAAGACTTATCAGGATATTTTATAAGACAATAAGAGATTATCTTTTTCTCAAGGTTTTTTAAAAATAATCTCAGCTTTCTGATATAAGATGGATTAAAAATTTAAATTGGCCAAAGATGAGATTATTTGATTTTTTGAGATGAGGCTTGATAATTTGTATTGTTTTACAGGTTATTTCCTATAACTCCAACATAAAAAAGGGAACCACTATGAATGAAATTTATCTGTTAATTAATCTAACCCATTTCTTCCCCATTAAACTTAACCCTAAACCCTAACTCCATCTCTTTTTTCCTAGTAGATAAATAAATAAATAAATATTTATCAGTCAATCAGAGTGGGTTCCCCTTTTATATGTGGTGTTATAGGAAATAACCTGTTTAGATTTTGTGGACTGTTTAAGGCAATGAAGGAGTACTC
>CM042146.1:107837160-107854660 GCA_023376005.1 Doryteuthis pealeii
AACACACAGAATGTTCAATAATTCATCAGGGTTTCGTTAGTTTGGAGGAAATAAATGTATCAGAAAATAAGAAATCTGCGAGACTCTTTTGCTTGTTGGTCAGTCTATATATATAATATATAATATATATTATATTATGTGTGTATGTATGTAAAGAAGGAAAGAAATAGTAATCTTAAACATTAGATGAAGATGCTATAAGATTTCATATCTTTTTCGTTCAATTCATAAATTTTAAGTTAATCTGAAGTTAATTCAGTAATTAATCTTTTGAAGAAGATTAAACAAATTAAGAAGACTTATCAGGATATTTTATAAGACAATAAGAGATTATCTTTTTCTCAAGGTTTTGTTTAAAATAATCTCAGCTTTCTGATAATAAGATGGATTAAAAATTTAATTGGCCAAAGATGAGATTATTTGATTTTTTGAGATGAGGCTTGATAATTTGTATTGTTTACAGGTTATTTCCTATAACTCCAACATAAAAAAGGGGAACCACTATGAATGAATTTTATCTGTTAATTAATCTACCCATTATTTCCCCATTAAACTAACCCTAAACCCTAACTCCATCTTCTTTTTTCCTAGTAGATAAATAAATAAATAAATAATTTATCAGTCAATCAGAGTGGTTCCCCTTTTTTATGTTGGTGTTATAGGAAATAACCTGTTTAGATTTTGTGGACTGTTTAATGGCAATGAAGGAGTACTCCACACTCCCCATAATTCCAGAACTGGAGCCTCACCATCAGATACAGTTTAGTGTCATATCCAGGATACCACTTTTGGGGGGAAGTCTTACCCCTCTGCAGGGGATATGATCAGCGTGTTCTAAACCCCACCAATAGGGGGGGGGTATATTATCTGATGATAGAATTTAAAAATGGCCAGAAAGACACTTTATAAAAATTATGAAATAGTTACATTTGTCTAAACTTTTGAGAGGAGACTTGATAATTTGTATGATTTAGATTTTTGAGACTGTTGTCCTCATCTTGATTGTTATATACTCAACATTTTGGCTTATGTGCTCTATGGCCTTCTTCAGGTATTTCTTTTTGAACTCTAGAACATTCTTGTTGAACTTGGGAGCCTTTATGCCATAATCAACATATGTGTGCAAACAAATGACTATTGTTATATTTCTTCTTTGTGGAATTATTAACAGAAAATACAAACTGTTGTTTTAATTGAGGTTTTATTTTTGGTTTGAGAAAAATTATGCTTTTACATCAAGTTGTACTAAGCTTGGTTATAACCTCTTAAACTGTTGTGTGGATCCAGGAGCTGACTGAGGTTCACCGGTGACTGTCGTGGAAAGCTGGTCTGTCCCTTCTGGGTTCTAGTCTTCAACTGACTTCTCCCACGTGTCCCTTTCAGTGACCCTTACAATTACTACTACCTCTACCTCCTACTCCTATTATTATCTACCTCTTACTGCTACCTCTCATATTCCCATCTAAAAGAAACGGTCCTTATTTTACCGCCCAAATTTAAATTCTTGGTGCCAGTGTGTCTACATTTTTCTATTTTTAGAACACTAGCCAAACGCCATTGTTTCAACCATTACACTATTAAATAGAAATAATTACTTGAAACCAAATAATTATCTGTACTAGTACAAAATAAAAACGACCTCCAGGCGATGTAAAAATAATTTTTGAAACATATTGCCTGAGGGGTGGGAGTAAAAAATTCAATGTCAGCGAGTTTGTACCCTAAGTAAGTAAAATCTTCAAATTCATTAAAGGATTAAAAAATAAAACAATTTGAAATGTAAATTTTAAATATGTATTAAAATAAAACAAACTATATATAGATATATAATACCAGTCATGTATTTATTAAAACTTGTTTTAAAAAACAATGAGGACTGTCTAATGTTGCATGTTCAAATTTTGAGTGTATTTATTCTGTTATGACGATGACAATTTTGGGTAATGTGATGTAAGTAGTGACGTAATTTTTGTTACAGACAAAGCCAGAAGCGAATCTCCATTATTAATAGATTAGATAGGAATGCATAAAAATGTACAACTGTGAGCAAATTATTTGTATTAGATAAGAATACTTGAAACCATATAACTGTGTGCAAACAAATGACTATTATTAAATAGAAAGTATTACTTGAAACCAAATAACTATTAATATTAGACAAGAATGCTTGAAAGTTAGCAACTTATTTACATTAAGAAGGAATACGGGAAAACCATATAACTGTAAATTATTTGCGTTAAGAATAACTGAAACCATATAATTATCATTATTTGATAGGAATACTAAATACCATATAACTGTAATTATTTGCGTTAAGAATAATTGAAACCATATAATTATCATTATTTGATAGGAATACTAAATACCATATAACTGTATATTATTTGCGTTAAGAATAATGAAACATATAATTATCATTATTGACTAAATACATATAACTGTAAATTATTTGAGTTAAGAATAACTGAAACCATATAATTATCATTATTTGATAGAAATACTAAATACCATACTGTATTATTTGCGTAAAGAATAACTGAAACCATATAATTATCATTATTTGATAGGAATACTAAATATATAACTGTATATTATTTGCGTTAAGAATAACTGAAACCATATAATTATCATTATTTGATAGGAATACTAAATACCATATAACTGTAATTATTTGCGTTAAGAATAACTGAAACCATATAATTATCATTATTTGATAGGAATACTAAATACCATATAACTGTAAATTATTTGCTTAAGAATAACTGAAACCATATAATTATCATTATTTGATAGGAATACTAAATACCATATAACTGTAAATTATTTGTGTTAAGAATAACTGAAACCATATAATTATCATTATTTGATAGGAATACTAAATACCATATAACTGTAAATTATTTGTTAAGAATAACTGAAACCATATAATTATCATTATTTGATAGGAATACTAAATACCATATAACTGTAAATTATTTGATTAAGAATAACTGAAACCATATAATTATCATTATTTGATAGGAATACTAAATACCATATAACTGTAAATTATTTGTGTTAAGAATAACTGAAACCATATAATTATCATTATTTGATAGGAATACTAAATACCATATAACTGTAAATTATTTGCGTTAAGAATAACTGAAACCATATAATTATCATTATTTGATAGGAATACTAAATACCATATAACTGTATATTATTTGTTAAGAATAATGAAACCATATAATTATCATTATTTGATAGAATACTAAATACCATATAACTGTATATATTATTTGCGTTAAGAATAACTGAAAAATAATTATCATTATTTGACAGGAATACTAAATACCATATAACTGTATATTATTTGCGTTAAGAATAACTGAAACCATATAATTATCATTATTTGATAGGAATACTAAATACCATATACTGTATATTATTTGCGTTAAGAATAACTGAAACCATATAATTATCATTATTTGATAGGAATACTAAATACCATATAACTGTATATTATTTGCGTTAAGAATAACTGAAACCATATAATTATCATTATTTGATAGGAATACTAAATACCATATAACTGTATATTATTTGCGTTAAGAATAACTGAAACCATATAATAGGAATAGCCATATAACTGTAAATATTTGTTAAGAATAGTTATTTGAAGCTATAGTCATTTTCTCAATATCATTAGTTACTAGAAATTATATAACGTGTGCAAACAAATCACTATTATTAAGTAGAAATAATTACTTGAAACTATATAATTATTAGTATTAGATATTAAAACTTGATATCATACCGCCCTGTCGGCTGGGGCGTTAGAATGTACCGACTGCACCTCTACAGAGGGGTAAGACTCCCCCAATGGGGCCACCTGTTGGCCGTGGGTGGCGACCCGTGATGCTTAAGGACGGAGTCTTGGTGGATGAGCAGTCCATGACCTGCAACAATCCACTTAGACCCTTACTTAGGCTAGACAGGCAGTTGGAGAGGCCCACTGATCAATTGGTTGGTCACGTCAAGCCCTAGCACCTATATGATTGTCCCAACCCTATTGCCCTTATGGCAAGCCCCAACCTTTTTATCATATGGGTACTAGAAGGCGGTGGCTGAGTTATAGTAAAAGCAAATTTAATTGAATGCAATTTGTGTAAGTAAAGTGTTTTAACTAAGACAACAACATTCTCTCTCTCTCTCTTTGGCCACTCTCTCTTTTTCTTTCATTCTTGGATAGGTAATAACCTTTATTTAAAGATCTGAATTAGATATAGCTACCCCCCAGTATCACCATTCCCCATCCCTAAAAATCCATCATATTGATTTGCTCTAAATTCAGATGATTTGATAAAAGCAAGAAAATGTGTAACCAAAAAATGATGGATATTTTTGGTTGGTCCATTCTGGATTTGCATAAAAAAAAAAAAAAAAAGAAAAGTAAAAAGAAAAGGAAAAAGAGAAAAAAGAAACAAAAGAAGAAAAAGAAAAGGAAAGAGAAAGAAAAAAAAAGAAAGAAAAAAGAAAAAAAAAAAGAAAAAAGAAAAAGAAAAAGAAAAAAAAGAAAAAGAAAAAGAAGAAAAAAAGAAAAAAGAAAGAAAAAAAGAAAAAAAGAAGAAAAAAGAAAAAAAAAAGAAAAAGAAAGAAAGAAAGAAAAAAAAAGATGAAAAATTGTTTCTTTCCCTTTCAGGATAATTTCTATTCCCTGTGTAGTGAGTAATTTTCTTGTTTTTTTTGTTGGTCTTTTGAATATATTTACAGTTTAGCTCTGAAGAGTATATCAATGACTTATTGACTTATTTAATAAGTAAATAGCAGCCCCCCACCCTCTGCAAAAAATAAATAAATAAAACACAAGAAGCTTAGATATTGATCTATTGATTTCTAATCAATGTATCAGTAAATAAAAATTAATTATTTATGAATCTTTTTCTGATGAATTGGTTGACTTTTGTATTTTGTTCTCGTCAAATCAATTTCACGGCTTGAAGCTTGTTAATAAGTTTCGGTTACCTAAAGATTTACCTTTGTGTTAGTATTATTTGTATTATTCAGACTATTGTCCTCATCTTCATTGTTATCTGTACAACGTTTCAGCCGATGAGCCCCCCAGCCTTCTTCAGGTATTTCTTGATGGCTCGGGAACCTTCTTGGACTCTGGAACCTTCTTGTCGTAATCAGGAGCCATCATAGAACTTTGAACCTAACCCTTTATTCAGTCCACGGGGTATCCTATTTACATTCCGCTAACCATAGCTGGGGTACAGGTGTTAAGCTGTGTTATTATTATTCTATGTTACTGCTGCCCCATACCAGGATTGAACCTGTAGTCTAGAGATAACTGTCACTTAGAACTGTCTTAACCTAACTCCTTTATTCACTTGGCTATGTGTCCAAACAAACAATGTTACTTTACACTATAAAGACAGATATACATATACAAATGACATGGGCAGAATGTGGTATAAGGAAACCAGTGTGCCCTACTATCTACTCATAGTTAAGAGGGAGAACAAATGGACTGATGCCTTCCTCAAGGGCATTAGTGGGAAGTGAAATGCAAACAGCTCATCCAGGATTTGAACTCAGATCACCAATAAAATTGCTTGTGTGTTGACATCCTGTCTACGATGGAGTAGAGTCCAATTTTTAAAATTTTTTTTATTAGTGGAACTATGTAGCCTGGGTGGATTGATATGGAGGATGAGGTGTTTCCCAAGCAGCAAATCCCCTCTCACCTTGCTGTGATCCAAAGGAAAGGTAAGAAACCAATGCAGATTAGCAGCGGTAGTGTCACAGGAGATGCTGGATAGCACTGGAGTTCAACATTACACCACTTTAGGGACTCTGGATTTGTTTTTGGGATTTACTCCCCTAATTTTTCCTTGGGATGAGGTAAAGCTGCTAGCAACAAAGGTTTTATATCAGACTTTTCCTTGTTCCAGATGGGTTACTGACCAAGGCTAAGGAGACCCTTCTAACCCATTTGGGAATTTATGTGAGTTGTAAGTATCCCAATCCTGCTACTGTCGGTGTGGATGGTCGTGTTTCATCTGGAGCTCATTTGAATAAATATCGATCCGTTTTTGGTGATAGTAGTTATTCACACACTCCTCACCAATCATTTGGCAATAAAAATTGTGCTAAACATGCATCCAATCATTGTAGTATTCGTACACTTTGCTTCATCATCAGATCCGCTGGCAGCACAAATATCCAGGACTCTCTCTTCCAATTGTTCCTATTAGTCATCGCCTGGGAGTCCTCCATGCAGCATCCAGAATCTGCACAGAGCTGATTGATGTATGTTTTTGTTGGTCAGCCTACACTGGTGTGTCCATGTGTAGGCATCCACCGGAGAACATCAATTATGAGTTTGTCTCATTTCTCCAGCAGCATCCAGCATGTCTTGTTCATCTTATGCGGATGATTTGTGTGATAGGGTACAACTCACTGTACAGCTACTTTTTTTGTCGATTGCTGCTTCCAGGATTTATTCAAGACAGCACACAGCATCCTTGTATAGCTTTCATCTAGCTTTTTTTGCTAAGTGCTTTGTTAGAGTCCAAGTGGTGCAGCCATACAGTAACACTGATATGGCTATGGCTTGGAAGAATTTTCACTTCATCTTATCAGTGAGATCAGATTTACATAGTAAGTCAAGTCATCGTGGTGGCCTAAGTCGGTATCAGCCAGACATCGAGGGAGTCTATCCCCTTTTCACTAGCACTAGACCAAGGAGGTTGTTTTTACGTCTGAAGTGGAGCGCCACACCATCAGCTCCTTACTTTACCGCACAGATCTCTGTGCTATGCTGAGTTGGCGAGGTCAGTATCAAACTAGGAACCTTGTGGTTTCTAACCGAATACTCTACCAACTGATCTAACTCGGCCCTTAACTTAGTACAATTAACCCAGAAATACTTTTCAAGTAGTGGAATGCTGAAATAGTGAAAATTCATTTGCCTGCTTACTCCTGTTTAATATATTATAATTTAGTTTTATTAACTACACACACACACATCTTATTATAATGGAGATTCGGTGTCTGTCTGTCTGTCTGTCACCAAAATTACATCACATTACCCTCAAGAATTGTGTAAGTTTATTAATGAGTCTCTAATTTATAGTCAAAATCATTAATACATAGAATAAATCTTATTTATTAATGATGTCTCTATGAAAATCTAAGTTAGGTTTGCCTCAAAAATAAATAATTACTTAGTATTATTGATCTTAATATTATTGTTTTATTCTCCAAAGTATTAAAATCAAAATTAAAATATAATTAAAATAAATGTAATATTTTTATATGAGTTCTTATTTAATTTTGTTAGTTTTTCTAATTTAACATATTTCATTACATCAAAACTTATCTACTTACGCCCGGAAGGTGTCTATTCTTGCTAGTATATATAGAATTAGGTAAAAATCAAAGATTGCAAAGGGAGACAATAAAAAAAGTTTTTAATTTCTTTATTTTTCAAACAATTATCAATTATCAGTGAATTGTCAAATTTTAATGAAATTTTCACCACTTTATTCATTAAGGACTTAATTTTATTTTGATTAGCTGATTTTATTAAAGAAAATTGAAAAAAAAAATCAATTCAGATTGTTGGGGAACTCGGGAACCTTCTTGTCATAATCGGACACATGACAGTGGATATAAGCATTGATTTGGTTTGTTTTTTTTTTATGGCATATCAACCTCAGTGGGTCATTTAATGCCGATAAAGTTTTGAAATAAATCAATTCTTAATGGATAATACAATTTTTTATAAATACATTTTTCTATTTAACCCATAGATGGACCCTAACAGGTACTACCACTCCGGGTCAGAGTGGACCAAACCTCCAAAACTGGAACCTCACCATCAGATAGAGTTTAACGTCATTCCTTTAGACCCGCAGCCACCACCTTCTTGCACCCATATGATAAAAAGGGGTTGGGGCTTGCCATAAGGGCAATAGGGTTGGGAAAATCATATAAGTGCTAGGGCTTGACATGACCAGCCATATAGTTCCTATATACTGATTTATATAAGTTATGAGAGAGAGAGAGAGAGAGAGAGTAGTGTAGTCAACCTACTTATTAACTATGAAAAAAAATTATGGATAAATTTGAATTTCAATGGCATATTTTTCATTTTAGAAAAAACTCATCATCGGCATCACAGTCTTAGAAGATCATAGATTTCCCTTGGCCTGGAGTTATGCTATAGCACAATGCCTTCTGGGACTGTGAAGGCCAACATGTAAAAGATAGAATTGATCACAGATTTTATAATGAATTATTGTAATAAATTAATAGATTATTGTAATTTAATTTAAAATTATTTTTAATTTAATTAATATATAGCATATATAATTATAACATGAATATATAAAATATAATTATATAATTCTGAATTATATGAATAATCATATATATATTTTAAATAGTTTTAAATTTAATTTAATTATTGTAATTTAATTTACAGATTTTGTAATGAATTATTGTAATAAATTAATTATTGTAATTTGATTATTGTAATCTAATTTATTGTAATAAATGAAGGCCAACATGTGAAAGATAGAATCGACCACAGATGTCACACGTGAAAGCAAGTCCTGAAAATATTGATGGTGTGCCGGTGCTCTGTTACTGCTGCTTTCTCTTTGTCCTCTTTGTTTCATGGTGTTGTGCCAAGGTGACTTTAGACATGAATAGCCTGCTGTGGAGAGCCTGCCGGCATTGAAGGCAGTCCTGAGTCAAATTTTACCAGCTGGCAGGGTTGATGTTAAAACTTAAACATACTTAAATAGCAGCTGGTAGTGACCAATCTGTCTCTTGCAAGATGATAGTTTTGCATAACTAAATTAGCTATATACATATATTTATTATAAGTCAATTAGAAAAGTACAAAAACTGATGGTTAGTTCATTATAATTGAGCAGAAGGACTCAGATTACAATAATAATAATAATAATAATAATTTATTTGAATTCAATGAGTTCTGAGGTGAATAGATAGTGGGAGAGCCGCTGTTTAAAATTGGCAAAGAGCTATAACTGATAAAATTCAGAAATAAATTTAATCTGAAAAAGGTTAATAGGTTTTTTAAATAATATGTTTTGTAATATTAACTTTATAACATCTACAGCTACTCAGAACAAGATAAGTATAAAAAATATAAGTACATCTGTATACAACGAAAGGTATGCAGGTATACTCTATACTATACTCTATAAAATACTTTTTTTGTTTGTACCTTTCCGTCCACTAAGGACGATGGCTAGTGTCAAAAAAAAAAAAAAAAAAAAAAAATTATCTGTATCTGCACAAGTGACTCTGCAGGCCAATTCTGAGTGACAGACATTGGTGCACTGAATGCACACAAACTGTGAGATTTTCTGGGGCTGCTGTATTCTCTCCCTTTCTGGGTCTCTTTACTGTCGAAGCTACTCTCCCCTCTCCGTGCCTTGCTTAATGTTAAGGAGCCAGGCCGCATTATTTTTTGCATCTCCCTCCCAGTATAGTATATTTTGGAGTATAGTAGTATAAAATACTACTATACTCCAAATTATACATATATACGAGTATGGTATGCAACACTACGCTGACTCTCTTTTCATTAAGTTTACTCATGTTTTAAAAAGATCCAGGATAGTCTATATTAATTTAGGTATAAATCCTAGAGAAATGGTTAGCAAAATAGTTTACAAACTTTATTGTAGCGAATTCAAGAGCTCACATAATTGTGGCCTTGTGACATACTAATTGGTTCTCTGTAAATATCGATATAACAATTATTATATGAGGTAACTTAGGTTTCAGAGAATTTAAAGCTGGGAGGGGAGACAAACCCAAGTAACATAACTATTAGAGTTACTCCCTTGCATTTTTTCATCAATGATAGATGCATCATTTAAAGTTAAAAACAGTTATTTGTCTTAATAAGTACAAGTCGCCGGAGTGGCCTATTGTCGATATCAGTCGGACAATGAGATGGTCTATCCCCTTTTTCACTAGCGCTAGACAAGGGAGATTGTTTTTACGTCTGAGGTGGAATGCCAAACCTATTATCAGCTCCATTGTGGCCTATTTTGTGTTTTACTCAGTAAGTTTAAAGTTTATATCATTAAAGTTTCATATCATTGAATCTCCCAATAACATCAAAGCATTGTTAAAAAGCAAACAATTCCTAGCATAAAATTGTGCGTGCGCATTATCTGAAATGAACTTAATTGTTATTAAGAACACATTTTATGATATTTTTTGTTTAAAGCATGTAGTTGTATTGTTTTCGAAAAAGTTTCTAAGCTTAGTTCAAAGTAAAAGTGAAGGGAGGTTACTCTAATTGCCTTCTTTGCTAGGAATTTTATCAACTAAAGGTGAAAATTACCAGATAATATCTACTTTTCTGAGTATAGAAAAGTAAATATTCTTACATGCTAAAACATAATTAAAATGCATAGGGAGTATAGTATAGTATACTCTCTTTGAATTCTAATAATTCTAGCACTAAAAAAAAAAAACACCCTCTGGGCAGTGTAAAGATTAATTTTTAAAAGATATTGCCTGAGGGGATTAGAGTTAAAAATATAATGTTAGGGGGTTTGTATCATAAGTAAGTAGAATTATCAAATTTATTAAAGGAGTAAAAAAAAATAAAACAATTTGAAATGGAAACTTACTTCTGTCCCCTTCAAATAAAATGTTGCATTCATCTATTAATCATTAAGTAAATAATTATTTTGAATATTTTACATATAAATTTTACACAAAATCGTAGGTATTTATTTATTTGTAAACTTTTTAGTTAACTTCTTGTTACTGAATAAAGGATGCGAGTAAAAAAAATAATTTAAAAAATTGATTACAAATTTCGCAAATAATTTTTTCCATTTTCGGTATTGTGACATAGGTAGTGACATAGTTTCGGTTACAGACAAATTAAGAGTGAATCTGCATTATTAATAGATTTTTGAATCTATATGTATAACAGGGGGCCCGTACCCCCCCCCCCAAAAAAAAAACAGCACATGATAGCAAAAGTTCTATCAGCGGAATAATGTTGGAATGCTCTAACTTTGGGAATATGGCAATTTTTTGTCTAATTCCCAACGTAATGGTATAAGGTCAGTGTTTATACTCATACAATATGATTTCTGTAAGTTTGAAAGAAAGGGAGAAAACTCTTGTAGATATAAATATGTCATTTGAATTTTAAGAGTTGTGTGTTGTTACAACCTAATGAATCATTATACACTTACATTTGATAACTTAAAGTTTTAAATATCATTAAATGATTTTGCACTTAAAATCTGAAAAGAAGATCACATTATCATCGAAAGAGGAAGAGAATTAAAAAAGATTATCATTGTTTTGTAAAATAATATTTACGAGCAAGACCTGTGGATATACCACAATATGATAATTCAATTATGGTTATTTCCTATAACTCCAACCAAAACAAGGGGAACCACTCTGAATGAATTTTATAAATTATTTATGATCAATAAATAAAAAAAGATGGGGTTAGGGTTAGTTTAATGGGAAAATAATGGGTAGATTAATTAACAGATAAAATTCATTCAGAGTGGTCCCCCTCCCCCTTTTTTTTAGGTTGGAGTTATAGGAAATAACCTTAATTATCATGTTTGATATATTTACATAAGAGCTATTGCGAAAAATAGTTCAATATGTAAGAAGTATAATAATCTTAATCTCTCTCTCATTCTTTTTTTTCTTTTGTTCTTTCTTTTTATCTTTTCATTATGTTCGATTGCAACAGATTAGTTTTATTGTTTTCCTGGGCTTACCCCCCTCTCTCTACCTTTTCCTGCTCTTACTTTTTTTCTTATATTTTTCTGTGTAGCATGTCCTTTCTTTCAAAAATAAAAAAACGGAATGAAGAGACAACACTCATAATAAAGAATTCAGTGGATAAGCGACACCAGATAATCAGTATTTCCATTTTTGCTTTTCATCTTGGAGGATTTGGATAGTCTTATTTTTAACCAGAGGGTGTGGCAAGATGATAATGGATGAAAGATTTAGAACATTAGTATTAATATATAGATTTCACAAGTAGCAAGATTTTCTTTTCCTCTTCGATTAATGTTTTTTCCTTTTTTTTTTAAACTTAAAACTGAAATGACTGGACAAAAAGTTAAAATACAAAAAATATTAAACTGAACACTTACCTTTAGGTTGGTTGGTGTTTAACAGCATATCAACCTTTTTGGGACCATATGACCTTTAGGCACCCCTTTTGCTTTGCTGATTCATAAGTACATTTTTTCATTTACACAGTCAACATCTGGTTGTTTGTTAACAGACGATTTTTAGAGTTTTTTTTTAAATTATAAAACTAAACCCTAACCCTAACAAACAACTGGATGTTGACAGTGTAAATGAAAAAAATGTACTTATGAATCAGCAAAGCAAAAGGGGTGCCTAAAGGTCCCCTTTTTGGGTTATCTAATGCCTAATCTGGGGTTAGTTTATATAGCTCAATCGGTAAAACGTCCGACTAGAAACCACAAGGTTCTTGGTTCAATATCAGCCTTCGTCAACTCAGTGATGAGTAGCACGGAAACCTGTGTGGTAAAGTGAGGAGCTGATGGTAGGTGTGGTGGTTCACCTCAGACGCAAAAACAATCCCCTTGGTCTAGCATTAGTGAAAAGGGGATAGACTCCTTTGCTGTCTAGTTGATACACCATTAGGCCAGCCTGATGAGATATATATATATATTCCAAAATATTAAGAATTAATCACAGGTTAACAAACAACACCATAGTTACCTTCTTTTTTCTTTACTCTTGCATTGTGATAGCCTTCAAAACCAACCAACAAACCAATATAAACACAATGCTTCAAGCAAATTATAAAATTTATATATATATATATATATATATATATATATAACAAGAGTTTATGGTTAACCATTTGGACCCTAACGAAGCACCTATAGAATAAGCTAGTTGGGAGCAGCACAAGTATGTTGTGTAATCTTAAACAAATCATGGAAACAACACCCTACAAGGAAGCAGCTGTATGTCCACTTGCCCTCTATAATGCAAACCATCCAAGTGAGACGAACAAGACATACTGGACACTACTCGAGAAGCAAGGATGAACTCATAAGTGACGTTCTCCTGTGGAAACCAATACATAGACATGCCACTTGGGCTGTCCAGCAAAGACCTACATTGACCAGCTCTGCATGGATATTGGATGCTGTGCAGAGACCTCCCGAGGGCAATGAATAATAGGGACAGTTGTCGAGAGTGTCATGGCTATCTTGCTACTAGTGCAACATGATGATGGTTAACACTATCTCACTTGCTGAGTTAGTTGTGTGCCAATATCTGCAGTATTAATTGGTGAGTGCTCAATATCTGTGATAGAGCTATCTATTATACTAAAATTGAGCGAATCAATGTTTGTCTCCTAAAGGCCTTTTTTTTTGTTTAGTTTAATGATACTAAAGTTATACAAAATTATTCCGTAGTTTTAGGATTAGGTTAGAAAAAAAAAAATTCATTTTAATTGGTCATAATTTGCAAATAAGTAAAAAAACTGACCCGTCTCTTACTTCACATTTTACCTGTCACTTTCCTCCCTCTCTATTTATATCTTGATTACCTCCTTGTTATATATGTTAGTTTCTCTATGGGAAAAAAAAAAGTACTGGGTATTTAAAATAAATCCATTAGAAAATTGGCTATGGTAATTCAAATTAATTATTCTTACTTATATGTATTACTTACTCATATATTACAGTCACAATCCGGATAATAATTTTTTGAGCAAAAAAAAAAAAAAAATAAAAATCTTGAAAGTGGCCATATTGATTTTTCAAAAGACAAGACAATCGGACCATATGACCTTTAGGCACCCCTTTATGATCTCGATTAAGAAAGGATATGTTTTTCATTTACACAGTCACTATCATGGTTGTTTATTAGGGGTTAGGTTAGGGTTTAGTTTTGTGATTTTTTAAAAAAATCTAAAAATCGTCTGTTAAATCAACCGGATATTGACAGTGTAAATGAAAAACATCCTTAATAGAGATCAAAAAAGGGTGCCTAAAGGTCATATGGTCCATATGGACAATTCGCCATCACTCAGTGTTGATTCCTTTTTTTTTTTGTTAAAATGGTAAATTAATTAGGGTTACAGGTTAATTACCAAATTTATGTCTCCCCACCACCAAAAAAAAAAAAAAAAAAAAAAAAAAAAAAACTTTTCTGCTGAGATTGCAGATGAATGGAGGGTTGTTGGGGGTTTCAATATGGTCACCTTTTAAGATTGTTGTCTTTTTGGGGTTTTAAAATTTTTAAATACATAATAAATTTCAATCATTTTGGGAGGAAAAAACAAGCGTACTCATACTCCCTCCACAACACTAATATCAAGAAGTCTTCTTATGAACGTGACCTGGGCATTTCATGTCAGCATCAATTTGCATTGGATGAAGCACATCTCTAAACTTGTCAAGAAGGCCGAGGGTGTCCTAGCATCACTCAGCAAGACCTTTGTCAGCTGCTCTCTGGTTATCTATTTAAAGCTGCATATAGCTATGGTGTGGTCACACTTGGAATTTGCATCACCAGTCTGGAACCCCTACCTTGCTCAGAACATTGAATTTCTGGAAACTGTACAGAAGTGCAACCAAGCGAATACCCGCTATGAGGCATCTACCATACTCTGAATGTCTTGCTACCCTGGGCATGGGTACTGTGAAACTCTAATGTCTGGCAACTGACTTGGTAAACACCCACAAGATTTTTGCTAAGAGCAATCTTGAGCACCTTTTTGATTTTCATGTGTTTAACACAAGTGGACATGCCTACAAAGTCAGAAAACAGCACAGCTCCCATGACTTTCATAAACATTTTTCATGCTCAAAGTTGTTGAAGCATTGAATAAACAACCTGCATCAGTTGTTAGCTGCTGAGACACTGCATCCTTTAAAACCTCCATGCTTTCTGTAATTTGCCAACACTACACCTGATATCCCCCCCTTCACATACACACGACTTTATGGAGGCACATTGTGTAATAGTTACTGTCATAGGAAATGGACATGACAAGTTCAAATCCATAACAAGGGTGTTTGCATTTTCAGTGTTAATACCTTTGGGAAAGGTATGACTCCAATTATTCTCTTTCCAGCTATGGGTAAATAGGACTGGGCACTTTAACCTTGGTAGGCAACCAGTCTAGAAGGAAAACTGAATACAAACCTGTACCACTTGGACCCTAAAGAAGCACTTAAAGAATAAGCTAGATGGGAGAAAGTTCCCAAGTCTAAGAGGGTTCTCGAGTTCGACAAGAAACACCTGAAAAAAGGCTGGAGGGCACATCGTCCGAAATGTTGTGTAGATAACAATAAAGATGGAGACAATAGTCTGAATAATCAAAATAATACAAGCTAGATGGGAGTTGCACAAGAATGCTGCAGGTGGTCTTAAATAAATTGTGAAAACAACACCCCACAAGAAAGCAGCTGTATGGCCACTTGCCTCCTATCACACAAACCATAAACAAAAGATGAAGACAAGCTGGGCATTGAAAACCTACACATGCGCATGCCAGCTCTGCATGGATTCTGGATGCTGCACAGAGGACCTCCCAGGGGCAATGACAGATAGTGATGACTGGCGAGAGATTGTCATGGATTTCTGTGTTGCCAGCACAACATGATGATGATGAAGTTTATGGTTTTTAGCATCTTTTTAAAAATCCGTTGAAGGATGTATCGATTCAGTTTTTATTATAAATTCTATAAATAGCAAGTGACGTGACCTGACATTGAGCTTAACAGCTGCTTTTGGTGTCCTTTAGGCAAGTAATAATTAAAACGTTTGTGAAGAGATTCTGTATGAAGAAGAAAAAGATAAACAAAAATAATATTAAGATTTTTTATTCAAATTTTTATAAATAACAAAAGAATATTTTCCTTATTAAAACAATACAAAACTGAATAGAAAATAAAATGACTTAAAAATGTTTTATTTTAAAAATAAAAAATAAAAAAAATAATTCTATTATTTTACCTGTTTATCTATATATAAGTTTTTTTTGTTTTTTTTTTAATTAGTTGATTTGAAAATAAATTCTGCAAGAAACTGAAAATGTTAGAAAAAAAAAAAAAAAAAAAAAAAAGTCAGACCTAAGAAAGAAAGAAAAAGAGCATTTACCTGAGATGGCAGGTATGTGGACAGAGGCACTGGCT
This sequence comes from Doryteuthis pealeii, assembly GCA_023376005.1. Taxonomy (NCBI): domain Eukaryota; kingdom Metazoa; phylum Mollusca; class Cephalopoda; order Myopsida; family Loliginidae; genus Doryteuthis; species Doryteuthis pealeii. The sequence continues at coordinate 107,853,387 of CM042146.1, forward strand.
TGGGAGGGGGGAACTTTGTAAAATGCGCTAATAAAAGGAAAATTGGTTAGTTGAACTGGTTGTTTGGGTTTTATGGCATGTCAACCCTTGTTGGGTTATTTTATGCCAAAGACATTTTGTTTAATTCATTATTGTTGCGTGTTCAACATCTTTTTAATACTCATTTTTTGATCTATTTAAACCATAGACGAGACTAGTTGAACTGGAATAAACCACAAAGATTTATTATAAAAAAAAAAAAAATTCACCAAGATAGATAAAAATATTTGACCAGATAAATAACATTTTACAATAGAAAAAAAAATTGTGTAAAATGTCCCAACCTCCCCAAACAGATTCTTTTAAAATATTGAAAAGAAAAAAACTTATTAATTTAAAACCTGCTATAATGTACTAACAATAAAACAAGACATTATATCTGCAGGGTTTTTATTGTTAAGGGGCTCAGAGGTAAACAATGTGGGAAGATACAAACTGCTTTATAAAAAAATAAAATAAAAAAAATGATTTTCATTACAAATCCCAAGTGGAGAGAGGAAGGGGAAGAGTTAACAAAAAAAAAATAAAAAAAATTAACAGATATATATATATATATATAGATATATATATATATATATATTAGTAATTTGAAGGCAAATACAATGCGTATGAAAAGTAAAAACAAAAAGATGTTATTTTTGTCTTATCGATTTCGAAGCATGAACTTCAGAGATTCGTATCAGAAATGGTTTCTGATATGAAACTCTGATGATGAAGTTTATGCTTCGAAATCGATAAGACAAAAATAACATCTTTTTGTTATTATTTTTCATACGCATCGTATTTGCCTTCAAATTACTAATATATTATAACATACTTAACAATGCTCCAAGCAAATTACCAATTACTTATATATATATATAAGTTATTGATAGAAATTCATATTTTAACCACTTAGGAGGACAAGGATATCTTCATATTATAACATAATAGCAAAATATCTCAGCAGTCAAACATTTTTTCCCTGTCATCTAAAAAGTTTCCTAAACTGCAATCTGATTCACTGCCAGAACAAAAAAAAGTGTGCAAAGTGGTGTGTATGTGTAATATATATATATATATATATATATATATTTTGCTATAACCATAAAGAAAGTGCTTAATATCAGTGATAGAGCACATGTAGATCTAAGTCTGCAAGTGAGAAAAACTCGCGAACATAAATTGACATCAACAGATGATATTTGTTTTATCTTGATAAAGATTGGACACAGATGCCTAACATTTATTTTAAA